>OX411737.1:17912981-18512981 GCA_948252095.1 Dicycla oo
CCTACGAGGGGCTGAAGACAACACGCAGAGACCCCTTAGACAATTTTAAATCATGAGGCGGCACCAACCGACGGTTATCCCTATATGCACTATGCAAGTGCACCCAAGGACAACCCCCAGTTAGTTAGTGCAGGACTATTGCAGAACGTGGAAAAAACATATTGGGCTATGGGTTTGGGTGTCAATAGTGGCAAGACATGCAAATCGGTGTCAAAAGTAACATAAAACATCAACAATATTCGACTTTGAACTTAAATGCAAAATATTTACAGTAGGTACATAAATGCTCAGCAATTAATTCTGCGGTTTTTCTCGAGATTATGTTCTAAAAATAGCTTATTTTTCTTGAGGTAATAAACACTAATATAATTAGTAATTTATATTCTGGTCGCAGAATTTACTAGTTTCTGCCCGCGACTTCGCTCGCGTAAACTTACTTGTTCCGCTGACCCACCGCGTCGCATCGCATCGCCTGCCCACGTTTATTACTTTACTTCGTTTAGCTCCTAAGGGTCCTAGCGTGATGTTAAATAGTCTAAGCCTTCCTCAACAATTGGGCTAACAAATGCAAAAATAATTTTGCAAATCCGACTGGTAGTTCCAGAGATTAGCGCATTCAAACATAGAAACAAACAAACAAAAAACAAATTCATGCTGAAGAAGATCGCCCGGGGAAGTCCCCGGGCGATCTTCTTCAGCATGAATTTGTTTTTTGTTTTCACACCTTACCTATTTCATATGTATTTATTTATTTATGCCGTACTAGCAGTTATTTATTATTATTAGCAGTTATTTATACCGTAGCCCACGGTTTCACCCGCGTAAGTCTTGAACCCGTAAGAATATCGGTATAAAAAGTATCCAATGTGTTAACAGGATTGTGAAGCTGTAAATTTTCATACAAAAAGCGATAACTTTTTTCTCCCCGTAAACATAGTTTAATATTCATATTTTTTGGAAATGTTGTAGGTATAATAAAAAACTAGGTCCGTAAGTTTTTATTATAAACAAATATTGCATACAACATAAGTTATTAACATCTAAATATCTATATTTTTGACATAAAAACTTCCTCGTGCGTTTTTATTATTTTTTTAATTAAATTAAATTGGATTACTAAAAAAGAAATACCTACAGACCTAGATTAAGATGTACTGAATGTAATGAGATCAAAATTGTCTCATTTCGTAAAGGTTTTGGGGGGTAAAAACGTTATCGGCCGAAACGATATTAATCTAAATAATTGTATGAAATGTAGGTAATTGCCTCCAAGATTTGCGCCGCGTGTCGGCACTTCACAATCCTCTTAATCCAGGTTACAGACTATCTGTATGCCAAATTTCAAGAATATCCGTTCAGTAGTTTTTGCGTGAAAGAGTAATAAACATCCATCCATCCTCACAAACTTTCGCATTTATAATATTAGTAGGATCCACTCAAGATTTGATTATTATAGTATACTTAAAATGAGTATAATCGTCGACCCGTAGTCCCATACAGTCGTCACACGGATCCGCTAGCGAATATTTCTAAATTTCCGCTGTTAAAATTGTGTTTTGTAAACATAAAAAAAAGTAACAAAAAATATGCATAGTTGTAAGATAAGTGATTTGTCAAGATTGTCGTCACTGTCAGTAAGCCATGAAATTATCACTTGTATGTAAAAAGAAAAGAAAGAGCAGCGAATGTATTGTAAAATTGAAAACAACCTCATATCAATATTTTTTTTTCTGGAATTTTCTGTAGGCTGATTTAAAAGCATTAGGCTCTCAAAAACGACCATTTCACGACTATACTCGCATTAATATCAATTTTATGCAAATACTTTTTAAGTCACTGTTTATATAAAATTCTTGATAATTTATCGGAAGCGTGCCAACTGGTTTCTTGTCCTTTTAAAAGGTCAGAGTCAGTCTACAGCCGTTTGCAGGGTCATTTGACATGACATTTTTACACACATACATAAAGTCACGCCTTCTCCCCATGGGGGTAGGCAGAAACTATAGAACTATACATTAGCGTGACTGTTTAGCACTGCAGCAAGACATAGTTGCAATATACAAGTGGAGCTTAGACAACAAGATGGAATTTAATCCCTCCAAATACTTTGCAATGACATTTGGTCGAATGCGGCTCCCAGTAAATTATGAATACAATTTAAATAACAATACCTACTATCATGAAAACAACAGTCATGAAAGACTTCGGAGTCACATTCGACCGAAAGCTCACCTTCCACGACCACGTTGCTACGGTAGCTAAGGAATCCTACCAGAGGTAGCGTTTTGTTCTGCGTAATTGCCGCGATTTTCGCTCCGACCATGCCATCAAAATAATATTTAATGCTCTCGTGCGTAGCAAATTGGAATTCAGCTCCTGCGTCTGGAATCCACACGGAAGTACCTACGCGTTTTTATTGGAAAAGGCACAAAAAGCGTTCCTTAGGTTTCTCTATAAGCGTAAACATGGCTCGCAGGCATGGGATGCCTCGGATATAGCTCGTTAGAGGTAGGGCGAGCAAGAGACCAGCTCACCATAGCCTGTAAGACGCTCCGTGGCACTATTGACGCGCCTGATCTGCATGCTGTGCTGACAATTACTGCCGCAGCAGAAAGCACAGGCTGTGCCTCCATGTCGAACCGTTGCGCGTGCTAAGTCCCCAGTACCACGTACTCTGGCTGCACTTAATGAGCTCTTGGACTCTAATCCAACAAACGATGTGTTTGCGGACGAATGGGCGAAGATTTTATTGGGATGTCAGAAGTACTGTGAGAGGAATTTATGAAAGTGTTGTTGACGATTTTATATTTTCTTTTTTATGTGATGTGTATATACAAACTGTGTGATTAATTTTTGTAATTGGTTTTAAACCTTCTTAATTAAATAAATAAGTAACACACTACAGTATCAATGGCTTTCATTTTGATAGTTCAACAATATTCATTGCTTTGTTTAAGTTGTTGAGCAAACAATTTTTTCGAACGTACGAAGCAATGGATTGGCGACAGGTCACAGGAACAACTTGCGACGCACGGATGCCCCTCAAGTTAAAGGGGAAAATTTATAAGTCCGTCATAAGGCCTGTCGTACTTTATGGGTCTGAATGCTGGGCCGTGAAGAAGACGGATGAAAAAAGATTGCATACAGCGGAGATGAGAATGTTGAGATGGATGTGTGGAGTGACGAGAATGGATAAAGTAAGAAATGAGTATATAAGAGGAAGTTTGAAAGTGGCGCCAGTGATAGAAAAGTTGAAAGGAAATCGTTTGGCTTGGTATGGGCATGTGATGAGAAGGGACGAAACGCATGTGACTCAAAGAGTGATGAATATACATGTTGATGGATGGAGAGGGAGAGGAAGGCCGAAGAAAAGATGGTGTGAAGAATGATATGAAAGAGAAGGGAGTGAATGATAGTGTGACGGTTGACAGGGGAGAATGAAAAAGAAGAAAACGTGTTCCCAAGTAACATGGGATAAGGGCAGGAAGATGATGATACGAAGCAATGGATTAGCAATTTACTTCCAAATGATTCAGATTCCGATCGATAGTGTGTTTTACAATTAGGGTGTTGGTCATACACACACGCCGCTTGTTAGTACTACGCACCTGAACCTTCTGAAGAACGTCACCAATTCTACAGGCATCGACACAGGAGTGTGATTTGTTTGCCGCGAGATGATAGACGTATGTCTTGCATGTTTGAGATACTGTGAGATGTTTTTTAATTTTTATTGTATGCCAATATTATGTGAGTGTTATTTGTTAGTTTTATTCGTTTGGTTAGTTATTTGTGTGTATGATTTCTTATTGTTATTCCGAAAACTTACAGCTAAACAGATACACTAAGTAATAGTTTACAAGTTTTCACATGTAGTATAAAATTACATGAAACGGGAAAATAAAAATATACTAAATTAACACAAAAAACAGAAAAAATACTATTAACGCTCGAAGAAACTATTAGTTAACATTTTCCTTGGTAATTGTATTAATTTTAATTTAAATATCTTTTAATTGAAATTTAACTGCGCAATGACTTATATGTGAGTCTCTAATGTTGTGCATGTTTTTACCAAATGAGGAGCTTGTGGCTATGTAATAACAGCCGCACGGGTCGATCCATCAGGTTAAGCTACGCTTGCCGGGGTTGGTCTGTGGATGGATGACCATCTTTTCATACTGAGACTCCTCCGTGCCTCGGAAAGCCCGTTAAGCCGTTGGTCCCGGCTGTCATTCGAGGATCTTTGACAGACGTTACGGGTCTTCAGTAGCCCGAAAGTCTGACAACCAGTCTTACCAAGGGGTATCGTATTACCCAGTAACTGGGTTGTGGAGGTCAGATAGGCAGTCGCTCCATGCAAAATACTGGTATTCAGCTGCATCCGGTTAGACTGGAAGCCGACCCCAACATAGTTGGGAAAAGGCTAGGCAGATTGTTTGGTTGATTGTTTTTACCAAATAAATAAATAAGGTCTAACTTTAATAACGCACAACCTCTTAAGGGGTCATTGAACTTATCATTAAGAACAACTTTTACTATAGGACCAAACCTGAAATCGCGTAAAAAAAATCAGCTGCTCCCTACATCTATGTTCGCATAACTCGTCAAAACCACGTTGTTAAATGCATTCATTCACCAATACAAATAATATCTACAAATCGTCTTTTTATTCCATTCACAATCACGGAGCATTGTGCTCCGTGACAAAAAACGGTAATTGGACCTGTCTCTGAACGGTATTACGACCGACTTATGTCCAATTTTCGAACAATACTGACTGTCTGTCTGATAATAACACAATAAAAAAGAAAATAAGACCATGATGTGATGGTATTTGGAACATTTGAAAGTAGATTTATAGGTTTCAAGACTAGCGCAAGTCTGAATGTCTTGTTTTTGGATGAGAAACTTTATTTTTATTTGTGATGGGTTTGCTCTTGACTCTAGTCTAGGCCAGAGGTGACAGAGACAAAGTCGACGATGGAGTGAGCTTACCCAGAAGAAGCCTGTTCACTCTCACTTTTAACTGTAGTAAGTAGATATGACTCGTTGCATCTTTACATACCAAGGCCCCTCCGTGTCTCGGACAGCACGATAAGCCGCTGGTCCCGGCTGTCATTCCTGGATCTTACAGTCGTTATGGGTCGTCAGAGGCCTGAAAGTCTAACAACCGGTCTTACCTAGGGGTATTGTGTTACCCAGTAAGAGGGTTGTGGAGGTCAGATAGCCAGTCGCTCCATGAAAAATATTGGTATTCAGCTGCATTCGGTTAGATTGGAATCTGACCTCAACGTAGTTCTGAAAAGGGAGGCAGATGATATTGTAGATCTGCCTCGTTGATCTAGTGGTTGCAAGTCGCTATTGCTGAACATTTCGATGGCTCCTAAGTATACTGAGTTAACTGTACTTCTAATAACTTTAAAGGAAGGCAATAAAAAGAGCGAAAGGTTATTAAAAAAAAAAAATACGAAATTTATTTTGCACTGTTGATAGACTTTATTATATTTAGTTATTTTTCTTGATTGTATTAACATTTGAAATATAACCATTCGCTCTTTTTATCGCCTTCCTTTAACCCTTTCGCGAGCATTGGCAAAATAATTGCCAAACCAAATAAATAATATACTTAGGTAATTCGGTGAAAACATGGCATTGGCAACAAAAAATTTACAAATTCAAACTGGGCATTGGCAATTACTTTGCCAATTAAAAAGTCACAAACGGGCATTGGCAAAGATATTGCCGTAGCCCAAAAAAAAGGAGGGGGGTAAGCAAGGCGGGGAAATCTATAAGTATTGTTTTACAAATATTATTTCACAAGGTTTAGAATAAATAAAACCAAAATCGGAGGTGTAAATGGTATTGCTCGCGAAAGGGTTAAAGTTATTACAAGTACAGTTGACTCTGTATACTTAGGAGCCATCGATGAGATCCTCGGTTCGATTCCCAGGTCAGGCAACGTGTTATTAGGCTTTTCATCAGGAATATCTCAGTAGCAGCCTGGAGTCTGGACTTTGTGCCGGTAGATGGCAGTAGGCTCGCGTCCTATTACATGGAACTTAAACATAACTGGCGAAATGTGGGTGTACTACAGATACACCTCTTCCTAACTCTTCGGGGATTACAGGCGTGATGTTATGTAAGTAAATAGAAAGAGATAGAGAAGAGGGAGACCGTACAGTTTTTTGTGAAAGAGTTGGTCAATAAAAGGACTATACTCTTTTCAACCTTTTAATTTATTATTGGTATAAGCACGCCTATGAAGTTCCTTATTTACTGACAGGCAAAAATATAGATGAAAACAATTAATCTGCCGAGCCTTTTCTTAACTATGTTGGGGTCGGCTTCCAGTCTAACCGGATGCAGCTGAATACCAGCATTTTACATGGAGCGACTGCCTATCTGACCTCCACAACCCTGTAACTGGGTAATACAATACCCATTGGTAAGACTGGTTGTCAGACTTTCGGGCTTCTGACGAGACGTAACGACTGTCAAAGATCCACGAACGACAGCCGGGACCAACGGCTTAACGTGCTTTCCGAGGCGCGGAAGAGTCTCGGTATGTAAAGATGGCCAACCGTGGCAAGCGCAGCTTAACCTGATGGATCGACCCGTGCGGTTGTTATTACGCCACGAGCTCCTCTATGTAGACGAAAACATGCAATACTTTATGGATGCTATGAAGTTCCTTATTTATTTCCCGACAACCATAGACAAAAAAATACAATAATATAATAAAATCCTGGGACATTTCACACACGATCATCTGATCCCAAACTAAGCAGAGCTTGTACTATGGAAACCAGATAACTGATATACTACATACACTACTTTTTTTTTGTTGTAAATACATACTTATATAGATATTTACACCCAGACTCAGGACAAACAGACATGTTCATGCATACAAATGTTTGTCCTGGATGGGAATCGAACCCACGACCTGCGACATGATAGGCGGTATCTTAACCAACCACGCCAGCTGGCCTGTCAAAATAATAGTTCAAACAAGCCGTTTGCCGGTGTTATTGGCACGTGAGATGATTCAACATGATGAAATATCTCACGAGCCTGTAACTAAAGTACTACACCGAGGCGGAGTGGGCTGTAATCCACCACGCTGACCCAGTGCGGCTTGGTAGATGTCACATGTCTTCGAATTTTTGCTTCTAGGACATGTTTCCTTACGATGTTTTTTTTTTCACCGTTTTGAGAGCTGATGAAATAATTTACACAAAGTAAAACGCCTGCCTGGATTCGAATCTACGACCTGCAACTCGTAAGTTGCGCTCGTTCCCTGACCCACTGGGTCATCATTGCCCCAATGTAGGTATACAGGGTTATTGGTAAAACACCAACAACTTCTTAAGGGGTCATTGTACTCATCATTATGAACAACTTTCACTATGGGACCAAACCTGAAATCGCGAAAAAAAATCAGCTGTTCAGTACATTTAGACGAATTATGCTAACATAAATATTTAAATATTGCCTTAAACTCATAATTGTCTTTTTATAATCAGTCCGGTAGCTCCACGCCTTAAAATCGTGATCTTAATAAATTAACTCGACAGTGGAATAAACTTACCTAAGACGACACTGAAACCCGAATATATTTTTACAAAGCATGTGCTCGAAAAGAGCGTTTGCCAAGCAGCCAAACTGTGCGGAAAGTGCCACTTTTTCGCACTAGTGCTTTTTACTTTTCAGTTTTTTTTAACGCCGTCTGCAGCTTGACGCAAAGAGTTTTCATTATTTGAGAAAAGTTTTACAAATTAGTCAAGTTCACATTATCATTCATATAAAAGGTACAATTAAACTAATAGGTACTTCATTAAACGCTCTTTTAATTACTCTGGATTTTGATCAATAATTTAATTTTACATATTCATTAAATATGTTTGGCCGAGCGTATATTTTGCTCATGCGTTTTTGCGATATGACGTGGCGCAGTAGTAGACAAGCTGAGCGGGCATGTATTTAAAATAAGCCCGCCGTTTTACTAATTTCTTGCTTACTTCGTAGTCGACCTGTGTATATCCGCTAAAATGTCGAGTTCAAGTGATGAATCAAATAATTTAACCCCGGAAAATGTAAACAAGAAGCACAAAATGCCAACAACAGCCTCTTACCGGCTAAATCAAAAGAAAAATACTTTGTCAATATATATTTTTTATTACCTCGCGCAATGCATAGTAAAATGTTGTATGATATAGTGCGCGTCAAATAACTTTGCTGCTCTGAAACCATGCTTTCCGATGCGCAAGGCAAGGCGCGCTGCTGTTTTAGTATAGATATTGACTACTGCGCAGCCATTTGGACGAACTTCAGAGCGGCAAAGTTATTTGACGCGAACCATACACGTGCGTTAGATGATTTCCGACTTGTACACTCGCTCGCTTCCTCGCTCGAGATCAAAAATGCCACTCGTCGGAAATCACCTAGTTTCCGCACTTGTAGCATAAATAACTAAAGACGCCACCGAAGCCCGAACATATTTATTAATTTATCTATATTCTACTGGATGATCTTTTTACCGTCTTGAAAAAAATTGGGTACAATAAGTGAATGGAGTAGAAGCCTATGGCATACCTACTTTTTTTTTGTTTTTTCAATAGCTTGGACCCAAATTGCTCTATCAATTGTCACTATATTTGAAGTAAACTAAAACAATAAAACCAGAAATTTTGAAAAAATCTTTATAGATCAAAATAAAATATCAAAATTCAAATCATACGCATTACGCAGGGTGCGTAGCGTGTATGATTACAAATAAAAAAAAGATTAAAAAGAAAAACTAAGTACGCCATAGGCTTCTACACCGTTCACCTATTGTACCCTATTCTTTTCAAAACGGTAAAAAAAGTCACCCAGTATAATAGGGTGACTGGTAATTAGTGATCGATACTTAAACACATGATTGTACCCATGATAACAAACAAGTTTCACTATCGGACCAAACCTGAATTCACGAAAAAAAATCAGCTGTCAGCATACATTCATGTTCGCATAACTCGTCAAAATGTAGGGAGCAGCTGATTTTTTTTTTGGCGATTTCAGGTTTGGTCCCATAGTAAAAGTTGTTTGTTATCATGAGTACAATCATCTGTTTAAGTATCGGTCACTAATTACCAGTCACCCTACATATTATTATATAAAAAGTCGCTTTTCGCGTCTGTTTTGTGACGTGTTGTTCTTCTAACTAAACAAAGCAACGGATTGGAATGTGGTTTTCACCATCATTACTCAAACAGACAGACACCTATATAATAAACAGATCTCGATGTTTTGTCAAGCCGAAAAAACTTTAATAAACGCGACTGTAGCTCGAACATATTTATTAATAGAACTATACAAATAAAAAATTGTTTACTTCGATCTTTAATTGTCTATGGTCAAGTAAGGGCCTCGTAATGATCGCAAGGAACGATTTTTATGACAGTCATGGAATTGTATCCATAGATATAAATATTTATATGTACTCGTATGTACCTAATGATAATAGAGTGCTACAAGTATTTTTAGGCGCTTGAATGACAATTACAGAGCTGTGCTGTTTATACATTTGTGAAATCGTCATAGAAGTTGTATTTACTTTTAACCGACTTCAAAAAGGAGGAGGTTCTCAATTCATCTGTATGTTTGTTTTTTTTTTTTTTTTTTGTATGTTTGTTACGCGATTACTCAAAGGTGGATGGACCGATTTGGAAAATTATTTTTTTGTTTGAAAGGGTATACTTCCGAGGTGGTCCCATATAAATTTTATTAACTTTGCTTGGGGAGTTTTTGAGTTAGCTTCAATAATGCGTATATTTCCCACTTATTTTATGTGGATGATGTGATGATGTTTTAATAACTTCCTATCATTGTTTTACATGGCTATATCTACAATTATTGTGCTCAATTAAGTATTCGAATTTGTGTGAGGTCGGTACCACAACTAAAAAGTGAAAAAAAAAAAAAACTTTTTAGCAAAAAATAAAACCGACTTCCAAAACAAAACACTACAAAATGAAAAATAACTATAATTTCGGTAGTCGGTGTCTTTGGTTTTGTATTTACGTTTTTGCCACCGACTTCCGAAATTAAAGTTATTTTTCACTTCGTAGTGTTTTGTTTTGGAAGTCGGTTTTATTTTTTGCTAAAAAGTTTTTTTTATTTTTCACTTTTTAGTTGTGGTACCGACCTCACACAAATTCGAATACTTAATTGAGCACAATAATTGTAGATATAGCCATGTAAAACAATGATAGGAAGTTATTAAAACATCATCACATCATCCACATAAAATAAGTGGGAAATATACGCATTATTGAAGCTAACTCAAAAACTCCCCAAGCAAAGTTAATAAAATTTATATGGGACCACCTCGGAAGTATACCCTTTCAAACAAAAAAATAATTTTCCAAATCGGTCCATCCACCTTTGAGTAATCGCGTAACAAACATACAAAAAAAAAAAAAAAAACAAACATACAGATGAATTGAGAACCTCCTCCTTTTTGAAGTCGGTTAAAAGTAAATACAACTTCTATGACGATTTCACAAATGTATAAACAGCACAGCTCTGTAATTGTCATTCAAGCGCCTAAAAATACTTGTAGCACTCTATTATCATTAGGTACATACGAGTACATATAAATATTTATATCTATGGATACAATTCCATGACTGTCATAAAAATCGTTCCTTGCGATCATTACGAGGCCCTTACTTGACCATAGACAATTAAAGATCGAAGTAAACAATTTTTTATTTGTATAGTTCTATTAATAAATATGTTCGAGCTACAGTCGCGTTTATTAAAGTTTTTTCGGCTTGACAAAACATCGAGATCTGTTTATTATATAGGTGTCTGTCTGTTTGAGTAATGATGGTGAAAACCACATTCCAATCCGTTGCTTTGTTTAGTTAGAAGAACAACACGTCACAAAACAGACGCGAAAAGCGACTTTTTATATAATAATATGTAGGGTGACTGGTAATTAGTGACCGATACTTAAACAGATGATTGTACTCATGATAACAAACAACTTTTACTATGGGACCAAACCTGAAATCGCCAAAAAAAAAATCAGCTGCTCCCTACATTTTGACGAGTTATGCGAACATGAATGTATGCTGACAGCTGATTTTTTTTCGTGAATTCAGGTTTGGTCCGATAGTAAAACTTGTTTGTTATCATGGGTACAATCATGTGTTTAAGTATCGATATGTATATGTATATATGTTTGTTACGCGATTACTCAAAGGTGGATGGACCGATTTGGAAAATTATTTTTTTGTTTGAAAGGGTATACTTCCGAGGTGGTCCCATATAAATTTTATTAACTTTGCTTGGGGAGTTTTTGAGTTAGCTTCAATAATGCGTATATTTCCCACTTATTTTATGTGGATGATGTGATGATGTTTTAATAACTTCCTATCATTGTTTTACATGGCTATATCTACAATTATTGTGCTCAATTAAGTATTCGAATTTGTGTGAGGTCGGTACCACAACTAAAAAGTGAAAAATAAAAAAAACTTTTTAGCAAAAAATAAAACCGACTTCCAAAACAAAACACTACGAAGTGAAAAATAACTTTAATTTCGGAAGTCGGTGGCAAAAACGTAAATACAAAACCAAAGACACCGACTACCGAAATTATAGTTATTTTTCATTTTGTAGTGTTTTGTTTTGGAAGTCGGTTTTATTTTTTGCTAAAAAGTTTTTTATATTAATAAAAAGTTTAGAGGTGTCGTGGGACCCACCCGGTTGGAACGAAGTTTTTTTCGCTGTATATTATGTACTAGCTTCTGCTCGCGACTACGTCTGCGTGAAATTTCTTGTTCCCCGGTCGCATCGCATCGCATCACCTGCCCTATCAATAGGGATGATGACTAAAGGACATTAAAAAAATGGCCTATGAACCAACACGCATGAAACATTTACTATAATTACCAGTTCTTTTAATAAGATACATTAGAAATATTTCAATAGAACGGACATTTTTTAATTTCGAAAACATTTTACAACAGTTGTCGGAGTAGGTAGAGCTGTTTTTGCTACTTGCAACATGCGGACTGAACATGGATATGCCAAATATTTCCCGGAATCCCGGGAATTCTCGGAATTAAAAAACCATTGTTTAAGTAGTTTTTATAGGAATAGGTAGAGTTTTACGTAATTAATTCATATTTCACGAAGCTACCTCTAACAACATTCCAGGATCCCTGTGTGTGTATATAAGTAAGTATATACTGTTTGGGTGCTCACCTACTACCTGCTCATAACTGCCCACTTGCCCATATTAACTCACTTAAATCAATCGACAATTTCAAAATCCCGGGATTTCAGAGGCATATCCATGTTAACATCAATGTTTGCGGTCATTCACCCCAAACAGCTCTACCTACTCCGACCACTGGTCATAATCCTCGGTGTTATTATTTTTTGGTTCAATTTGAGGTTTTTAATAGGCAAAGGTATTGTAGATCATACAGCCAAGTCTTTGTAACAGCACTCTTAATAAGAGTTTGACACAGAAAAGCGTCAGTATTCTCAAAACTTGATATACGATAATGATTTTTAGTTACAAACAGTCCGCTATGATGTCGCGGAACCATTATACGGTTTATCAAAAAACTCGATTGAAAGCGCTGTTTGAAACGAGCAATAATACCGACACTGACAGTCGATAAATTGACAGATGACATTTGACATTTGATAGTAATGTCACTTGGCGCGTGCATTCTGTGCTCGATCTGATTTGCGTTGGTTGCGTACTGAATTCGTTTGCATTTTGTTACTTTTCCGATTTTATCTAACAACTTGACGTGAACAAAGGACTGTGATTTTCTCTTGAAATATCGACCTCTGGCTGAGTTTTACTGATACGGACCTACTTATAACAACGACCTAGCTTTTAATAAACGGACTTTATAGCTACACACCGAATGTTTTTATTGACGTAATTAGAACCTCAAAATCCGAAAGTGATTTGTTTTTTTCCGAATTCTCAAAAGTGCCCGTTGTTTTAATATAGGTTCAATCGAATATATAAAAACTCAAAAAGTAAATACACCTCCCTGTTGGATCTTAGGCGACCTATGTATGGACAACGAGCAATGTCCTTTTTTTATTTGTCTGTCATGTAGAATAGTAAAAAATATTGGACACATATTTTTCTTTTTTTACGTAATCTAAAGATTACGGCGATACATTGAGTTAAAATGTGGCATGACGTCACGTCTTGGTAGATTTTATACGTAGAAGTGACGTAGCAAGCCCCCACTCCCGAACTTTAATGCGTGTTATCTAAGTCATTATTTATTAATATGATAAAGCAAAAAATACGTGTCTAATATTTCTTTATTATCTGACTGACGGACTAAATACAAATTCTTTATTTTTACCCAGGCATCATCCCTATTACTTCACGGTCTTTCTAACTTTTTTTTTTTCTTTTTCTCGGCTCCTTTGGGTCATAGCTTGATGTTAAACAGTCTATAGCCTTTGTCAAGAATTGTGCTATCAAATGCAAAAAGAAATGGCATTGTTAATCCGGATCTGAATTCTTGAGCAGTTTTATAGCGTGGCTTTTTTTTTATTCAGCTGAAATCACGAAACAATCGCCAACGGTGAGGGTCTGGTACCTACTCTGTGGGATTTCGAAATGTCGGTAGAGGTATTGAATTCGAATCCCGCCCTCTTTGTTATTGAAAGAAAAGCACCTTTTTTTAGGTGGGAAATTATCAAATAAATTCTCCCGCTCTGGGTGTAGTAAGAGGGCGTGTCAGACTTCTATTGACTAAAACCCACCCGTGTTCCTTCAGTTGCCTGTGCCAGGGCCACGGTAACTCTTTCAAACAACCCGCAACTCGTCTCTCGAAGGACGTTCCTTTCTATTTCCTCAATCCATTCCTTCCCTCGTTCTCACTCCTCATTCTAACGTACTCGCGACAAGCGGGCGTGTGCCCCGCTTCCTCCAAAACTCTAAAAAAAAAGTGCAAATATGTGAATACTGTTGTTTGGCTGAGCCTAAAATAAATTGATTTGGTGTGGGAAGTCACAAAACCTGAACCAGTCTGCTGAATTATCGAAAGGACGCAAGATTTAACCCTGTAAGTACCTTTCTCATCCAGGTCCTGTATTTCTCATATTTGTTTGTTTGTTCCAGACGATAATGCGAGCATGGGGGTCAGCTGTGCTCTCACTACCCTGTTGGTGCTCACCGTGATGACAGTCACCACGGGACAGACACAATACTTCGGTAATTATTCTACATCTTCCTACAAGTTATTGGGCTCTGAAACTGTGGCCTCGGAAAACAGTTCCGGAAAGTAGTAAGTTCTGAGTTGAGCTGCACGATTATCTGTGTAACTCTTTCCGCAAAAGACCATTTCAGACACCAATCTACATGATCTGACCAAGACTATGTCTAGACTTTAAAAGAGACTGTGACCTCTGAGTTTATTTCGGCCTTTCTTCTCAGAGTAGTCAGATAGGAAACGTCGACCTCATCTATTTATAAAAAAAATATGATTGACGTGTTTGTTCAAACCTACTTACTGAAATAACATCATTTATAGAATAGCCGTTGGTCCCGGCTGTCATTCGTAAATTCTTGACAGTCGTTTGAAGTCCGAAAATCTACCTTGTTACCTGTCTTGTGGAGCACAGATTGGCAGTCCCTCAATGTAAAATAGCCTAGTATTCAGTTGCATCTGCATGGTAAGACTGGAAGCCGACCCTAACAAAGTTTGGAAAGGCTAGGCATTAAAATGGACTTGATTTTACCAGCGCCTTCGTTCCCTTGGTCTATCACACAAAAACCGTGCATTTTTTGGGATAAAATTCCTTAAATCAGTTTCCAGCCCATAAGTTGTAGACCTATAAATAAATCACGTAGGTCTGTTACTTATTTGTTTCGTGACAGAAGGATTAACCAACAAACACATTTCAGAGACGTTACATATGTATGGTTTCCGTCTCCTTTATGGAATAGCAGATTATTTTTCTAGCTCGCATGTTTGGTTCCATAGTAAAGCTACGGTTTTCTACGCCCGTTTTCACCAACCCTAAATGACACACAAGAACAATGCTGTCCTTCAAGATTATAGTTGCATAACTTCCGAAAAATTCTGAATAATTCCGGAATACTTCTGGGAAAGTTTCTTTAAATCAGAATTATTCAATTAAGATTTTTATTTTTTTTGCTGAAAAATCAATTTTGCATCGATCGTCGATCGCCGCCGCCGCTGCCCCTCTGTGAGCCGGCCGCTGCCGCCGCGCCGGCCGCGCACGCCCGACTGGCGACTGCCACGAGCGAGTCGTGCGTGCAGGCGATGTCGGTGTGGGGTGCGGTAAGAGGGGAGATGCTCCCCGGAGAAGTTTTCCCCCCCGCGAGAAACATTCGTACCCCGCAATCGAATGTTTCCGCCGAATATTTCACCCGAATAATTCAATGGGAATAAACGTTGAAATATTCCCAAAGTTTCGGAATATTTCGGAATACTTCCGAAATATTCGACGGGAATGATTCGGAATTTTTCCCGCCAGCATCTATATTCAAGATACAGGATACTCCTAGTTTGAAGGGCAGGGTCTTACTCATTTGTAATAGCCATACCCATCCCTTCTTGAAACAACACCAATGTTACCTAGGCTAAGTTTTATGTTAAAAATAAACAATTACTTATAATTTAATTACTAAAAACAATTACTTATTTACTAAATGATACTTAAATGAATCCCTAAATATTATTGCACTGTTAAATTTTCAACTCTCGGCGCTGTTGCCTAGCGTTAAAAATCGAACAGTGCACTTTTATTTAGGGATTCATTTATGTGTCATTTAGGGTTGATGAAAACGGGCACGAGAAGAGCGGTGGCTGTCATGACAATGATGACAGCGGCAAATATTTAAATCGTTAGATTCGCCTTACCGCATCGAAAGATAGTCACATTTCTGTATCGTTTTGACACCTCTGATATGCAATGACGCAGTGACTTGATTATCATGGAAACGCTGTGTGAGGTCACTCTTCTCAGTATGGACACTTTTTAACCGACTTCAAAAGGAGGAGGTTCTCAATTCGTCTGTATGTTTTTTTTTTGTATGTTTGTTACGCGATTACTCAAAGACGGATGGACCGATTTGGAAAATTCTTTTTTTGTTTGAAAGGGTATACTTCCGCGGTGGTCTCATATAAATTTTATTAACTTTGCTTGGGGAGTTTTTGAGTTAGCTTCAATCATGCGTATATTTCCCACTTATTTTATGTGGATGATGTGATGATGTTTTAATAACTTCCTATCACTCTTATTTACATGGCTATATCTACAATTATTGTGCTCAATTATGTATTCGAATTTGTGTGGGGTAGGTTCCACAACTAAAAAGGGAATAATAAAAAACTTTTTAGCAAAAAATAAAACTGACTTCCAAACCAAAACACTACAAAGTGAAAAATAACTTTAATTTCGGAAGTCGGTGGCAAAAAACGAAAATACAAAACCAAAGACACCGACTATCGAAATTAAAGTTATTTTTCACATTGTAGTGTTTTGGTTTGGGAGTCAGTTTTAGTTTTTGTTAAAAAGTTTTTTTTTGTGACTAATTACGGTGAGGGCAAATCTAGCGATTCAAATCTTTGGGGGGTGGGGTTTGACTTAATGTCAAATACTATTGAAAATGACAGATTTTCATGGCGGCCGTTACGACCACTTTCCTAGGAATCCTTTATGCTTTATAGTTGTTTATAAAGATGTATAATCATGCCTTTTCGGGTATCACTTATTGCAATTACACATTGTATTAAGCAGAAATTCTGCTTCTTCTTTTTATGGTCCCGTACTAAAATGGTAAAGAGGAACCTTTATGGTGCGACTCAGTCTGCCTGTCTGTTCATCTGTCACAGCTGGATATCTCGAGAAATACTACTGCTATCAACTTGAATTTTGGAATAGTTTTAGATGATGTTTGCCCAACTATTTTGCAAATAAGAAAGAATTAAAAATATGTATATATATTTGGCAACAGGGTCTGAATGGGGTTCTAAAAACTCGAAGTGGGGCTACTAGGGCTTGTGGGGTATCATATGAAAGAGCGCTGTTTGCACATTCTCAAACATTTTTTTTTAGGCTGCATAGTTTTCGACTTTTGATGAAAAATGTAAAAAAAAATACCGTTTTCCCCCTTATCTCCGAAGTTTACATAGAGAAAAATCTGAAATTATTCTGTGTCATAGAAGTTTATGTAAAGATTACAGGAAAAAATAAAACAATGTCTCTAAATAGCATACTTTTTTATATAATTGCTGTTACGGAACCCTCGGTGCGCGAGTCCGACTCGCTCTTGACCTGTTATTTTTTTTATTACCTATTGGGTTGTTCTATCTGGAATTTCTCAGTAGCAGCCGGGATTCTGTATTTGTGGCAATAGGCTCGGTTGATGGCAATAGGCTCTCTCCCACGGAATATAGAAAAAAAAAACAAGTAGCTATCCGGCGTGTGTCATAAATGTCCATAGTTAAACGAAAAGGATCCAACCCACATTAGGTTTAATGCTGGTTGGATCCTTTTTTGCAATGATACAAGTTTAAGAGAACACGAAATACCAGTTGTTCTCATTATCAAGCTCTTTTTAATGTTTCTTTTGACATCGCACTGTTAAAGGTGATTAAATCTAGTTTTTCAATATAGGTATGTACATAATAATTGTAATTGGTATGTTTTTTTGGGACTTTGTTTATTTTTATTATGTTTTGGAAAACAAAAGAATGCATTAAAATTATATAGGGTGACTGGTAATTAGTGACCGATACTTAGACACGTGATTGTACTTATTATAACAAACAATTTTTACTATGGGACCAAACCTCAGATTGCGAAAAAATATTAGCTGTTGTTACCTACATTTATTTATTTATTTAAACATTTATGTACCACAAATAAACAGACAAGAATAAAGGGACATAAAAATACGTACAAAAAGAATCACTTCCAGCACACCTGCGATAGGACAGAGGATAAAAAGAGATGTAGACACCGTGAGTAAGAATAAAAAAGAAAATATAATACATAAAATCTAAAAAAAAAACAATTGACTTAGGAAATACTCGATGAGCACTCGGACCCCAAGGGCCTAGAGTTTCAACCCCAAACGGCTCAAACGTATAGCTCCCAATAAGGTTGCTATATTTGTGCCGTGAGGTTTTCTGCTCCTGCAGCAGCCGCCCCAGCACAACCCGCAGTGCTAGGAAAAATCGATGGCACGAGGATAAGAATAAGAATAAGAATAAGAATAAGAATAAGAATAAGAATAAGAATAAGAATAAGAATAAGAATAAGAATAAGAATAAGAATAAGAATAAGAATAAGAATAAGAATAAGAATAAGAATAAGAATAAGAATATTATTTATTTGCAAGAATACGAGTAAAATAAGTTGACAAAAAGTAATATACATAGTTTTCCGTCATATTCTACCAGGTATCTGGTGTGCAAATCTTAGTTAAATGTACACAAACACAAAATTTACAAGTAAAACAGTATAATTTAAATTATTAAAACGAACAAACATGCAATCAATAATAAACTAAAATAATAATAATCCGAAACTAAAAATTAAAATTTAATATTCAATAAAATGACGACGACAAGGATGACGACGTATGTTGCATCCCGCACCAAAGGCCAATTTTTGTAAATTTTGTAATCACGTTCTCGAAAACGGCACTAACAATTTCGATGAAAGTTGCATTATAGGGGTTTACGGGGGCGAAAAATCGATCTAGCTCATTAAAAGCACCAATCGTGATCGAACATTCTAGTTCATTTTTCTCATTTCTGGGAAAAAACAATCGTTTTCTCTATTTTCACCTGAGCAAAGCTCGGTCGACCAGGTACTAAATATTGTATTATATAGCCTATATCACTCCCACAATTAAGGCGAATCTGACGACTCCTCATATGTTAAAATCCATCAAGGCGTTTAGGCTACAGAGCTTACCGAACGAATAACCAGCGCGTTCCATACTATGAAAGAAGAAATGCGACTACGTACAACGACAGTTGAAATAAGAAACAGATGTCGTGCATGCATACGAAATGGAGGAGATCCATTTGAACAAGATTTATAACTTTTTTTAACTAGCCTATTCTGTTGCACTGCTCGGCAAAGGCCTACCCCATTTCTTTCCATCGCTCCCGGTGTTTTGCCTCCTTTTTTATTACTTTACTTTAATAAAAACATAATAACCTTAATAAGTCTTTTCTTAACCATGACTCTCTTTGACTACATAATGAACAATTTCTATGACATGTAGCATACCGATAGAAAGGGTATCAACTAAAGAATCTTTTTAAATAAAGCTAAGTTCAAAATGGCTCTTAGTTTTTTTTTATGAATTTAGAAGTTGTAAAATTTCATACATTCAATAAAAAAATAAACTTTGGAAGCTTGTAAGGAATTTTCTTGAAACCAGTTGTATCAAACAAAGATGTATTTGGATTTAAATGACTTTGGAGAATACAATAAAATTTATTTTGTGCCACTACACCCACAAACAAAAAAGTTATTTCGAATTAAAGGAAACATTTTGGGTATTTTTTTTCATTAAAAAAAACATATTTAACCAACCGTGACATTTGGGACAAAGGCTGTATGGGTAGAACCTAGCTAATGACCTCTCAAATCCCTGGAAAAATTGTGTCGGTCCATGCGCCAAACACCCTGTATACATACATACTGTTGAAAAACATTGCCCTCCTTCTGGGGCAGTCGGTAAAAATAAAATCGAGTCTTTATCATCATCCCCATCTTATGTTTTGTATTCTATGTAATACCTAATCATAAGGGACTCTATTATTTGGCCTACTATCACCACTAACCAGGCACAAATCCCGTCTCCAGACTTCTATAGAGGAAAACAACCTAGTAATACTCAGACCACCAAACACAGCATTCCACGAAAAGCAACCACCACCTCGCTATCACTAGACTGATGACGCAGGCATCACACGCAAACACCAACCTATTTATAATTGATCATTTTTTTTTCCAGACGTATTCCAAGGACTGCAACAGCTATTCCAGCCATACCAAGGCAATGACAACACAAACCTATACAATGGAGCCACAAGAGCCCCACACAAACAGACGAATAGACAAGAAAGCAAGAAGAAAACAGTCGAGAACAGAAATCAGAGTGAAGAAAGACGAATAAAAAAACGCCCGCCCACGAACCAATACGATTACGTCTTCGCTACTACAGAGAAGCCGAGTCGCAAAACAACAAAAGCTTATTCTAGTCAAAATAATAACTCTGGCAGTTTCAACAACAAGAATGGCAACTTGAATGTTGCTACTGAGAATGTCAATCGCAGAGAGACATTTGCTGTTAATAACCAACCAAGGCCGGATAATATAATCAGCAACGGAGCCAGTTTTGACAACAATAACTATTTTCCTGGCAATACAAATAATAGGCCGCAAAATGATCGAAATACAGGCAACAGTAATGTGAATGACAATAATAGAGGGACACAAAACATTGATTATATCAATTTTCCAAGTCTACCGGATAACTACAGGAACAATAATGGGTTTATAAATGGAGACAATAATCAAGGTTTCAATAACTTTGGTAATACAGGAGTCGGTTTCAATAATAGAGAGACTACAAATAATAATATCAGAGGAAACTCTAACAACAATAGAGCAAACACCAACAATTTCAACCAAGGAAACAACTTCGGTGGCTTTAACTACCCCGAAACTCCCCTAGTCAACCGACCCGGGGTACTACCATCCCCAGTGGACGTTGGTCTACCACCGATAACCAACAAACCAGCATCCAACAATAATAACTTTGGTGGCTTCAATAGACCTTCGGATCCAAGTTCAGTGTCATTCCCTGATGAACCTGATCAGGAACCAGAGATTTTGATTGGACCTGATGAAGATGATATGACTGAAAGGCAGAAGAAACGATACGTGGAGAAGGCGGAGAGGAGTGAGTATGATTTTGTCTTTTTTGTACTGTTTTATCAAATACTAGGGCACAAAACTCTTCTTCAGGCAGAGAAAATAATTATACCTAATAAGGTAGTATTCCAGTAAGATGCTGGTAGGGATCTTGACCGTACTTCCGGGATTGTCCTGATAGCCATCCATCTCCACTCCTCAAGCATCTCAGGAAGGGTTGCCCCCTTGTCGCTACGTCACTATGTGCTAGCGACCGTTTTCGGAGGTCCATTATTGAGTGTGCAATTCACCCCCTGCCATTTTATCCATGAACTAGCTGACCCGACATACTTTGATGTATGAGAAAATTAATTTTCTTCGTAATGTTTTTTTTTCGTGTATTTTTTAGTGTATTTTTCCGATGTTTTAATAATTATTCTGCTATTCGGGACGGAGACAAATACAAAAAAATCAAAAACCATGAAAATCGGTCCAGCCGTTCTCGTGTTATAAGTGTTCGAACAAACCCGACTTTGATATATGGTCTATCTATTCATACACGAAATCTCTTAAGGGGTCATTGTACTCATCATTACGAACAACTTTTACAACGGGACAATACCTGAAATCGCGAAAAAAAAAATCAGCTGATCACTACATTTATGTTCGCCTATCTCGTCAAAATGTAGGGAACATTGATTTTTTTTTCGTGATTTCAGGTTTGGTCCTATAGTAAAAGTTGTTCATAATGATGAGTATAATGTCCCCTTAAGAGATTTCATGTGTGAATAGATCATATACCTTATATACAGGGAGAAATTGAATACATTGGCAATATTTTAAGGGGTCATTATACTATATTATTAAAAAATCAACTGTTCCCTACATTTTGACGAGTTATGCGAACATAAATGTTTAGAACAGCTGAATTTTTTTCGCGATTTCAGGTTTGGTCCCATAGAAAAAGTTGTTTATAATGACGAGTACAATGACCCCTTAAAATATTCAATTTCATCCTGTATATAGATTACATAACACTGATTAGGCAGGTGACATAGTCCTTCCATACTTCTAGGTAACCAATCCACTATAGCCACCCAAACCCATAGCTCATTATGTTTTGTTTCCACGTACAAAAATAGTCCTGCACCAACCGGGGGTTGTCCTTGGGTGCACTTGCATAGTGCATACAGGGATAATCGTCGGTTGGTGTCTCCTCATCATTTAAAAAGGTCTAAGGGGGCTCTGCAAGTTAACTTCGGCCCCTCGCACGCCTCGCAAATGTCCAGAACCCCTAAGTCCCGAGAAATCTCAAAAAATAATAATAATATTAATATCAACTATCCAAGAACACTAGATAGATTATTGTATAGCATTAAGGGTCCGTCGGCTAAGTCATAACATCCGCACAGGTCGATCAAAGCTACGCTTGCTGCGGTCAGTTCGTGGACGGGTCACTATCCCTCACATATCGAGACCCTTCCGTGCTTTGGAAAGCAAATCAAGCCCTACCCAAATGTCCTTTCTTTCGTATTGTTCGTCGAATCGTTGAGCTCCTTAAGTTCTGAGTTGAGCTGTGCGATTACTGACAAATGCGTGCACTGACTGGAAAGGTCCTCTCAATCTGTGTGGTTCTTTCCTCAAAAGACCATTTCAGACACCAATCTACGTGGTCTTCACATGAAGTGACCAAGATTATGTCTGGACTTTATAAGAGACTGTGACCTCTGAGTTTGTTTCGGCCTTTCTTCTCAGAGCAGTCAGATAGGAAACGCCGAATTCATCTAGTTTAAAAAAAAAAACATGCCTAACCTACTTACAGAAATAAAATCATTTATCATTTAATCGTTGGTACCGGCAGTCATTCATAGATCTTTGACAGTCGTTTGGGGTCTCGTCAGAGCCCAAAAAGTCTCACAATTAGTCTTACCAATGGGTATCGTATTACCCAGTGACTGGTTTGTGCAGGTCAGATAGACAGTCACTCCGTGTAAAATACTGGTATTCTGCTGCGTCCGGATAAACTGGAAGCCGACCCAGCAGGCTTAGCACGAGGACCGTAGAGAAGCGTCTTGTCGACGGAGGAGTAGACAAAAATGACGTCACCGTGTAGACAGTACGACGGCAACAAAGTAGAAAGAGTCAACTGATCTTTTACGAAATTCACTTTTTGCATAATTCTCACAATTTTTTGTTGTTACATAGGATTATTTTTCTGTTAAATTCTCAATTTTTACAAATATTTCACGCATATAAATATAACTGCGGAGTCGCGCTCATAGCGCCGCAGATGCGATTTGTAGTTGCAGAAGTGATTGTATGGAAAGTATGAAAAAATATTACCTACATGTAGTGTTTTAGGGGGTTATGGCTTTTATAAGGGGGGCAAGGGGGTTCATTATTTTTGCAATAGGACACACCGTTTTCGAGATATAAGCAAAGGAAGAGGAAAAAAAATATGATTTTGTAGATAACCGTATATACTTTGCGGCCGTCGAGTAGAAAGTTATCTACTGTCTTTAGCGTGGCGATTATAAAATCAAATTGTCTTCACTACACTAGACAACTTTCTTACAAAATAGTTTACATGAAAAAGGAGCTAGACAAAGATCGCTAGAAACAAAAGACAAAATGACAAATTGTATAAGGATTTCTACGGTGCGATGTCAAAAACGGAGAAACGAAATGTCACTTTGAATAGAAAAGGTTGTCTACTCTTCGTAGAGATAGACAAGTGGTTATGCTAAGCCTACTGGCATAGTTGGGAAATGGCTAAGCAGATGTTGATGACGATATCTACATGTTGTACCAGAAAAATAGATCACAATGCTTAAAAACTGCAGATAAGTAAATGCAGAGCATTAAAGGCGGGTTTTCCAAGATTTATTTTCACTAAGATCAAGTCACTTAATATGGAAGTCATAATTAGATGAAAGGCTTCTAGCCATCGTTTTTTTGTGGAGAAAAAGAGGCAAAGACACACAAGTTATTCAGACCATGTCTGAGACTGGTTATCGATAAAAAATCATAGTTTTTAATTTTTTTGTCAATTAATACTATACAGGGTTATTGGTAAAACACCAACTATCAGAAGGGGTCATTGTACTCATCATTATGAACAACTTTTACTATAGGACCAAACCTGAAATCGCGAAAATAATCAGTTGTTCAGTACATTTATGTTCGCATAATTCGTCAAAATGTACTGAACAGAACAGCTGATTTTTTTGCCATTTCAGGTTGGTCTGAGTACAATTACCCCTTATGAGGTTGTTGGTGTTTTACCAATAACCCTGGATAGTCCCGTAAGTCCTCAATTTCTCCAAGACCCGAACATTAAATTAAATAAAAAATTGATAGTCTTTCATTATTTTCTTCTCATCAATCAATATTCTCTTGCCCTTATCCCAATTTATTTGTGGTCGGCGCAACATGTCTTTTACTTCCATACTTCTCTATCAGTCGTCATCTCGTTAGTCACTCCCTTTCTATCCATATCATCTTTCACACAGTAAATCCATCGTTTCTTTGATTTTCCAGTAATCGTATACACAACCACATTCACTTAACTCCCCTGACTACATTTTCCTCATTCCTCCGCATCACGTGCCCATACCATGACAACCGATATCCGCACAACTTTTCAGTCACCGGTGTCACTTTCAGACTTCCTCTTACATACTCATTTCTTATTCGCGTAACACCACACATCCCTCTTAGCATTCTTATCTCAGCTGCATGCGAATGTCTCTCATTCATTTCTTTTGTGGCTCAACATTCTGATCCATACAAGACAGCAGGTCTAACTATTGTTTTATAAATCTTCCCCTAAAGTTTAAGGGGAAACCAAGAGTCGCAGATTGTTCCCGTGACCTGCCGCCATTTCATCCATCCAGTGTTAATTCTATGCTTAACAGTCCGATCTACTTCGCCATCGCTTAGCACGTTATTATAACATTTCTTTTACAAAAATTCCAGTGTGCGAATACTACAAGTCCTTGACGGTGAAGAAAGTGGTGGCCTTACCCTTGGTACCGTCGCCAGATCCGGTAGAAATCAAAGTGTCTGACTGTGTACCTATCAAGGTGCCACTGATCATCGGAGGATCAGTTGCTTCTATCCGAGACTTCCCACACATGGCGCTAGTTGGCTGGATGAAAGCTAGGGTAAGTTTAAATCTAAACCAGTTAGTATTTTTATCTCACGAAGCGAAACACGCTTTACTTGTGTTTACCAAATATACAAACACGCTGTGAATGTGTGCGTGAAGACGAGTAGCGTCAGCACATAACATACACACGCACACACACACTTCCGACTTAGCTATTGTCTCGGACGATACCGAAAGCTCCTGCGCTTACACACACATTCACAGCGTGTTTGTACTTGGTAACTAAATGTAAAGTGCGTGTCGCTTCATGAGATAAAAATACTATACGAAAGAGTTTGTTTGTCGGTAAATTATGTTTATTTCTTTATGTATATACATAGGTTTTTACATGTCAATAATATTTTAAAACTGGATGCGGTCGTTCTCTCCAACTACTGAGAAGAAACACCAATTTAAAGTCCAGACTTTATCCATATATCATATCATAATTATCATTTGTTTATTCTCGCTTCACAAAGCAGACTTAAAGTTAGTGTGTACAAAAATGTCTCAGCTCATTCCACTTTTGTGAGAGAATGGTGCCTGATATAGATTTTTGGGAAAACTGGTGTTGTCACCGGGCCCCATCCACGGCCAGAATTAGCTAGTTACAGAGATACCGTGCACGAGTCGAGGTTAAATAATATGCTTAACAAAAATAAAAAAAAGAAGTAACAACTATAAAAAATAAAATAAAAAAATTAAAAATACCTACCTATAATTCTGCAGAAGTAAATGAGTAATGTTGTGAGATGATGTGTGAGTGAGAGTTCATCTTGTGTGAAGTGTCAGACTAATAGGAGATGAATGAGAGTAAAGAAGAAAGAAAGAAAGAAAGAAAGAAAGAAAAATACTTTATTTGGGACACGCACAGGAAATACAAACAGTAAAAAAGAGCATAGTAAACTAACATTATATTAACGATTTGCCCTACCTCATTAAGGATAATCATGATATAGTTTTGTTTGCGGACTTCACTTTTGTTTAAACTTAAACGTCAGCAGCTGGTTACTGACGATGTAAACAGAGCGATCTCAAAAGTAGTTCACTGGTTCAGTGTTAATAATTTACTCCTTAATGAAAAAAAAACCAAATACATTAAGTTTACACTACCTCACGTTAGGCAGGTGAAAACTAACGTGTTGATAAAGGGCGAAGAGTTGAATCCTGAAGATAGCACAGTATTCTTGGGCTTAACTTTGGATGCTAAGCTTCAGTGGGGCCCACATATAGATAAATTGTCAAAAAAGCTAAGCTCCGCAGCATACGCTGTTAGGAAAATTCGTAATTTAACCAACATAGAGACAGCCCGTTTAGTGTACTTTAGCTATTTTCATAGTATAATGTCGTACGGTATTCTGTTGTGGGGAAATGCAGCCGACATTCAGACTATCTTTGTTTTGCAGAAAAGAGCTGTTCGATGCATTTATAAATTAAGTCCGAGACAATCTCTCAGAGAGAAATTTAAGGAGATTAATATACTGACTTTGCCTTCTCAATACATTTTTGAAAATCTTTTATATGCCCATAAAAACATTAAATTGTTTAAAAAATACAGTGATATCCACAATATAAATACTAGGAACAAACACAAATTTGTTGTACCTCCAACAAGGCTCAAGAAAATAGGTGGGTCATTCAGGTGTCAATGTATACGCTTTTATAATAAACTTCCAAGCCACGTTCAAGATCTGAGCCTTAATAAATTCAAATCATTCATTAAACGCAAGTTGTGTCAGAAAGCTTTTTATACCGTTAAAGATTATATTGAGGACAAAAAGGCTTGGGATTGAACTGCTCCAATTTTATTTTATATTATTTTTATTTTTGCATACTGAATGTTGACATTAATATTTACTTTGTAAGTATTATATTATTTTACTTTATTGTGAATGTGAAGACTATGTAGGACATTGCTTTTTTTTTTGTTTGTTTTATTTTTTCTCTCAGTTATTTTTAATCATGGTCTGGCAGTTTGAGTAATCTATGCGGCCTACCCCAATGTCCTTTCTTTGGTATTGTTCGTCGAATCGTCGAGCTCCTTAAGTTCTGAGTTGAGCTGCGCGATTACTGACAAATGCGTGCACTGACTGGACAGGTCCTCTCAATCTGTGTGGTTCTTTCCTCAAAAGACCATTTCAGACACCAATCTACATGGTCTTCACATGAAGTGACCAAGATTATGTCTGGACTTTATAAGAGACTGTGACCTCTGAGTTTGTTTCGGCCTTTCTTCTCAGAGTAGTCAGATAGGAAACGCCGACCTCATCTAGTTTAAAAAAAAAATATTGACTTGTAAAAGTGTTTGTACAAACCTACTTACAGAAATAAAAATCATTTATCATTTATAACAAAATTAACATTAAAATATAAAGCAAAATAAATACAAAATATAACAATTAAAAATACTTGTGCGAGGCCAAAAAGGCTCCTATCTCAGCATAAAGCTGCAATATTTAAATAAATACCGCAGCGCTGGTATTCTGATAGGGCCCATGTGATGCCACGGACACACCTACGGACATCTACAAATACAATAGGGGAATAAAAAGATAATAAAATACACACAATAGAATACCTATTATTTAGAGAAAAAAATAAAAAATAAACTAATAACCATAAATAGTGTATTCATTAGTCGAATAACTCCCGACGCCAGATGATGTAGATGATAGTAACTCAGATGATCCATGATTAGATCACGTAGATTAAAGTGACAGCAAAGGTCTTTTGAGGAAAGAGCCGCGTAAAAAACCCATACTATTCCCAAGAGACATAGGATACTTTCCCGAAAAAATGCTCGCTTCCCGCGGAACAGACCGCGAGGTATTTAACAGAGGGTGTACTTATCGTGAAGTCGCATTGTTTATAAGTTTATTACCCCTGGAGGCCTTAACGCACCTCAGGAATGCCTGGAATGCAGCCACGAACCTGCTATAAGTTCTATGGGAATATAAATATACAACGTAGCGCTACAATGG
Source organism: Dicycla oo (assembly GCA_948252095.1). Taxonomy (NCBI): domain Eukaryota; kingdom Metazoa; phylum Arthropoda; class Insecta; order Lepidoptera; family Noctuidae; genus Dicycla; species Dicycla oo. The sequence continues at coordinate 17,941,071 of OX411737.1, forward strand.
CCACATTAATTTAACACACGAGTAGGACTGGTGGCTAGGAATCATAAATAATAAGATAAAAAATTCGTTAATTGAAAATGTTAAAAATTCAAACAAACTATACAATAAAATAATAACCAAAACTTGGATCACTTTGTGCAAAATATTAATTCATGAAGCTCCGTCCGTTAACATCTTTCGTTCATTTGTTTGTCTAATATTGTTCTGACCCAGCTGGTAAAAGGTCATTGACACATTTTGTCCATCTGTTTCTCTGTTCTGACGTCGTAAGAAAGAAAGCCGTAACTACGTCAACGTTGATTCCAAGGCCCGCAATTTACTGAATGGTTGTATTTAGTGATTTTATTTTTATAAGACATCAAAAAATATAAGCTTTATTTTTAACTATAATTTATTTAAATTCATATACGCGTATTTATTTTATTTAAATTTTTCCCTTTTGTTTTGTTTTTTTTTTGGCTAAAAAATATAATAATAAATTGTGCATTTATGTCGTAGTTAAGGCTAAAATCCTTATGATATCTCTAAATCTATACGAGTTCTTCTCAATTTGTTGATTTTCTTTGCTGATTCCGCATATGTAACTAACTCATTTTTGACAAAAATGTCAGTTGCGGCCTTCTTTCTTGTGGCGGCAGTATTGTTCTGAGCTAGCTGCAAAGTAGCTCCATGAATAAATCTTTTGTGCAGAGTGATGTCAATTTTAATTATTGCTCATTCGCGATTTCAAGTGTCCATGCTCTTAACCACCCTGGGGCAGCCGCTACGCGTCGCCTTATCCCGCAGCGCTATTTTTGGCCCAACGTGAACACTGACGTTGCAAGCTTTGTAAGAAGTTACATTCAATACCAGCCGAGCTATTCTGTTAAAATCACACCGTGAAAACTTAAGTGAAGTGAGCTATCAATAATGTCAATCCCAAGCGTCTAGCATGGTGGGATGACACTGACAGCTCACTCCACGCTCACTTCACCTAAGTTTTCACGGTGAGATGGTTACAGAATCGCACTGCAGAAGTGTAAAGTACAAAGGCATACAATTACACCTCTAGGAGAGTTCGAAAAGTCAGACCGTTTCGAGCATGTTCATATAGACATAATTGAACTATTGCCACTTTCCGATGGATATACATACTAAAAGCCTCATGTTAGTGTAGTGTCTTATTTTTAAATTTATAATAATATCCTAGGACATTAGTCACACACGGTCATCAGATCCCAAACCAAGCAGAGCTTGTACTATGGAAACCAGATAACTGATATACTACATACACAATTTTTTTTTTTTTGTAAATATTTACTTATATAGACACCCAGACTCAGAACAAACAGACATGTTCATGCACACAAATGTTTGTCCTGGATGGGAATCGAACCCACGACCAGCGGCATGATAGGTGGTATCTTAACCAAGCACGCCATCTGGCATCTGGCGAATGTGCCGCGAATGTGCAGCTCCCGAGCCGTTTGCGAGCTGCCCGCGAGCTGCGCGCGTTCATTTTTGTTCGTGCTCCGCTCCTGCGCCGCCCGCGCGTAATTCGCGCGCGACCTAAGCGCCGTACGCGATCAGCGCGCGGGCGGCGCGCTAGCGGCTCGCGGCTTCCTTCCGCAGAACAAACATAACTTACCCGCTCAGTTCGTTTCTGATTACTGGAGGCTAAGTACGTGTTGTCATGGAGTGGACGGAGGAGAATTGTTTACGCTTAATTGAAACATATAAGTATTGTGAGCCAGTAAACGGAACTGTATGTGCGAGAATTGATTGCGCGCAGATCGCGCGCCGCGCGCCGCCTTTTACGAGCCTTGCATGAGTTGCGCTAAAGAGCGAACCAAACCATTGCCGTGACTGCACGCGTGCAGCTCGCGGGCAGCTCGCAAACGGCTCGCAAGCTGCACATTCGCGGCACATTCGCCAGATGTGGACGCACCCTTAGAGTTAGGTACAGGTATACACTTTTACACCAAACTATTTTATTATCATAGATATTTGCTATGTTTTTACACTTTGCTCATGGCATTTCGATAAATTATTTGTTTTCACTCTTTTATTCAATTGTCTTCAAAGAGGGGAGGATATGTAGTGGTATGGTACCCACACAAGCACACATGAGCTTAAGTATCTATGACGTCACACGTCTGCTAAGTTCGAATACAGTCCACAACACCACACAGTCGGTTACTAAAAGTGGCTCGCGTCATTCGCGTCATTTTATAATAGGGAGGATGACAAAAAAACGATTTTTTGTCCGTCATGCAGATTATTAAAATATATTGGACACGTATTTTTTCTTTTTCTACGTAATCAAAAGATTACGGCGATACATTGAGTTAAAATGTGGCATGACGTCACGTCTTCGTAGATTTTATATGTAGAAGTGACGTAGCGAGCCCCCACTCCCGAACTTTAATGCGAGTTATCTAAGTCATTTTTTATTAATATGATAAAGCAAAAACTACGTATCTAATATTTTTTTATTATCTGACTGACGGACTAAATAGAATTTCTTTTTTTTACCTATTATCCTAATATTAGTTATTGTTTATAAACCGTGTTTTGTTGTAGTAACTTTATTATTAAATTCATTGTATACCATCGAATGAACATTTAATTTCATAGAACCTGTATCACGTGTAAACAAAAGTTCTTTAATTTAATTATTTGCTTTGTTTGAAATTTTAAATGTTTAAATTTACGAATTATTTTCTTATTAGTTTCTTGAGAATATTAGTAGGTAATAAATACAGAAAAATGTAACTTGCATTGCATGTTTACCTTTAAGGTCACACTACAGTTAATACTCCTGCTATTACAACTATGATGAGAAAGAGCGGAGCCTTCTAATACAGCCATTGTTTGCTTAAAGGGAGGCTCCAAACACGTTTGAATGTAATTTGTTCCAATTTGTCACAATAAACTATTTTGTATTTGTATTTGTATTTTATCTCAATATATTTTTTATGATTACTGCTAACACACGGGTACAATGGCGACATTAATTTAACACACCCGTGAGTTAAATTAATGTCGCCATTGTAGCGCCACGTTGTATATAAGTGCTTCTGCGAGATGACATTTTCCCAATCGACCTTGAACCTAATGCTTTACCGATAAAGTTGAAAATTTAATAAAGAAAATTGACAGATTAAGCGGTTGATGCGCTGGCGTCTGTAGTAGTCCGTAGTTTTAAACAATTTTGCTTGCAAATGCTTGGTGCCGTTCTGACTTTCTATTGTTGGATGAGACCAAAGGACCATAAGGGAAGGGTTTGAATCAGTGTACACAAATATAAGGTAAAAAAAAACTTCCTTCTGACATCTCTTACAACATAGACTCCGGCAACGAGTACTTCACAGAGCAATCATAACTTAATTAATATTATAAATGCAAAAGTAAGTTTGTTTGTTTGTTTGTTTGTTACCTTTTCACGCCTAAACTACTGAACCGATCATCCTGAAAATTTGCATATACGTTGTCAGGTGTACAGAAACGGACATAGAGTACCTTTAATCCCGAAAAAAATTACTGTTCCCGATGAAAACAACAATAACGTTCTTATGATAATAGATGGCGCCACTTGTCTTTCAAGTCATGATTGAATTATATTATTATAGAAATATTAGTTTAAGTATCTAATACATTTTCTGAGTCCAGAATGTCAATAGACTGGTTTTTCATCCTCCTAACTATAAATATTATAGAGAAGCAGAGTACAACCCGAATTGATTGTCAAATTCTAAATTAACGCAAGCGAAGCCGCGAGCAAAAGCTAGGCTTTTATATATGAGTACCCAATTTATTTCCCAATTTATTTGTGGTTGGTGCAGCATATCTTCTTCATTCATACACCTCTCTATCAGCCGTCATCTCAGCAGCTTCAAGGCTTATTTTATTTAGTAAATTAAGTATATATGATTATGCTTCCAGGACACCGGCTACTCCTGGAAGTGTGGAGGCTCTCTGATCAGCGACCGCTACGTCCTGACTGCAGGACACTGCACCTATCAGGACAAAGACGCCGATGTGACCAGGTATGTCACTGTTGCTAATACTTCCAAGAGTTAATCTTGGCTGTTATTGACTGAAAGATAGACCACTGGGCCAAGTATCCAAAAGCCCGAAATTCCTACCTACCCTATAATAACCTATTATACCTTAACCTATTTATGTTTTCTCTATAAGTGAATTTGTAATTCTTTTGTGAAATAAATATCTTTAACCGTAAATTAGCGTCTTTTTTTTCTACTACTTAAACTAAATCTTGTTTTCTAGTACAGAATGGTGTAACAAACGAAACTTATTTGACATACGCATCACTAAACTCAGTCTGAATTGAATATATAAAAGTTAGAAGTGTGAATGTATTAATTGGGTTTGTAGACAATTTTTGACTCCTAACGCACAGGACGAGGTGTACCGAATATTCAAATATCCAAAAACATCTAACGGCTATCTATTTTGTGGCAACTTATCAGTAACCTTGCACATAGGAGTCGAAAATTGCCTTCAAACCTAATAAATACATACAAGTCTTATATCTCAGGTCACTGAGTTTAGTGATATGCATGTCAAATAAGTTTACTTTGTTACACTATCACGTGCTAGAAAAAAAAAAAAGATTTGGTTGATGTATATGAGAAAAAAAAGACGCCACCTTCCATACTAAAATCGGCATAGTCCTTTACAAGCTAGAGCAACTGCCCTAGCTTGTAAATTTGACGAATTAGTACCTGGCGGCCGATTCTACTAATTTGCAACGTTACACGTTCAATTGTGTTTCAACAACAGTTCAGTTTCGATCGCCGTTCGATAGTTACCAAAAAAGTCATTCTACTATACTATAAGCAAAATGGAAACTAAACTTAAACCGAATCGTAACAGGAACGTAACAGCGGGTAACCTGTGTGACCAACATTCCAAATAGTATGATTTAATAATACCACAGAAAAAAAAGTTGAATCTAATAATATTACTAAATACGAATAAGTACTACTAAAAGTATTTTTAATACAAAAACATATCTAGTCCATACTTATACTTTTAGCCTGTATATTTTTTTGTAACATTTCAATTTTATAAATAATAAAAACTCAGAAGAACGTTTCGCTTTCGGCCCCAGCTTGCGAAATCTGTGAAACGAAACGTTTCAATTATGTCAAAAAGATAATGATGCGATTAAACATCACGCTCATGTTCGGTTTTGTTAGCAGAATAGCTTTTGAGATTGTTTCGATCGATCGGTGACTGAACTGAAACGTAACCGCAGTTGGATCGTTGTTACATTAGTGGAATGCGAAAACGCTCAAAAGCCGTGGTTCAGCTGCCATTCAATTGCGATTTTTTAACAATTTTGTTAGTAGAATCAGCCCCCAGGTTACGGACAGAATTTATTTATCATCTCGTTGCTGAACAAAGCCCTCCGACTTCCTAAAAATAATTACTAGGTACAAAGCGGTACAAAAAATACTTTAAAATAAGACATGATTTGTAACTCACTCCCTTGTTCACAAAAATCGTTCATACTTATAGGTACTTTATTCTTAAGAATATTGAGGACTGGGACATGAAATGAATAGTAGTGTTATTTATAAGCTAACCCATTCATGGATTGACTGCAGCAAACGGAGCTAAACTTCACCTGTCAAAGACAAGCCACAAATACGTTCCTTATTGTCATCCACAGCACAGCTCGACTCACCCACTGTTGAGAGGCCTCTCTCTTTTCTTGTGCCAATCCACGCGTTCCTGTGGCAGCCTCTTCTAGGTTCTACCCGCGGTAATACAGTATTTTTATCTCACAAAGCGACATGCGCTTTACTTGTGTTTACCAAGTGTATAGAAACACGGTGTGAATGTGTGTGTAAGCGCAGGAGCTCTCGGTCGGTACTGTAAAGGTTTCTTGCAATGGCCAACCTTATATTGTACTGGCTGACATTTTATCACTAACTAAAGAACTCTCTTTTTAAATAAATAAAAAAAAAAACCGGCCAAGAGCGTGTCGGGCCACGCTCAGTGTAGGGTTCCGTAGTTTCCCGTCCGTAAAAATATAATAAAATATGTATACGAAGTTAAAAAAAAATGCTTGCATATACGATTATACTACAAACTTAGTCCAGAAATTATTTTGTACAACTTTTTGTCAAAATGATTTTCCTAGAAAGTCCTTATAAAGTTCTACTTTCAGATTTTTTTCATATTTTCTAAACTTATGGTTCAAAAGTTAGAGGGGTGGGGGGGGGACACATTGTTTCTTACTTTTGGAGCAATTATTTCCGAAATTGTTGACATTATCAAAAAATGATTTTAGTAAACCCCTATTCGTTTTTAAATTAAAAATGAAATTAAAAAAAAAATCACTTCCCACTTTACATATAGGGGGGCTACCCTAATAAAACATTTTTTTCCAATTTTTATTTTACCACTTTGTCGGCGTGATTGATATACATATTGGTACCAAATTTCAGCTTTCTAGTGCTAACGGTCACAGAGATTAAGCGAGGACGGACAGACGGACGGACAGACAGACATGGCGAAACTATAAGTGTTCCTAGTTGACTACGGAACCCTAAAAAGTACTTCTTGTTTTGGTTTTAGGCCGCAGCATACATTAGGTTAAAATAAAGAGTTCCTAACTTCCTATTTCTAAGTTGTCAATTGTCTGCTTTATACTTCTTTTTTGTTGAAAGTATAAATTAATTTTACTTTATTTAATTTCTGGATCTAAGTCCAATTAATTAACTGACAAAACCGTAGATATCCGGAGATATGCCTTCACTCTATATTTGTTCAAGTTCCAGTGTCACCACGTAGATACGGCACACATGTTGCGTTTTTCGCACGCACACAAGAAAATATGCGTAACACTTTTGTGCTATCTTATTGCACATATGCTCAAAAGGGGCGGGCACTAGAAAGTCATGCATCTCTAGCCTCAACTTGGGAAGAGGGGTTGGTATATTTATACCAACCCCTCTTCCCAAGTTGAGGCTAATTGAGCCAAGTTGAGGAAATATTTATTTGATCGATAAAAATATCGATGAAACCCGACTTCGGCGGAGATATCCACTAACCCCTTTTTGGAAGAAAGTACCCCCTCTCCAATAAAAAATCCCCGACGAAAAAAGAATTCTAGGTTAAGTTCGGTAGAGTTATTGGACAATTTACTTATCTATTTAGAGAAAATAAAAGTCAGTTTAAACTGTAATCAAAACTTAATTTACTTTTACACATTATTTTTCAATCGTAATATAATTATGAAAAGAGATAACGGGTGAAAAAAAAATTAACAAAAAAAAGAAACTCAACTGCGTCCGTGAACCAAACGAAGGGTTCCCCTATTTTTTTTCTATTGGAAGTGTGTGTGTTATGTGCTGACGCTACTCGTCTTCACGTACACATTCACAGCGTGTTTGTACTTGGTAAACACAAAGCGCTTATCGCTTCGTGAGATAAAAATCCTATAACAAAAAATGTCGTTTGCTCATCTCGCCGCCAGTCGATCGACACAAAGCCAATACCTCATATTAAGAGGGCCCTTCTCAGCCTTTCTATCGTCAACGCGAGCATGGTCGAAAAGCTTGTTGTTTCATCCAGCGCAACGCCCGTTGACTAACAAGCAAGTGAGAACGCGATAACATTGAACGAAAAATAGTGTGCGGAAATTTTATGAAACTTGTTCCAGGAAATGCGTGTTTTTTAACAATCCTTACAAGTTTGTGAAATAAATGTTTGTCATTTAAAATCTCCATTACATGTGCGAGGTTTTTATCGATATGTTTTCTTTACTTTTACAAGTTATGAGTACATTATGAACGGCCAAAGTTCAGGTAAAATTTGTGTAAAAAATGAGATGAATGGCTTATACTGAATTTGTTTCTCCAAATTTTTATTGTTCGCTTTTATAGAAACCTAAATACAGTGCACAAAATACCTATAGTAAGTGCGCCAATTATGGACCACCATAAGGATTTTGTCAAATAAAACTCAGAATTTTAAAGTATAATCAGCCTTATATATTTTGAACAGTTCGATAATTATTTGGTATCAAAAACGTTAATAAAATTCTTAAGAGACATCAACATCTTAGAAATAATCAACTTTTTCTAAAATATGTCATTATTGTGAATTTGCAAAAAGTGTACAAAATATGGACAATGGTTTCAAATATGGTTACACATGGTTTCGAATATTCAGAAAATTATAAAAACTATTGAAAATTGCAACTTAATAGGATTATTGTAAAATAACTTATCTTTCCCCTGGTTTAATCCACTTTCACAAAGTGTAATATTTGTTGAAATTATGAGCTTACGAAGTTAGCTAAGAAATTACATCGCGCGTTGATAATAACGAAAAATGGCTCCCGTGAATACGTGCGCGCTCTCTGCCGGCCTGCAAGCGACTAGCGGGCAGCGGGAGGGGTGAAGTTTAGCGTGCGCTGACCAACGGCTCTATACTAATAACGTTCATTGAGAAATGCGGGTAGTCCATATTACAGAACCAGTCCATAATTGGCGCATTTACCTCTATTAGTTCAAAAATTCTTAGAAAGATATGTTAAAACGCTATAATCACGTACGAGCGTTTGTATGAAAAGTATGACGTGTTGGCCGCTCTTAACTCATCTATTTTACCTACTGAAACTAGTAACAATATTTACAGTGGACCTCCTCAAGCTGTGCAGCTCGGTTCCTCATATCTGGACGATCGTGGAGCCCGCATCATGAAGATATCAGCCGTCATACGTCATCCGAAGTACAAGCAGAGAAGGTCATACCATGACATAGCGCTTATCAAGATGGCTTCAAAAGTCGAGTGAGTAAAATTGAGTTACCTTGCCTCGGAAAGCACGTTAAGCCGTTGGTTTTTTTTTTAATTTGAGATGGGGACAGAGACTAAGTCTACGATGGAGTGAGCTTACCCAGAAGAAGCCTGTTCACTCTCACTTTGAAGAGATTAGGGTTGTATGCGCTCGGAAACACAGACGCAGGTAGTGAGTTCCACTCTTTTGCTGTGTGCATTATACTCGTAAAATACATTTGGAAGCGCTTAGTGCGAATTGGTGGAATAGCAACTAGGTAGGGATGGTAACTGGCAGTGCGTCTAGATGTCCGATGGTAGAAGGGGGCCGGTGCAAACAGGTCGTGGAGTTCTTGGGCACACTCTCCGAAGTACAATCTGTAGAAGACCGACAAGCAGGCAACCTTGCGGCGATGAGCCAAGCTATGAAGGTCCCGGCTGTCTTGTATTAGTATTCAATGCGGTGACAACCAGTCTTACCAAGGAGTATCGTATTACCTAGTTACATGGTTATGGAAGTCAGATAGGCAGTCGCTCTATGTAAAATACTGTATAGTTGGGAAAAGGCTAGACAGATGATGTGTTCAAAATCCAAATTGAAACTCATTTGTTCATATTATAGTTAGAGAACCTACGACCAGAAATTTTGCTTCAACGTTTTACGAGCGAAACCGTATGAAATCGATAGATTTGGTTATTCTGAATCCAAATAATTAACCTAATTTCAGAAATTATCCACGTCATGTCTGACCTAACCGCATTTTCAAACACAATGTAAATTCTTTATAACGAAACGAGCATTTTATTTCGTTATAGAGGTTTTTTGATATGTGGAGTTAAGAAAGAGAAACAACCAAATACTACTCACAATACGTATTAATATATATATCGAGGGTTCACGGGCTATTTGTAATATATTACAAATATTAGTTATTATCATATGGCCTGGCCGATGTTGAGTTATTATCATATCATTCTACCTGCATTAAAAAGTGCAAAACATAAAAAACGGAGATATACACTATTGAACCGTCGATAGGCCACTTTTTCGTATAAAATATTGATACTTTTTTACAATGTTTACATAGACGCACTTACAGCGAGAACGCGAAAATTGATATTTGTTTTCGAGAACTTACGCCATGTGGCGGAAACTAAGACTATTGACACCGTATACTATGCACTAGTTCAATCAATCTTATCATATTGCATAACGGCATGGGGGGGAGCCCCTAAAACATCTTTGCTGAGATTAGAAAGAGCTCAGCGAGCTCTTCTTAAAGTTGGTCATAAACTTCCCTATCTTTTTCCAACGAAAGAACTTTACCAGCAGTGCAAAGTACTGACTGTTCGCCAATTATGCATCTTAAGCACTATTATTCATAGGCATACTCAACTTCCATACAATCCTGTCGAAATCCTTAACAGACGCAAACACACAGTCTGTAAATCACGGTCCTTCAAAACCAGCTTCAGCCGTAGATTCTTTTGTTTCCTAGGAGATTACCTGTACAATAAAGTCAATAAAGCCATTTCCATCTACCCCTTACCCATATACAATTGTAAAACTAAAGTCCAAAATTGGCTTCAATCTCATGATTATGAAGATACAGAGAGACTCTTAGAAGTCATCTCATAAAAAGCAGCTTGACATGTCCTTTATGGGCCATTTTAGGAGACCAGTTTTGAATATCACACACTCACTACACACCCACTCACCCACACCAACACACCCTACTTTGCTGTCTAGTTAATTATTTGTTTTTTCCTTGTCTTAAATTGTTTTAACTGCCATCCCAACATAATCATCTATTTATATTGCTGTGACTTGTCCGTGTAGTTTGGAGGCCTGGAGACCTGTAACACAGGTATTCCTAGTACAGGCTCCAGTCTCCACAACATCAATGTATGTTTGTATACACAAATTATGTATTGTACAAATTTTTCATTTTGTGGTGGAGAAAATAAACGTTATTATTATTATAAAAAAATGTTCCTTTTCCGAATAATGAATTTTTGAAATGCTCTCCTGTAAAGTCCCAAACATGTCGCTTAATACAAATAGCCCGTGAACCCTCGATATTATTTATTAATTGGTTTACGACTGATAATACGGGATGTGCCTAGTGTGTTTAGTAACATTCCTAAAGACAATGCAATACAAGAGTAATGTCAGACGTGTTCTAGGCAATTAATAATAACAAAAGCAAGGCTCAGAAATTTCGGCACCCCAAAGATTAAGTCATAGCTTTTCGTAAACTGGTAACATAAACAGCAATGCTGATAAAATATATTTACTGACGTCTAAATATGAACGTATGTATTTCTTCGCAATAGAGAATGGCTGTTGCGCTTGCGCTATATAGAGTTTCAACACTTTGAACCAAATTGAACTAACTTCCACGTTACGGGAAGTTTTACGTTATATCGAGAGACGTTATAAAGTTTACATTGTATGTCAAAAAAAAAACCGGCCAAGAGCGAGTCGGAATCGCGCACCGAGGGGAACCTTCGGTACCATAAAAAAAAGTGCTATTTAAACAGATCGTTTTATTTTTCTTTAATCTTTACATAATCTTCTATCACATAGAATAATTTCAGATTTTTCTCTATGCAAACTTCGGAGATAAGGGGGGGGAACGGTATATATTTTTACATTTTTCACTAAAAGTCGAAAACTATTCGTCGGTCTAAAAAAAAGAAAAAAGTTTTAAAATGAGCAAGCAGCGCTCTTTCATATGATAGCCCTACTTCCAACTTTTAAGTCTCCCTTTGTGTCCCTGTTGAAAAAAAAAACAAAATATATTTTTATTTCTTTCTTATTTGCAAAATAGTTGGGCAAACGTCATCTAAAACTATTCCAAAATTCAAGTTGATAGCATTAGTAGTTCTTGAGATATTCAGCTGTGACCGACGGACAGACAGACAGGCTGAGTCGCACCATAAGGGTTCTTTTTTACCATTTTGGTACGGAACCCTTAAAAATGCCGAACTGTTTCTCAGCAATCTGTCTGATTTTCAGAACGTAGTTGAACGTATGATTTTAAATAGGTACCGAAAATACAATTTTCAGACACCAGTAGCGTTGCACGTACCCAGGAGAACATTTGACAAAAATAAAAAATGAGGCAAATAAAATAGCGCAAACCGTCTGAAAATCGGATTCTCAAGTGAACATTGGTCAGTTGATGCGAACAAACCATTGTTCAGAAGAAATTCTAAACATCTTGTGTTAAAACCATTTTGAACCTGTTGAAAAATTTTATCGATCGGTAACATACAGAGAACGAGAATAAACATAGCATTATGTGTGAAAACTGTTGGACATGATGTAAAAAGTTGCACAGATGTAGTAAGAACTTATATCAGACTTTAGTGTAGTGCCCTACTAATCAGATAACTTATATAAAGTCAGAAATTATTAAAAAATCGTTTAAGTACAATTACTAAAGAGCTTACCCAAAACCATCAAACTGATATTGAAGAAAGAAGAAGAAAGCAAATACGTTTATTTGCAGTAAACACAAAGGACGCTTGTAACAAATTGGAAAAAAGTATTCTGGGTTGTCGGTTCAAAAATACTATTAATTGAAAAATTTCATCTTTTATAATCATTGTCGGACTCATTATTATCGTTGTCGTGAGGGATAGGAGCGTAACGAGCACCGAGCGGTTGCCAGGCGACTACGGAACGTTCTTTTCGTTTTTTGGGGTTATATATTAGGTGGCATTTAAAACGTCTGAAAACATTTTCTTGGTAACCCCGGCCGCTACTAGAATCTAGTTTAAAGTCTCATAGTTATTACGAGTAGCGGTTGAAATCATACACGTTTTTGTCGGTCAGAAAAATTGAACTTACCATGCACCGAGCAAAAAGACGCTTTCGCGTCAAAAAAAAAAAATTACTAGGTTGCTATGAGAGATCGGTTAAATTTTTTGACATTTTTGAAAATGCGCTCATGCCACATGTGACGCGCAAAATCGTCGCAAAAACGTCGTAATAAAATTACGAAACCTGTGTATACAGGGTTATTGGTAAAACACCAACAACCTCTTAAGGGGTCATTGTACACATCATTATGAACAACTTTTACTATGGGACCAAACCTGAAATCGCGAAAAAACATCAGCTGTTCAGTTGTTGGTGTTTTACCAATAACCCTGTATATTATTAATGTCAGACATATTGTGATAAAATATCTGCTTATTTTTTTTTTTTCACGTAACACAAAATACCATACTGCCATGTTTTCTCTCAGCATCATCCTAAGGTTGGCTGGTAGCAAATGCCACAGGTATTAAGTTCGTCTGTGTACGGTATTTGTTTTTTTTACTTGAGCATAAAGTTTTAATAAATAAGTAACTAATCAATAAAATATGGTCCCCCATAAAACTGCGACATTAGGTACTGACGAGTCCTGCACACCGAGTCGGGTTTAAATTATTCTGCTCTGAGTTTTCCCAACTAGACATACTTACCAAAACGAAGAATACCAGCTGTGAACACACACAAGATGTTTGATAACCAACTCGATAATGATAATCCTGACTCCTAAGTCACAGGAACTTACACCTAGTTTAGGAGTCAGAGTATTTAATAATTGATCCTTGTAATTAAGCCTTTTATGTGTTACTTTTGTTGTATATTATTAAGAGCTTTAGGTGAAATAAAGAATTTATTTATTTATTTATTAATAATTCCAGGTTCTCGGAGGTGATTCGTCCAGCGTGTTTGGGAGTTCCACCACCAACGGGCAGGAGCATCATCGCCACTGGATGGGGGAGGACTGAGTTCGGTGAGTTTCTTTGTTTAAATTACGACTATGATTTAAAATTACCTTGATGAAATAAGTGATTGGGTTACTGCTCTCAAAAAGTTTAAACACTCATGTCCTACCAAGTCATCTCCATAATGGACTACGTGGTTCCTTAGAACCGACTCCATCTCTCACTGTAGTTTCATCAAACGGAGGAACGAAAGATAAATGGCAGATTGTAGAAAGATTTTTACTGCGTGTGCTACGTTACGGCGCGGTATCAAACTTGAACAAAATCTAGAAGAACCGTGGCCGCCATTAACGGCTGCAATGACAGCTGTCATAAAAATGATGACTGTGGCAAAGATTTAAATCGTTAGACTCACCCTACCGCGACAAATTCCAATTTTATGGTAATGGCTCTATTATAGTTGAAGGAAACAAAGGAAACAAAGTGTATGTGCTGAGGTTGACCGTTTATAATAATAATAATATAAACTTTATTTCAGACTAAAGTCCATAGTTGTGTTAGTATTTGGTGTTAGTAACAATATTACTTAAGTAACTATGTTAGTATTGTTAGTTTTTATAATTTCTTAACTTAATTTATTATTATATCAGACCTAAGACTGTCCCCACCCAGTGACTCTGGAAGGGGCAGTCCGGTCTAGCGGCGATCGTTTTCAAAATGCTGTTTTCACTACCATGCAGACGCTGTAGTAACGAGAACGCTTTCTTTCGCATGATAGCGTGAAAACTATCTATGCGAGCCTCCGCGAACATTCCCGACGCGCTACAGCGCCATGGCAGTCCCAACAGCATCCTGAAGGCACTATTAAATTGAACACGCAGGGCATGGTAGGCTCGACGCGTATATGACACCCACAGGCCGCTCGTGTAAAACGATTGACAGTACGCCTTAAAAAGAGTTACTTTGACGTCTGTAGTACAACGAGCGAACCTGCGGGCAAGCATATTGCTCCTCACAGACAATGCCCTGCGCTCCCTCTCTATGTCTCCGTCGTCCCTTAGGTCGCTCGTGACAATGTGGCCGAGGTACCTAAAGCTACTGACAATATTTAGCGGTACGCCATTGAGACTTATGGGCGGAACACTGCGCGGCTGTTGCTGAGGCGCTTTAAATACAAGAAGCTCACTCTTTTTCGAGTTGTATATCAAGCCGTGCTCCTCCGCATAAGCCTCGCAGGTCGACAGCAACTTCTTCAAACCACCTATCGATGGACTGAGCAGCACCATATCGTCCGCATAGCTTATATTATTCACACATGTTCCGTCAATGTGGCAGCCGACATGTGTACTGCTCAGTCGCTCGATAAGCCGGTCGATATACAGATTAAATAGCAGTGGGGAGCTTAACCCCCCCTGTCTAACTCCGCATTCCAGCCTGTACTCGTCCGACAGAGTACCCACCCACCTCACTCGGTTCTTTTGGTTAGAGTACCAATATTTTAGGAGGGAGGTGTACTCCGCCGATACACCCGTGTACCTCAACCTGTCCCACAGTATATCATATGTAACCAGATCAAAAGCTTTTGACAGGTCGAGGAAACACGCATATACCGCGTCTTCCTCGCTGTGTAGTACATGACAGTTCGTTTCAGACTCAGAATAGCACTCTCTGTTGACACTCCCGCTTTGAACCCGAACTGGGCATCGTGCAACTTAACCTGTGCAGTGAGGCACTATCAAGCACCTTGACTGTTGTGGTAGCGAGTGAGATGGGCCGATAGTTACTTATGTCAGACGTATCACCCGTTTTATTTTTAACTATCGGAACGACTATTGTCCGCATTAGCGGCTCCGGCAAATATGAGTGACCTATGCACAGACTGAAAAACATAGACAGTACTCGCGGCAGATGAACCCCTGCATATTTAAAATGCTCGATACTGAGCCCATCGTGGCCGGGAGATTTTCCATGCTGCATTTTTCTAATAATTCTAGCCACACTCGTCGCAGGTATCTTTACATTCTGCCCGGTCACAACGGGCCCACCATCGCTCACCTCACCAGACGTGGGGCCTAAGGGCGACCGCACAGTAAAGTGTTCCCTAAAAGCCTCGGCAATGTTCTTGTGGTCAGCAGAACCGCCGACACTCATCGGGAAGCTAGGCCTACCGTTCATTTTCTTAGTATTTTTCCAGAAATTTTTAAAATCCTTAGAGGAGTGATCGGATGCAAGGATGTCCATTTGAAGTTGCTCTTGCCTACTCTGACACCATTTTAATTTAGCTTTAAAATGTTTCCTTGCCTCCGACATCTCATCAAAGATTCTACCATTAGCTGGTCGCCCAGCTAAATTCCACAATTGAAATTTAAGCCGCGCCTCCCGATGTGGACCCGCTACGTGCTTATTCCACCCAATAACACAACCTCCCTGTCTGCGACACTGTTTTCTATGTGTTTGAATGGCTGCTCGTGACAGCGTACGAGTACTAGTAATTTGCTCATACAATTTATCAAGAACCGAGTGATGTTCCTTGTTAGTACAAAAACCAACAACATTCACTCATTTTCTGCGGAAAATCTATCAACCGTAGTTTAGAATGACAAATGTTATGGTATTGGTTAATTTGTTGTTTGTGTCTTTCGCCCCATACAACACGGTTTATAGGTTTTTCCGCTATCAAGTCATTAAATTTAGGCTTAAGCTTATTTAGATTACATTCCACTACGAGTGGATAATGGTCCGACCAATACACGTCGTAGAGCACAGACACACTAACGACTGAATCTCGTGCTGACTCTGTGATGATGCAGTGGTCCAACCATCTAGTACAGCCGTGAGCATCACTATAAAACGTACGTATAAGAAGTTTTAGGGCACATATTTAAATCTATGCAAAGCCAATCAAGATCCATACAAAAATATAACATTTCATTGCAAAACAACTCATTTGGGTGGTCATTAAAGTCACCTAGTATATAAAAAGCCTCAACTCCATTGTTCTCCTCCACTTCAATTACGGATCGAATCGCACCGAAACACGCGGTAAACTCAGGTAGATTGTCGTACGAGTTTGTAGGCATATATACACTAAAGAGTACTGCTGACCTACCACACACAGCTATCTTTATCGCACAGACTCGCACGTTATTACATTCTATCACGGACACAGACTCAATTCAGATCCCGACGACCCCATAACTCTTCTCCAGGAGAGCAGTAGGGACCGTAGGAACAAAAACAAATCGACATTCCGACCTCGCCGCCGAGGTCCCTCGCGACGACCCTGTAATAATCGTCCTCCCCCCCCGTCCCTTGCTCGGGTATGATGTGCCAGCTGGTGGCGTAGCTGAGCCTGTAGCTTTAAACTCCCCTGATAATAATAATTCAAATCTGATCCAGCCTGTCCCATCTTGCTGTCCTCCCCCCAGCGACGCCCTAAGCCGAGGCCCGTTCCCCACAGGGGGAGCCCTTAGCGTGTAGTCGCTTAGTCTGTAAGTTTTTTGCCCCTGGCTGGAGGCTTTGAGTTTTCTTAAGGCAGCCACAGGATAGTCCGGTTAAGTAGTCTCGACCTCTCTAGGTCAACTACGAGATGCCATTCACAAAAAAAAAAAAAACACAGACTCAAACGCACTTTTACGCTATAACAGCGCCACGCCACCATATGGCCTCCCGCAGAGCATACCCGCCGCAGTGTCAACCGCGGACGTGCCGGTGCTTCCGAACTTGTCGTCGATTGTGTTGAGCAGTGGCAAGTCATGCGGCAACAACCAGGTCTCCTGGAGGGCTACCACATCGGCTGCCAGACATAACGCTCTGATTCCTTCTAAAGATCTCTTCATAGATTTACAATTGAAACTTATTATTCCACTGTAATGATTATCCATCAAATATTATTATTAATTGTTCTTTCTGCACTACAGTCAGAGCCCTTGCTCTTATCTCTGCTCTCATAAAAGTTCACAAAACGCCTGAACGGTGCTTTCCGAGGCACGGAGGAGTCTCGGTATGTAAAGATGGTCACCCATCTACGGACCAACCCCGGCAAGCGTAGCTTAACCTGATGGATCGACCCGTGCGGCTGTTATTACTTAGCCACGAGCTCCTCTTCAAATTCAAATGTAATCATCGCTCGTTATTAATTACAGGAGGCGATCACTCTGTACAGCTTCGCAGCGTTTCCCTGAACGTGTGGGACTTTCAGGAGTGTAAGGAGATATGGGGCACATCCCTGAAGCTTCCCAATGGGGTCACCCGTGACAGCCACATGTGTGCCGGAGACAGGGGTGGGGGGCATGATACTTGTCAGGTAAGAACATCACTGAATTATACCAAATGTCACAACACGTCGGCGCAAATCCGCAAATCTGTACGGTCTGAATGACAAACTAGAAAGCACACATAGAAGAACTCAGTAAAAAAATTAGTAGTTCTTGTTACGCGCTGTTCAAACTGGTCCCAGTGCTTAACACTGAATCATTGCTCGCGGCTTATCACGGTTTGGTTTCTTCACATTTAAGATATGGGATCATTTTCTGGGGCAACTCAACCGACAAGGATATACCCTTTAAAGCCCAAAAAGGTGTATCAGGACTATGTTTAAATTACAGCCAACCGAAAATTGTAAGAAAATATTAACCTTGCCTTGCCTTTACATTTTAGACATTGTTATGTTGGTAACATCAAATCGACACTTATTTCCACGTCAATCAGAAGTGGTCGATCGCAACCATAGTAGACGCGATGACAGTATTCTCTGTCTACATAGATCGAAAACAGCATTAATGCACAAGAGTGTTTTCTGTATGGCCCCTAAAATTTTCAATAAACACCCAAATAGTTGGAAGGAGCTTAATGCATGTCAATTAAAAAAATAAATTAAAGATACTGCTAGAAGGGAAAGCATACTTACAGTGTTCTAGAATTTCTTAATGACAACATCTAATTAACCAATATTATCAATACATCTTTGACATAATCTGTACATAAAGCAACATATTATTGCTATGATGATAATGTTAATTGACATTTCATCATTATTACGTATCTATGACCATATATTTAATTCATTTGTTTTCAAAATTGACATTTACTTTGTTCTTATGTAATCTAATATTTTATCCGATATATTTTATTACTCAAATTTAAATATTAGTACGCCACTAAGCCCAAATATGCATCTTATAACTATAACGTAATTTAATAACTTGCATGCTTTGTATGTAGGTAGGTAGGTACTCATGATTCCACAAATAAATAATCTTGAATCTTGATTATTGTTATTATAAATTTTCATTATCTGTCTCTAAATGTTTTACTGATGCTTAAACACTAAAAATATTGTACATATTTCACTTTTGTAAGAAGTCAGCTAGAGTATGCGTCTCAGATATGGAATCCTCGTTATCATAAATGCATTGACCCCATAAAAAACATCCAAAGACGGTTAATAAAATATCTTTGCTTTCAAGTTCACCAAATGATTCCATATCATTCAACCGATTATCTCGGACTATGTAAGAAGTATCATCTGCTACTACTGGTAGATCGATGTAACATTGCAGACTGTTTATTCTTGTTGAAAATCTTCAATAATAACATTGGTAATTCCGAGTTACTGTCTAAATGTTATTTTAATATGCCAAGTAAAGCACTTCGTTCTAATCCACCTATACGTGTACCTCATACATCTTCGAATTATACTCGTAGATAGAACAGCTACATTGTGCGCGCAAGCAAAAATTTCAATGATATATGCAAGGAACATGATTTTAATCCATTTTCAATTAGTGTGAATTCGGCCAGAAGGTGTTTAAGCCTCAAATTTTTCAAGTAGCGGTATATTATTTGATTTTGTTATTTTATTATTTTCTCTATTATATTAGTCAAATAATTGCAAACTAAGTATTTTAAGTGTCTTACTTCAATTTAGGCGATGTGTTTTTTGTGCTCACACCATAAATTATTATTATAAGTCTATACGTGAGGCTAGAGGCGTTGTAATTGGCTTTCGGGTGTCTATGGTATCCTTTATGTATTTGTTTTTATTAGCTGTAAGTCCTCCATGTACTAAAATAAATAAATACAAAAAAAAAGATGGCGGCATTGGTTCCTATTTTTATCACGCACCTACCTAAATATTGACCATTGTTTATCTACTTCTTACAACAAACCATTTTAGATAAAGTCAAAGATGGTTGTTGAGAAATTGGTTGCTTGTTGTTCAATATATTAAAAGTAAAACCAGTCAAGTGCGAGTCGGACTTAAGCACAAAGGGTTCCGTACCACCGTACAATATCAACACCCTTTAATTTTCGACTTTATTTTATTTTTATTATTTGTTGTTATAGCGGCAATAGAACCTTTGTCTGCCTATTACCGTTTATGAGATACAGCCCGCTGACAGACAGACGGACAGCGGAGGCATAGTAATAGGGTTCCATTTGGCACCCTTCGGGTACGGAAGCCTAAATAGACACCAACTCATTTTTTAACCAAAGTAAAGTGTTATTTTGATTATCTTTTTAACCGACTTCCAAAAGGAGGAGGTTCTCAATTCGTCTGTATTTTTTTTTTTGTATTTTTTTTTGTATGTTTGTTACGCGATTACTCAAAGACGGATGGACCGATTTAGAAAATTCTTTTTTTGTTTGATAGGGTATACTTCCGAGGTGGTCCCATATAAATTTTATTAACTTAGCTTAGGGAGTTTTTGAGTTACCTGCAATAATACGTATATTTCCCACTTATTTTATGTGGATGATGTGATGGTGTTTTAATAACTTCCTATCACTGTTATTTACATGGCTATATCTACAATTATTGTGCTCAATTATGTATTCGAATTTGTGTGGGGTAGGTTCCACAACTAAAAAGTGAAAAATAAAAGCTTTTTAGCAAAAAATAAAACCGACTTCCAAAACAAAACACTACAAAGTGAAAAATAACTTTAATTTCGGAAGTCGGTGGCAAAAAACGAAAATACAAAACCCAAGACACCGACTACTGAAATTAAAGTTATTTTTCACTTTGTAGTGTTTTGTTTTGGAAGTCGGTTTTATTTTTTTAGGAATTTCTCAGCAGTCCGGAGTCTCGATGTGTGCCCGACTGATGGCAATAGGCTCGCCCCCTATTACATGGGACTTTAACATAACTGACGAAATTACACACCCCTACCTACCTCAACAGAGATAAAGGCGTTAAGTTACGTTCATTCTGTTCAGCTGAATGATACTGATCCACACGTCATGTACGTGGACGGACGTCGTCAGCTGATACTGTTCATAATATCACAACATCACTGCCAAGGCTTATCTTTAGATCGGCAGCGGCGATCTCTCGCGTCCGGCCCTTGTCCAGGCCATGGTACGGAGCGAGAGTGCATGGGAAGTCATAACCTCCTTCTGCGAAGCAGTAATGCTCGCGAAGGAGGAGGCGGAACGCGTGAGGGAGAGGCAATCTTTGCGCCCTCACGCCCCTAGTCGCCGCAGGAGATGCCTTCGGCGTCGGGAATTGAGAGCCGATTCCCGGCCACCGTAGGCGAGGACTTGCGGATGGCGAGCAAAAGGTAGCGGTTGTTCGAAAGAGTTACCGTGGCCCTGGCACAGGCAACTGAAGGAACACGGGTGGGTTTTAGTCAGTAGAAGTCTGACGTCTGACACTCCCTCCCGCTCCGCCCAGAGCGAGAGAAGTTATTTGATAATTTCCCACTAAAAAAAGGGCTCATCTTTAAACTTGTATTTTGAATTGTTTTTTTTTTTACACTGTTCCCATAAGTATACACTATTAGAAGCAAAACGTATAATGTACCTAGGATTTTATAATATCTTGATTTATAAGAGTGTTCTTGGAGTTTCTTGCTCAGTCTTCTCCATAGAGATCTACGTTTTGGAATGGGTAACTAGCTTGAACCTTCTGACTAACTGGCCGACTCTGTAAGTGGTTTGCTTAATTGGAATTAATTATATAAGTTCATAAATGATTTTGTTCACAGGGTGATTCCGGTGGTCCAGCACAGATTCAAGATGGCTGCTTGTGGCGTGTGGTCGCTGTGACGTCATCCGGTCGATCTTGCGCAGCCCCTGATACGCCAGCGCTGTACGCCGTCATACCGCACGCGTTTGTAGCTGCTCAGGTGTTTGATGACAGATCGTGACAATAAAATAAGGATATTTAAGGAATTGTATATGTATTTTTATTTTCAGTCAGTCAGTTTTTTAGTTCAGATAAATGAAAATACTAAACGAAGAATATTTTTCATCTTAACAATCGCAAAGATAACTTTGTATTTCATTATGATAAAGGTATTTTTTGTAGTATTTATTGATTAAATACAGTATATGGTACAATAATATACAGGAGCTTCAAATTCCTAACTAGTTTAGTTATTGCGATAGAGCTCGTACAAAAATGGTCTAAACTGATAACTTTTAAAAATAAAAAAATAAAATAAAAAAACCGGCTACAAAAACACATAACTGAAAAGAGAAAAGCACTATTTTTATCTAACATATTGAACTTTGTTTTTTGTAAGGCTCTGACAAACCAAAAACCTATAAAAAAGACATGTTTTGTGCTTTTGCAGTCAGGATTTTGTTTTTTTTTTTATATATCTACCTATAGAGGTATGACGAACAGGTTGTAAAGTTCACTCATCCTCTATGGAGGAAACGGAGGATCCTCCGACCAGACGGGTGTTGTGTCTAGTGGACTACCCGACCGTTGATATCAGGACGTTGTATAAATGTCACGGGTAATGCTAGAAGATTGAGTATACCTAGGTTTACCCGGGTTTACTTCAAGAATCACCCAAGAAGTTTGAGTAATGTCAGAATTATAATTAAAATAAATTTAAATTCGGAATCTACCTATACTCATCTAGATCTACCCAATACTGGCTGGGTAATGTTTGAATTTTTTTTTTTTTTTTATTTGTGATGGGTTTGCTCTTGACTCTAGTCTAGGTCAGAGGTGACAGAGACAAAGTCGACGATGGAGTGAGCTTACCCAGAAGAAGCCTGTTCACTCTCACTTTGAAGAGATTAGGGTTGTATACGTTCGGAAACACAGACGCAGGTAGTGAGTTCCACTCTTTTGCTGTGCGCATTATAAAAGACATTTGGAAGCGCTTAGTGCGAATTGGTGGAATAGCAACCAGGTAGGGATGGTAACTGGCAGTGCGTCTAGATGTCCGGTGGTAGAAGGGGGCCGGTGGAATGAGGTCGTGGAGTTCTCGGGCACACTCTCCGAAGTACAATCTGTAGAAGACCGACAAGCAGGCAACCTTGCGGCGATGAGCCAAGCTATGAAGCTTGGCATCCACCAGTTTTACGTCGCCAATGAGCCTCTTAGCTCTGCGTTCCACCGAGTCAAGCGCGGCTAGTTGGTACTTAGCTGATCCATCCCAAAGGTGACTGCAATACTCCATGCAGGATCGGACTTGCGCTTTGTAAAGGGGAATAATTAGTAAAATTAAAAACTAAGTCTAGGTTAGGTTAAAACTGTGACCACACAACGAGCGAGTCAAGCGAGCGGTGTCGCGGCAGCGGCCGGCTAGTACCAGGGTCCGTTTAGGCACAAGAGAATGTAATTATCCAGCCAGTGTTGGGTAGACCTAGGAGTGTACGGGTAAATCTCTCTTTTTTGACGTTAGAAAAGTGCTGATTCTCAGCCTTGTTTAAATAAATGACTTCTGATTTTGATTTTGAAACCCGAATTAAAATTTATTTCAATATTATTCGGACTTTACCCGAAAAGCTTGGGTAGACCGGGTAAACCTAGGTTTACTCAATCTTTTAGCATTACTTGTAACATATTATGCCAGTCGTGCTGTAAACTCTGCATACCCGATGCAGGATTTGTGTGACGTCACTTATTTGTGTGACGTCAGTTATTTAATGCGTTTATTTATTTATTTATTTATACAATCTTACAGTATCTTAACAGGTTGACACCCAATGCGATAATGTGATACGTGATCACCTGATTATCATTTCTTCGTTAGTAATTCGATAGTCACCCTCACGAATTCCGCCAACGTACAATTAAAAATGTCAAGCCTTTGCGAGACGCTCGCTGTTTAGTAACCGTATGGCTCTTGCAACCGGTGCAAATTTGCCTACGTTAGTGCGAGCCACCTGGACGTCGAAAAGCCGTGCCGTCGGCGCCTGCCGCAGCCTGGTGTTAGGGACGAGCAGCCTCAACGAGTCTAATATATCCGGATTATTTAATTTACCTCGTAACACCTCATATATGTATTTTGCTAAAGCTAGGTTACGCCTTACCTCCAGCTTATAGTATCCAACCATCCCTATAACAAAGAGGGTTGGATACATAAGCGGATAATTAGTTTGCATGTGGCGTTGTAGATGTCGCCACATCTCTGTCTAACCCTTCGGGGAAAACGGAATGGTGTTATGTTATGATTTTATTTTACCTATTAGTCACTGGAGGAAGGTCACTCTTGTACTGAAATTTAAAATAGGTACTGTTTGTTCGTTTGTTCTGAAACGACAACAAATTATTGAAGAAACACACGCCGCCGTTATAATCAATAACATTTCCGCATTTAGGTAGGTACATAACAAAATTCATCTGTTAAAACAAATATTCATTTAACGGGTGATAACAGAAAACACATTTTTGTCTTTATGTTTACATTACGACTTGTTTTAATGTGACCTTTACGGCGTCACCATTTGAAAGACAAATAATGAGGTTATTATCTGACATCACACTATAATCATTTCAACTGTTATTTTACTTTTGCTTCCATGAAGTATTGCATGTTTTCGTCTATGGTTGCCTGTCATTAAATAAGGAACTTGTACTGTACAAATGAAAGGGACTCTCAATAATTATAACACGGGACGGTACATATATTTCTATGTATACAGATACCTCGGCTGATCTAGATCTGCCAAATCTGAAAAAAAAAAATAATTGCTGATGATGAATTAATAATAAAATTGAAATCTTTCCAGCTATTTTTTTTACATAAGCACGCCTATGAAGTTCCTTGTTTATTGACAGGCAATGATAGACGAAAAAACGCAATACTTCATGGACGCTGATTTTCCTTATATTTTTCTATAAAATAAAATATCAATGTGCTAAATCGATTAAAACTTCTTCATAAATAAATTCGATTGTTATAAGAAATGGAATCGGAAACGAATTAGGACATCACTAATTAATTAGTACTCGAGCTGTCAGCATATCAAACTACTACAAACTGTCAAATTTCTTTAATAGATCTTCAACTTTATCGCTAAAGCATTAGGTTCAAAGTTGATTGGGAAAATTTGACAGTTTCGGGTAGCTTGACCTGCTGGCGTCCGTCTGTAGGTTCATGTATTGTACCTATGGACATTTCAGACTATCTCCAAAATGGCCTCACACTGCACACAACACCGATAGCGTCACGCCACTCACGGGTGTTGCTAGAAAATAAAACCGCCACCACAGTGTTGCAATATTATATTTTTAGTACTGCCAGTTTTTTTATTATAATCCATGTCCAAAGGTAAAAGCGCCCATTGTTTTAAGACCATAGTCTTCTTATAAGTTTTCCTGTAATCTATAGGTATTGAACTATTTTCTGTATTTTTTTTTAAATTTTAGGCTCAGTACTTTCGGAGATAAAGAGGGGAGTGGTCAATTTTCATCTACTTTTTTAAGTAACTTTAAAATGATTTATTTTAAAATTATAAAAAAAATATATATATTTTGAGACCCTCACAGTAAGCCCTTTCATTTAATATGTCATACAGTACAGTTTGCAAAACTATTTTTAATTTCCTTATTTGCCTCCAAAATTGATCCTCATATTCAAAATTCATTAAGTAATACATATATGTGTACCAAATTTCAACTTAGTCGATCCATTAGATTCGGAGCAAGTTGGCTGTGACAGACGGACAGACACACGAGTGATCCTATAAGGGTTGCGTTTTTTCCTTTTGAGGTATGGAACCCTAAAAAGTACTAAATTGATCAATTCCGGAATCGCGAGATTTTTACGATCGATACAAAAGTGCATTCCATATTAGCAATCACCTAAACGTAAGTAAATATACATTCGATTCTGTAATCAGTACTCTAAATTAGTCGAACCCGGAATCCCGGGATTTTTTCGATACGAAAGTGCTTTCCACAATAGCCAACATCTCAACTTTAGGTTAAATATGCATCCGAATATCCGATCTGTCACCCATAACCATACAGCAGCATATCTTCTTCTTCCACACATATCTATCAGCGGTCATCTCAATGACTATTGAGACTATCCCCTTTTTAAACATATCATCTTTCACACAACCCATGCATCATTTTCTTGAACTGGTTTTCCCTTACTTCATACAGGGTATATCAGAAAGGTGTGATCATGGTGAAGCGTCAATACTTTTTTCAATGTAAAAAATAAAATAATAATAATAATAATTGACATGGCCATAAGCCAACAGGTCCGTCGATCCTCATTGACATGGCCATAAGCCAACAGGTCCGTCGATCCCGAAAGGATTTGTCGACATGTTGGATAGACTATAAGAAGGCCTTTGATTCGGTGCCGCATACATGGCTCTTGAGGGTGTTAGAGTTGTACAAAATTGATACAACTCTGAGCACCTTCCTAACGACGTGTATGGGGCAGTGGAGGACGGTTCTTCGCTATCCAGGATGCCGACAAATTCAGGGGAGCAACGAACCTATTAGGATTAAGCGGGGAATATTCCAGGGCGACAGTCTGAGTCCACTGTGGTTTTGTTTAGCCTTGAACCCTCTTAGCACTCTGCTGGAGGGTACAGGGCTGGGCTGTCCTTTGCGGAGAGGGGGTCAGGTAATATCCCACCTGCTTTATATGGATGATTTGAAACTGTTTGCCACCAACAAATTGCAACTGCTGGAGTCACTAAAAGTAACTAAAACTTTTAGTGATTCCATCAGGATGGAATTTGGTGTAGATAAATGTGCAGTCATGCATGTAAAGCGGGGCGGGATTGTGGAATCTGAGGGACTACAACTCTCAGATTCTATAAACCTGAGATCACTCTCCGCAACTGATACCTACAAATACCTGGGTATGTCAGAGGGGTTAGGCATTAACGGACCTGACATGAAACAATCGTTGCAGGAGCGCTTCTTCGGTCGCCTGAAAAAGGTACTTAATAGTTCTTTGTCAGGCGGCAACAAGGTGCGCGCCTTTAACGGTTGGGTCATGCCGGTCCTGATGTACTCCTTTGGCATACTAAAGTGGACCCAGACGGAACTAGACGCCCTGGATAGGAGAGTCCGGTCACTGCTGACTGCAAACCGGATGCATCACCCACGTTCGTCTGTCATGAGGCTGTACATTCCGCGGAAGTGCGGGGGTCGAGGTTTTTTAAATGCTAAGACCCTCCACAACCGCGAGGTGTGCAGTCTCAGAGAATATTTTCTCAAGGCTGACGTGGGTATGCACCGAGATGTGGTTGCAGTGGACAAGGGACTCACCCCGTTGTCCTTGGCTAAAGAGAACTGGCGCAAACCTGTGGTGCTTAGTACCAACGACCGCAAGGAAGTATGGCAAAGCAAGGAGCTTCACGGACGCTTTTTCCGGGCCCTTCATGGGCCCGACGTAGATTTCTTAGCGTCCGTGGCCTGGCTACGCTTCGGTGACCTCTTTGGGGAAACCGAAGGTTCAGTCTGTGCGATTATGGATGAAGTTATGCTAACAAATAACTACCGGAAGTATATAATGAAAGACGGGACGATCGACATATGTCGGGCATGCCATTGTCCCGGTGAGTCTATCAGACATATTACTTCTGGATGTTCTCGTTTAGCTAACGGCGAGTATTTGCACAGGCATAATCAAGTAGCCAGGATTATCCATCAGCAACTTGCTCTGAAATACGGCCTTGTGGACTCTGAGGTACCGTTTTACAGGTATGTGCCCGACCCAGTTCTCGAGAATGACCATGTCACGTTATACTGGGATCGATCTATTATCACTGACAGGACTATTGTAGCCAATAAGCCTGATATAGTGGTAATAGATCGATCAGTGCGCCGCACAATGATAATCGATGTCACTATATATATTGACAGGCCAGTTGGCGTGGTTGGTTAAGATACCGCCTATCATGTCGCTGGTCGTGGGTTCGATTCCCATCCAGGACAAACATTTGTGTGCATGAACATGTCTGTTTGTCCTGAGTCTGGGTGTAATTATCTATATAAGTATGTATTTACAAAAAAAAGTAGTATATGTAGTATATCAGTTATCTGGTTTCCATAGTACAAGCTCTGCTTAGTTTGGGACCAGATGACCGTGTGTGAAAATGTCCCAGGATATTATTATTATTATTATTATCCCGCATGACGAGAACCTCGTGAAGGCTGAGAAGGAGAAACAATTGAAGTATCTCGACTTAGCCCACGAGGTTGTCGCTATGTGGGACGTGGACTCGGCAATCATTGTGCCGATAGTCGTTACGGTCAATGGCCTTATCGCTAAGAGCCTCGACCAACATCTCAAGAGGCTCTCGTTGGGTGGCTGGGTGAAGGGCCTGATTCAGAAGGCAGTACTCCTTGATACGGCGCGTATTGTGAGGAGGTTCCTGTCTCTGGGACCCTAACCACCGGTAGCTTGGACCCTGTTCCCCATGCCGGTGGATTTCTATTTTTTATATTTTTAAATGTTTTTTTTTTAATTCTAATATTTAAAAATATAATTTATATGTAAAAAAAAATGAATAAAGGAGATAATAATAATAATAATAATAATAAATCTTTATTCACATAAAAAGTGACAAATTCTTACGAGTTCCCTGATTTCTGCGCTAGGTTCAGAGACCTGTATTACAGAACTCAGAATAATAACATTTTAGGATTTGTTCCTATAATATAATAATATTAGTATTTCAAATTAAATATTTTAATTTCTATTGAGAAATTGTGATCAATCGTGATGAATCCTCGCGCCAATATTCGTTGTCGCAGCGCCCATGTACCTATCGCATGGCGAAGCGTCAATGTTTTTTTTTTCAATGTAAAAAAATAAAATAATAACATTTTAGGATTTGTTCCTATAATATTTCATCAATTGAGAAATTAAAATATTTAATTTGAAACACTAACATTATTATATTATAGGAACAAATCCTAAAATGTTGTTATTTTATTTTTTACATTCAAAAAAGCTTCACCACAGACCATCAAACTGAACAACTTTCTCCATGGGACCAACATAGTAATCGAGAAAAAAATTATCGCCGTCGAGTAGGTATTGAAGCTTCGTACGGGACAGCTGATAAATTTTTCTCAATTACGATGTTGGTCCCATGGAGAAAGTTGTTCAGTTTGATGGCTTACTAACACATCCTGTCACCCTGCAATGACTGCCACGTTGGCCTCGAGGTCGCAAGCGCGACGGCTGGGGTTACCCTTGTTTCATCGAAAAGAAATTGACAAATTATCACTTCCCAAAAAAAACTCCGCATAATTTCATTTGCCAAATTATTGAACCGCAGTAAATCACCTGGGCAAGATTCTCTCAGCATAGAGCATTTACAAAATGCAGGTGTTCACATGCCCAGAGTGCTGGCAATGTTTTTCAACTTCTGCTTCTCGCATACGTATCTGCCTGAGGATCTAATGAAAACCTTAGTTGTGCCGATTATAAAAAATCGAACTGGAGATGCTTCGGACATAAATAACTATAGGCCCATATCGTTGGCTACGATTATTGCCAAAGTATTGGACAGTGTGCTTGACAAGCAGTTAAATAAGCATCTGTCGTTGCACGATGCCCAATTTGGCTTCAGAGCTGGTCTTTCAACAGAGCAGGCTGTTCTCTGGCACTCCGTCAGATACTACACGGACAGAAAAACCCCCGTGTACGCGTGTTTTCTTGACCTTTCAAAAGGCTTCGATTTGGTGTTCTATGGTGTTTTATGGAAGAAGCTGTATGAAGATACAACACTTCCGGGTGAGGTGATTGAATTGTTCAAGTATTGGTACGGCCATCAGTCGAATATGGTGAAATAGGCAGACTCGCTATCCGATCCGTACGGGCTGGAGTGCGGGGTCAGACAGGGTGGTCTGACTTCGCCTAAACTCTTCTATTTATACGTGGATCGGCTGGCTCGTAAGCTCAGCGGCACTATGGTAGGCTGTTCCATTGACGGAACACTCGTGAATAACATAAGTTACGCCGTGACATGGTGTTGCTGGCCCCATCGATCAGCGCCCTCAGTAAACTTATGTCTGTTTGTGAGCGATATGCGGAGGCTCAGGGCCTCAGGTATAATACAAAAAAGAGTGAGTGTCTGTTATTCAAGGCAGGCACTAAAGACTACCGAGTAGTGCCACCTGTCACACTCGGTGGGACTGCGTTACAGTGGGTAAAGTCTTTTAAGTATCTGGGGCATTGGTCACTGCAACGCAGACGGAGAGGGAGCATAGGGCGCTGTCAGTCAGGAGCAATATGTTGATCCGTAGGTTTGCAAAGTGCTCAAGGGATATACAAACTACTCTGTTTAGGGCATACTGCCAATCTTTTTACACCTGCAGTCTATGAGTCGACTACACGCAGAGGGCTTACAGCGCCTTACGGGTCCAATACAACAACGCATACAGGGCGCTGTTGGGGTTGCCACGACACTGTAGCGCATCAGGGATGTTCGCAGAGGCACGGATAGATGATTTTTACGCAATCATGCGTGCGCGTGTAGCCTCCCTAATACGACGGGTACGGAACAGCGCCAACAGCCTCTTGTCACTGTGGCCGATAGGGCGTAAGGTCTAATGCACTGGACCAAGACACAAGTATTGCCTTCAAGCTGTGTCGTGAAATAATGTGGTTGATTATTATTATTTTTATTTTTATAAATGAAGCCTGACATTCGTATTAATTGCCAAAGGAGCTGGCCCAAGCCCCATACAAAAAATACCCAGGACCGGCGCAATAGTTTTGTGTTCCAGATTTTAGAAAATATTTAAAAATAATATTCCATAATATCACTATCCCTGTATCGGGTGGCTAACATTATTTTTTTTGCTCGAGAAGTTTTGTAGGCATTCCTATTAAGATCTCATTTGTGTGGACCAAAATATGTATAATTATTTGCAATTATTGTGTAATCGTAATCGCATTCAAGATTATCTCAAAACCACAGGGTAGGCATACATAAACAAAGTAATATAAGTATTAAATTGATCAAAATAGATCAAAATCAATTAGATGAAATTGTAATACACAGCAAAGTATACATCAAACGCTAGCGGATGACTGCGACACAGAACATATATTATACCTATATACCCTGACGACATGCGACTGTAATAATAATTGGTGGCTGAAAAGAAAACAAACTTGAAAAAAAAAAATAAAAAATGACGAAAAAAATGACGTTACAAAAATTAAATACCGCGCGGATTCTGTACGTGTCAAGTTACCGACGCTTCATCGATTAAGACTTTACGTTATGTACTATACTATGACTAAAGAGTTAGATTGTAATAATAACCTGTACCTATGCTTATTATAGGTTTTGTATCAGTATGCTTGTTTGTAAACAATTAACGAACTATAGCATAATAAATATTTTGGTCGGTAAATGAGTTTTTAATAAGAACGCTTACAAAACATTTCGAGCAAAAAAGAAAAGAATGTTAGCCACCCTTTAGAGAGATAGTGATAGTTTTAAATATTATTTTTAAATATTCTCTAAAATCTGAGATACAAAACTTTTGCGCCGGGCCTGGGTTTTTTTTGGGCCATCACTTTTATGTACTAACACTAGGTTTTAAGTTTTTTATGTAATTACTAACTAATGGAATGTATTTTCTGTCAAATAAATGATTATTATTATTATGTATTATTACTTAGCAAATAAACTTTTCACAAATCATTGTAACGCAAACCTAATGTTTAGCAAGTGAACTTGGTCTGAGTGCACGCTCGACTCGAGCGTCCGGCGGCGCGGGGCGTGCGACGTTCGTGTTAAACACATGCAAACACTCGCGAGTGTCCTGAGTGACGGCCGAGCGGCGCTCGGTGAATTTGCACGCAACGCTGAACGCCCCGCTGGACGATTTTCACTCGGGCCGTACACTAACTTGCTTACCAACTAGTACTTCTACCAATTTTAATGTAGTCTAATATTTCAGTTGGTATAACATATTTTACGCAAAATAAAATAAGCCAAATAAACCAATCAACCATGCCAAAATCAAAGCAAGCATGCAACATGCAGCATGCAACATTCCAGCAAGCATGCAGCATGCAAGCAAGCATGCAGCAAGTATGCAGCATGCAAGCAAGCATGCAGCAAGTATGCAGCATGCAAGCAAGCATGCAAGCGAGCATGCAACATGCAGCAGGCATGGTTTCTGCCACGGCTCCGGCGCTGCGGTTATCCGGCGGTACCACGCGTGCAAGTCGTCGCAGACGGCTTTCGCTCACCGGCTCGCTCGCAGCCTCTTGCTCCTCAGCCCGCGGGCCGCCTCGCCAAATGCCTTAATGATATTATCCTTAGTAATATTCTGCTAAACAAAAATTTTACCTAATGCGTACTAAAATCATTCCAAATATTGCATTGGTATAAAAAAGGTTGCTAAAATTGGTTTGAGTAGTGAAATTTTGTCAAAATCTATTCGGCAAAACGGCAGGATCCCCAACTGCTGAGCGTCCAGGGATCGATTCCCAGGTCTGCCAGAGTGTTATTGGCTTTTTCAATTCGGGATAACTCAGTAACATCCCGGAGTTTGGAAGTCGCCGTGGCTCGGTGCGCACGTTAAGCCGTTGCTCCTGCGCCTGATCTATCTCCGGTCTGATTGCCGTCCTATCGGACTAAGAGAGCGAGGGAAGAGAGAGTGCACCTGTGTCTGTGCATCCGCTTCAATACGCCTAGCCTTTTTCCCAAATATGTTGGGGTCGGCTTCCAGTCTAACCAGATGCAGCTGAACACCATTATTTTAAATGGTGCGACTGCCTATCTGACCTCCACAACCCAGTATCTGGGTAATACGATATACCTTGGTAAGACTGGTTGTCAAACTTTAGAGCTTCTGACGACCCGTAACGACTGTCAAAGATCCACGAATGACAGCCGGGACCAACGGCTTAGCGTACTTTCCGAGGCACGGAGGAGTCTTGGTATTTAAAGATCACCCATTCACGGACCAACCGCGACAAGCGTAACTTGACCTGATGGATCAACCCGTGCGGCTGTTACTCGTATTACTTGTCTCGCATCGATGGCTAGTCTTCGTTGAGATTGGTCACCATGGCCACAATTCGGTATGGGGGATTATTTATTTATCCTTTACTAGCTGACCCGATAAACGTTGTTCTGTCAAAATTTCAATAATTCATACAAAATTCCCATAGAAAATGCACTTTCAGGTTTTCCCGAATTTTCCAATTTCCGGCAACTTTTCAAACATTTTCTTTCATACAAACCTTGTCTTGACAATTACAAACACAACAAAAAAAGAATTATCCAATTTGGTGCAGCCGTTCGGAAGTTATGCGCGTACCCTTTACAAAGCGCAAGTCCGATCCTGCATGGAGTATTGCAGTCACCTTTGGGATGGATCAGCTAAGTACCAACTAGCCGCGCTTGACTCGGTGGAACGCAGAGCTAAGAGGCTCATTGGCGACGTAAAACTGGTGGATGCCAAGCTTCATAGCTTGGCTCATCGCCGCAAGGTTGCCTGCTTGTCGGTCTTCTACAGATTGTACTTCGGAGAGTGTGCCCGAGAACTCCACGACCTCATTCCACCGGCCCCCTTCTACCACCGGACATCTAGACGCACTGCCAGTTACCATCCCTACCTGGTTGCTATTCCACCAATTCGCACTAAGCGCTTCCAAATGTCTTTTATAATGCGCACAGCAAAAGAGTGGAACTCACTACCTGCGTCTGTGTTTCCGAACGTATACAACCCTAATCTCTTCAAAGTGAGAGTGAACAGGCTTCTTCTGGGTAAGCTCACTCCATCGTCGACTTTGTCTCTGTCACCTCTGACCTATACTAGAGTCAAGAGCAAACCCATCACAAATAAAAAAAAAAAACATACATTTCGGCAATTCATTTTTATATATGATTTCAGGCAACTATGGCCCAAAAACACAATACTTATATAAGTATAAAAACAATAACTATAAATTAATACATATTTTATACAACTAACTTAAAAAACTACTGCACTCGTAGTGACGGCCTCGTGTTACGCTGCGAGATATCGCGTAGCCGACCGCGGAAACGCCGATACAGCACACCTTTCGGCCAAAACTCTTCCTTGAGGAGAGTCACCAAATGATGGACCGGAACCCGCACCACGAACGACTTGAAATTGGCGTTATGGCGCGCCTCCAACTTCTCCAGCCTCAAGATCCAGTTCGTCTTCACCCGTATAAACTCTACGATGTCCTCAGTCTTCATAGAGTGGTGCAAACGGGACACGTACATTATTATAGCCATATTCATTATCAAAACAGGAAGTAATTTCATTCATGTTATTATCTATTTACCAAGCCCTAACAAATACCTACTTACATTTTAAGGTATTATTGGATGACGTCAACAGACATTGTAATAGGTACATATTATTATTGGGCCGTACGCCGTACGTCAGTAAATCGTGGTTAACACGAAGTTTTCATGAAATTGCTTTTTATATTATTTTATTTCAGGCTTTTAAAGACGCGATTAGCAGTTGACAAAGGTGGTAGCTGTAGGTTACGCCTGGAGAGCTGTTAACCCTTTACAAAGCGCATGTCCGATCCTGCGTTGGGATAAACAACTTCCGAAATAGTCTACATAAAGAAAAATCGTTAGCAACGAAGGACAAAATTAGGTATTTAGGTATAAAGTTCTGCTTACGTTTTTAGTTTTGTATTTTGTTTCTGCTTGAGTATAGTTTTCGTTTTTTTTTTGTTTTTTTTTTGTATATTGGCGTGTGCTAGCTTACTTATAGCAAATAATTTAATTTAATGTTTTGTGTTGCGTAATGTACCTAAATTATTATGCGCAGTGTTATATAGAATCATTTTTTTTAACTGAACAGACAGCTGTGCTGCTGGGTAGTTTGTTGCGCCACTTCTTCTCCTCAGCTAAAGCACTAGGAAGTGGTGAAGGGCGGGCGTGCCGGGGGACTGTCTTATGTAATTTTGACGTTCGAAAAGTGCTGATTCTCAGCCTAGTTTGAATAAATGACTTTTGATTTTTGATTTTGAAAATGACAAATTTTAGAAGGATGTCTACGGTGCGATATCAAAAATAGAGAAACGAAATTTCACTTTGTATAGAAAGAGATGTGTCTACTCTTCGCAGAGATAGAGGCGTAGGCCACATATAAATGGCGTCGGGCGCCGACATGGCTTCTAAGCCACGTCCGAGCAACGACATACCGAGTGTCCTAAATTGCACTTTATTTCCATGTATTTTGTATGAAATTTGAACGGAATAGGAAGCCATGTCCGCGCTCGACGCCGTGTATATGTGGCCTGCGCCTAAGCGTGCTGGCAGAGATCGTGCTGCGGACTCCTCACACTCAGTAATCACGTTTGGAACCAGACTAATGACGCAGTTCCGCAGCTTTCATGGCCCAAACCCAGATAATTGAAAAACTAAAATATTTTCATTAAAAACAGCTGTTCAAATACAGCACTTTAACAATTTAAACAATTTATCAAACTTATTTGAACATGTGGTGTATATAAGTGATATTAATGATTAATTTTGTAAATTAACATTAGTTATAAGTTCATATGTGAAGTGATGATCATGGCGAGGTTCATTATTTTATTGTGTTTGGTGAGTTTTTATAATTGTATTTAATTAAGTAAATAATAAATGATAACCAAGCGCTGCTGCTGAGCATGAGGTCCTGGGTTCGATTCCCAGATCGGCCAGAGTGTTATTGGCTTTTTCAATTCGGAATTACTCAGGAAAAACCTGGAGTTTGGAAGTCGGCGGTGTGATGCCGCCGTTGCTCCTGCGCCTGATCTATCTCCGGTCTGATTGCCGTCCTATCAGACTATGAGAGCGAGGGAAGAGAGTGTGCACCTGTGTCTGCGCACACGCTTCAATACGCCTAGCCTTTTTCCAAATATGCTGAACACCATTATTTTAAATGGAGCGCCTGCCTATCTGATCTAGGGGTAATACGATACCCCTTGGTAAAACTGGTTGTCAGACTTTTGAGCTTCTGACGACCCGTAACGACTGTCACAGATCCACGAATGACAGGCGGGACCAACGGCTTAGCGTGCTTTCCGAGGCACGGAGGAGTCTTGGTATGTAAAGATCACCTATCCACGGACCAACCGCGGCAAGCGTAGCTTAACCTGATGGATCGATCCCTATTACATGGTACTCGAACGTAACTGGCGAAATTTCGTCGTCATAAGGAAAAAAGACGTATTTGACATTTTTTTTTCCAAATAGAGTTATTTACATAATTATTCAGAATCAGCAAACAAAGACCACCAGTATTTTATATTGGCATAAATTTAACGAAACCCTAATAATTGTTACTATTAATTATGACGCATCTGCTTTCGTATTTTGTATTTTAAAAAGGACAAAATATTTTTTCTCCTTTTCAATATGTCTGTAGAAACCTCCTTTTTCCTTACAGCTGTAGTATAGGTGCACCTATACTACAGCTGTAAGGAAAAAGGAGGACAGGCCAGCTGGCGTGGTTGGTAAGATACCGCCTATCATGTCGCAGGTCGTGGGTTCGATTCCCACCCAGGACAAACATTTGTGTGCATGAACATGTCTGTTTGTCCTGAGTCTGGGTGTAATTATCTATATAAGTATGTATTTACAAACAAAAAAAATAGTATATGTAGTATATCAGTTATCTGGTTTCCATAGTACAAGCTCTGCTTAGTTTGGGATTAGATGACCGTGTGTGAAAGTCCCGGGATATTATATTATATTATATTATATTATATTACCTCTGTCCAACCCTTCGGGTATTACAGGCGTGATGCTATCGCTGCTTTGCATGAATACCCGCTCAACCCAAAATTTTGAAATTAGTAGTTTATAACACAGCCCAATGCAAAATAGTCCTTATTTCATGGTCAGTAAGACTCACATTCATAACGGCATAATCGGCGGTTTTGCCGTTATGAATGTGAGTCTTACTGACCATGAAATAATAACTATTTTGCATTTGGCTGTGTTATAAACTACTAATTTCTAAATTTTGGTTTGTGCGGGTATTCATGCAAAGCAGCGTTATGTTAAAAACGGGCCAAGTGCGTGTCGGACCACGGACAATGAAGGGTTCCGTAGTTGAAAATAATAATTTATCCCAAAAACAAACTTAACGTTGTAGTTGAAAAACAAGTTCTCCCATAGATAGATAGATAAATAGATCGTTTATTTGCATAAAAACATGGTATAAAAGATGTTACAAAATTAAATATAGTGCATACATGTTTTTGCTTAACATTATAAGCGAGCAAACCCTACATAAAATTTAGTTTTCAGATATTTTTTTTTTTTTTTGTTACAAACTCATACATTGACAATAGCGCCGAATACCTTGTTCACAAACTAAACTTAATTTCAGTTCAGTGCATCATTTTCTTTCTATTTCATTAAGAAAAGGATAGATGATAAATATTAGTTGTGTCCTGCTGTCAAACTAATATTTCCATAGACAAGTTTCGATGTGATTAAAAAATTGCCTACTAAAAAACATGTTCTCCCATAGATAGATAGATAAATAGATCGTTTATTTGCATAAAAACATGGTATAAAAGATGTTACAAAATTAAATATAGTGCATACATGTTTTTGCTTAACATTATAAGCGAGCAAATTTCTGTACATAAAATTTCGTCAGTTATTTTTTTTTTTTTGTCAATAAACTCATACATTGACAATGGCGCCGATTACCTTGTTCACAAACAAAACTTAATTTCAGTTCAGTGCATGTTTTTCTTTCTATTTCATTAACAAAAGGATAGATGATAAATATTAGTTGTGTCCTGCTGTCAAACTAATATTTCCATAGACAAGTTTCGACGAGATTAAAAAATTGCCTACTAAAAAGACGTCAATTTACGTCAGGCGCTGACTAATTTGACAGGGCTAAACTAATATTTATCTAAAAAAAACAACTGAGTCAACTGACTGCCAAAAAAACACTACAAAGTGAAAAATAACTTTAATTTCGAATGTCGGAGTCGGTGTTCACTTTGTAGTGTTTTTTTGAAAGTCAGTTGATTATTTTTTGGAAAAAAAAATATTTTTCACTTTTTAGTTGTAAATTAAAAATCATCCACATAAAAAATTGGAAAAATACGTATTATTGAAGCTAACTCAAAAACTACCCAAGCAAAATTAATAAATTTTACATAGGACCATCTTCGAGGAATACTCTCCCGAATAAAACAAAAATCATTCAAATCAGACTAATCTATAAAAAGTTATGCGTGGTTATAATAGGTTGGAGAAAAAGTTTCTTCGCATTTTTTAAGAAAATTCAAAACATTTTTTAATGTAGTTTATTTACATTTAACTAAAGTATGTAGGTACCATTTTGTTCGATAACTTTTTGCCATCTTGTAGGTAGGGACATGATCCCATTGCTATAGAAATTTTGGGACTTCTGGTCAAAATACCGCGACAAGTGGTTTTGGCAGTCCTCTCGTGATGTTAACCTGACACTGCCTAAAGAATTCTGAAGAGATCGAAACAGGTGGAAATCTGAAGGTGCAAGGTCAGGACTATACGGCGGATGCATTAACACCTCCCAGGCAAACTCTCTTAATTTTTGCTGAGTGGCTAAAGATGTGTGAGGTCTAGCGTTATCATGATGAAAAACCACACCCCTTCTGTTGATTAATTCCGGCCGCTTTCTCTCAACTTCTTGCTTTAATCTCATCAGTTGTTCGCAGTAGAGTTCAGAATCGATGGTCCTGCCTGGTGGTAACAGCTCATAATGAATAATGCCCTTCCAATCCCACCACACACACAGCATCACCTTGTTGCGAGTTAACCCGGGTTTCGCCACAGTCTGTGAAGCCTGACCGGCATTTGACCACTACCTTTTTCGCACGTTCTTGTCATACGTGATCTACTTTTCATCACCAGTTATCAGCTTCTTCAAAAATGGTTCGGTTTCATTACGTCGTAATAAAGAATCACAAATGAGTACACGGTTCATTAGGTTTCTTTCAGTGAGCTCGTGAGGTACCCAAATGTCGAGCTTTTTTGTGTACCCAGTTTTTTTCAAATGCGCCAAAACTGTTTTGTGGTCAATTTCCAGTTCTTCAGCTACGTCGTAACTACTGATATGCCGATCTTGCTCCACTTTTCAAAAATGGCATCCATTTTATCCGTAATAGGGCGACCAGAGCGACGTGCATCTTTGACATCAAAATTTTCGGATTGAAAACGCTTAAACCAAATTTGTGCTACTCTCACAGACACTACACTAGGTCCATAAACATCGCAAATTTTTTGCGCTGCTTGCGTTGCATTTTTACCTTTTTTGTAGTAAAATTTTAAAATGTATCGAATTTCTTCATTAGATTCACTCATCTTGCCGGTACGAAAAACAAATGAAAATCACACATTTTCCTAATTTGAATTTGGAATTATGTTCTTTAAAATTTAAACTTTCAATGATACCAAAACCAGCCAGATACAAATAGTATAGCCAAAGAGATTTTATTACAAGTTCATACATACTATAATGCGAAAAGACTTTTTCCCCAACCTAATACATTTAAAAATATACGTGTCGAATTGAGAATCTCCTCCTTCTTTTTTCGTGGGTTAAAAAAGAGACAAAGTTGAAATGTATCAATGCGGGAGAAAACTGTCCAATTAGTTCCGCGTAGATTGCGCTAAGTGTTTGTTACTTTCATTCAAGTGTCAATGGAGTTAACTGTTGAAGAAAACTTTGCCGCGAGATGGCGCTAAGTGTTTTTCTGGTCGCCGATTTGACTTTGACAAGTGACAAACACACAGCGCTCTTTTGCGACGAAGCTTCCAGGAAACAACCCCATTACAGCTGCGCTCGCACACCTTTTGATCCGGAAAGAAATAGCGGCAGATATACCTAATTATTTATTTCAAATTATATGGTAGGGTAGGTAATTGATACCTACATCCGTAGGTCAGGCAAAGTGTTATTTGGTTTTTTAAACGACTTCAAAAAAGGAGGAGGTTATAATATGTTCGTCTGTATGTTTTTTTTTCATGTATCGAT
The DNA here is from genome assembly GCA_948252095.1 of Dicycla oo. NCBI lineage: Eukaryota > Metazoa > Arthropoda > Insecta > Lepidoptera > Noctuidae > Dicycla > Dicycla oo. Next base: position 17,980,825 of record OX411737.1, read on the forward strand.
ATTTTCATCAATAGTGGACCGATTTTGAAAATTATTTTTTCATTAGGTTGAGAAAGCTTGCTCGGTGGTCCCGTATTAATTGTATTAACTTTGCTTGGGTAGTTTTTGAGATAATTTTGATAATACGTATTTAATCCACTTTGTGCATCTTTATGATGTTATAATTCTTCCTGTCACTGTTGTTTACATAGCAAGTAGTAGTTGAGTTGGTGTTGAGAGTGCCTGGTCTTAAAGTAGGTACATTTTAAATGTTATTTGCATGTGATAACACATGTATTCTACAGTTATAAACCAAAATCAAAATATAAAAAAATTGTCATTTACATATTTTTTTTTAATTTGAGATGGGTTTGCTGTTGACTCTAGTCTAGGTCAGAGGTGACAGAGACAAAGTCGACGATGGAGTGAGCTTACCCAGAAGAAGCCTGTTCACTCTCACTTTGAAGAGATTAGGGTTGTATGCGCTCGGAAACAGACGCAGGTAGTGAGTTCCACTCTTTTGCTGTGCGCATTATAAAAGACATTTGGAAGCGCTTAGTGCGAATTGGTGGAATATCAACTTGGTAGGGATGGTAACTCGCAGTGCGTCTAGATGTCCGATGGTAAAAGGGGGCCGGTGGAATGAGATCGTGGAGTTCTTGGGCACATTCACCGAAGTACAATCTGTAGAAGACCGACAAGCAGGCAATCTTGCGGCGATAAGCCAAGCTATGAAGCTTGGCATCCACCAATTCTACGTCACCAATAAGCCTCTTATCCCTGCGTTCAACCGAGTCAACCGCAGCTACTCGGTACTTAGCTGATCCATCCCAAAGGTGACTGCAATACTCCATGCAGGATCGGGCTTGCGCTTTGTAAAGGGCTAAAAGCTGTCCAGGCGTAAAATTACAGTCAAATTATACATTTGTATATTTACATAATTTAAAAGCCAACAGTCTTAAAATAATAATAATAATAAAATGTACCAGTTTATAAAAAAACAACCAAGTTCCGTGCCATTATCTATAAAAACGGCAAAAAAATCATGTCTGTTGTATGGGAGCCCCCTTAAATATTTATTTTATTCTGTTTTTTAGTACTTATTTGTTGTTATAGCGGCAACAGAAATACATCATCAGTGAAAATTTCAACTGTCTTACTATCATGAGATACAGCCTGGTGACAGACGGACAGACAGACGGACAGCGGAGTCTTAGTAATAGGGTCCCGTTTAAATCGTTGGGTACGGAACCCTAAAAAGAGGGGAAATAATCATAGGGCATAAAAAAATAATCATAGGGCATAAAAAAAGTCCGCATCGCTGTCAACAGGAAAAGTGCTCAAAAGGCTGGCGCATTGCCACGTTGTATGTTGTGGCATAGGGGTTTTATGGGTAGAGAATGAGACTCAAGTGTCACTTAAAACAGAGTTTAATTATAGGTTAAGCCACAAGTTACAGAAGAGGGTCGTAGATTCTAGTTGTAAGGTTTGTTCGCTGTGGGGTTACGAGTATAAAAAGTGGAAGTGTACTGCCCTGGGTGGACCGTCTGGCTGGCGCTGCGGTAGCTCGGCGTGTTCGGCCTTAGTCGCCGCCGGTTAGCGGGCCGCGTCTGGCGCGTAGGCTGCCGTAGAGGTTATGGCCGGTAGTCTAGCCAAAGGTGGTCTAGCCGGAGCGGTGAATGAATCCGAAGCGGTGATGTAGGTAATAACCATAGCGGTGATTTTATCCGTAGTAGCGAAGTATCCGAAGCTGTGAACCCTATAAACACGCAAGGGTGCGTCTGTGAGCTCAGAGGAAGATCCGGTAAGCCTCTGTGATGTGCGTAGTTTCCTAACCAGACGAGTCCGTAGCCCCAAGACAAGGAAATGGGTCATTGGAGAGGAAAATTATCATCACAGTGGTTTACAAAATCATTATTTAGAATGAACACAAGATAAAACACAGTTATAGTAATATACAGATTCTCCTAAGGACACTATGTGTACTCACCCAATTTCGGGGAGCTATGCAGGCTTCAGTGGTTATGGCGGAAAAAAGGAGTGAGTCCCTCCGTCCAGTCTTATTTATACCCTCTGAGTTTCTAGCAAGTAGTATAGGGAGCTGAAAGTAGTAATGTTACAGACTAAATATCAAAATCCTACAGATAATTAATATCTAGCTTTAGTTGAATAATTAATTATGCTACAATGAGAATGCAAATTCTTTGGCCAAAAAACAGGCCAGCTTTCTGGTCACGTGTAGAGTCGACCAAGCGCTTGGCGATGTCTTGAAGAAACTAAGAAGGCACTTGGCCCTAGTGTTTCAACCCCAAACAGCTCGAACAAATTAGTCCCAATAGTATTGGAGTATTTGCGCCGTTTAACTTTAATTTCGGAAGTCGGTGGCAAAAAACTAAAATACAGATCCAAAGACACTCCGATTGCTCAATGTGGCCTTTTTAGACTCTCTGCCTACAGTTCACGAATGTGGTTTCAGCAGGATGGAGCCACACTGCTATAGCCACTATACATATTATATATAGACCAACTTCTTGAGCTGTTTCCTCAAAAATTGATTGGTGATATCGTATGGCCTCCACGGTCATCAGATTTAACTCTACTTGATTTAATTTTTTAAGAGAAATTAGCTTTCATTCGTAGTCTCTCAATAAAATTATTTCAAAATAGTAGTAAAAAGAGCATTTCAAAAGAGGATTTTGTTTAAAAAGTGTTTATAAAACTATTACAGTCAAAGTGTTATTAAAAAAATTGCTCTAAATAATCATTATAACAGTGAAAACATAAAAAAACAAAAAAGTTCGTTAAAAAATTTGACAGTGAACTCGCTGAACGAAACGCGTAAGTGACGCATGTTCCACGGCGCTTAAGACCTTTGCGCCGCGAATGTCATATAGTGACCACTGCTTTGTCTTTTAGCGCTTCAACCGCTGCACCCAGTTGGCCAGACTAAACGGCTATTTGCTTTGCATCGCTTAATACGCTGAGAACGTTATCAACACTATTTGAATTTGAACGAATACGAGTATAACATCTTCGAAATTACACGACTGATCAATTGTTTGCAAAATCTTAGAATCAATTTGCTTTGCTTATCTAAATAATGGATTCTTATGAAAGAAACATCACGCTAAGGCGTAAACCGTCTAAAGGTATCGACAGTCATAGCAGTTGTAATGATAACTCATTAAACACCTCCTCAAGCATATATCTCTCGGACAGCGCACAGAGTTTGCCAGATTTATCAAGGGCATTGCTCAACCATGAAGTTTAGGAGTTGAGAAATGAAATTATGAAACTTAAAATGGACTTAGAAAGAACCCAAAATGAGGTGGATAATTTAAACTCGGTAAATCACACTCTTCAACAAATAAAAATAGAAAAATCACACTTTGTACGAATTCCTGCAATATAAATAAGAGCGTATTCTCCTCTGAGAAACATAGTAAATCAATGAAGTCGAGGCCTAACTCAGTAAAGAAAACAGTAAATTTCAATGAAACCTACAGCGAATTGAATATCAACCTTGAAAACACTATTGTGACTCCTGCTACACCTCCCATTGTAAGGCAAAGTGACACGACATGCAAATCTCCACATCATTCAGAAAAAACCAATAAGGTTATCATACTAAGTAACAACAAAATAAATAAATAATAACAATAAATTTATTGAAACGAAAAACTCAGTTTACAAAAACTCTGTGTTTGATAACAACTGCATTAGTATAATACTGTGTCGCAGTCATTAACGCCCACCTCCAAAACGTCTAGACAAAATCCAAAACAAAAAAATACTAAAAACTAAAACTAAAAAAGAAAAGAATAAAAATCAACAATTAGAACTTAAAATTAAAACTGAACAATATTTTCACTGTGTAAATTTTATGTGAGATTGTGTATTTGTATGGAAGGATTGTGCAGTTTTAGGCGTGGAGTATATATGTGTGCGTGTATGTGTGTGTGTGTGTGTGTGTGTGTGTGTGTGTGTGTGTGTGTGTGTGTGTGTGTGCGTGTGTGTGTGTGTGTGTGGGAGAGAGGTGTCCGTTTGTGGAGGGGAATGTGTGTTTGCGCATTTTATACGTATAAAGAGCAATATTGGAAAGTGAGTTTAAGTTTTAACATAAATGTTTCTAATTCTTCATAAGTAAGTGTATGAAGCCGTATTTATCCGTGATCCTTCGACATTCTCGCAAGGTCAGTGGATATATATTGAGCTGTTTATTTACTCGATTATACAAAGTGGAGCTAAGAAAGTGATATTGCCGCCGAACAACCTGAACTCTGGCAGATTCCACCTGGCAGACTCTGTCAGATCTGCGTTTTTGGGTAATGACAACAGGACCAAATGGTAGGTCTGAGTGTTTACGCAGCACTACAGCAAAAATAACTTTCATTTCAAATGATATTCTGCAACAGAAGTCAGAAGTCTGTCACTATCTAATACCTCACCGAAAATTGGACCAAATGATGCACGATATAGAAACCAAATTACAATCATTAACAAAGAGCGACTTTTGTGTTATACTGGTTGGCGAAGAAGACTTCAACACGAGCAATGACTACTTCGATATTATATTTGGAAAACGACCATCGTTACATAAATTCAAACACACTAATATTATTATCTGTGCACCGACCTACAAATGTGGCAACTATGAAAATTTGTTTAATTGGAGGATAGAACATTTCGATAATAGTCTACTCTATCTCGATATATCGGCTCAAGAACATGCCTATTTTCTAGATTCTAACAGAAATTTGTCGTATGACCACACAATGTTCAATAGACGTAACGGAACCCTAAATAACAACGACATGCGAACTATTTTCCAAGACCTAGAGAGAGAGAGAGAGAGAGAGAGTTTTTTATTTGCTTAAACATGTGTGTGTACATACTTAGAAAGTGCATACAAGATGATACAATAACTTAACTGCAAACATGTTTGTCACTACGTGACGTGCAAAATAATAGATTTATAAAATAAAATAGAAAATAACAAAATATTAAAAGTTGTCTTACTTATTATTAATGGCTTATTAAAATTATAGAATAAATTAACATTATTCTAGAAATAGCTCCAAATTAATTGAATTACTTATGTCAAGACGAATTCCTTTTCATTAAGAAACTCAGTAACGCTATAATATGCTAAAGGATCTTATGCATGATATAAATCAATATAGTTTAGAATTTGTAGAAGCAGACATAATTGATAATAATACACAAGAATATGAAGCTAAACCCGACTACCCGACCCTAACACAAACGAGTTTTTTCTATAATAAACATCTTTATATCATGCATCAGAATATTGCAGGTCTCATCGGAAAATCTGATGCACTGGCGGTATGTATAGAAGATTTAATTACAAAGAACATAAACATTGATGTCATTTGTATAACCGAGCATTTCATTATGTCAGGATACGAACAGTTCTTATCAATAGCTAACTACAATCTAGCTGCGATTTTCACGAGAAAAGACAGCAAAAGAGGGGGTTCTTATATATTAGTAAAATAGGGCTATCAATGGAAGGAAATTACAGATATTAGCAAATTCTCAATTAGTAACTTGTTCGAGTGTTGTGCAATTGAAATGACTCAAATTAATACAATTATAATATGTATTTATAGAATTCCAAATTCAAAGAATCTAAACACTTTTATTGAGCAGTTAGAAAAATTGTTAAATTTTATTAATAAAACCAAAAAAAGAAATATTGTATTATGTGGGGATTTTAATATTGACACGTTAAAGGGAAATAGAACTACATTAGAATTAGAATGTCTACTACTTAACTCGAATCTTAAACTGGAAGTATATCAATCTACTAGATTGAAAAGTGGTACATGTATTGATAATTTTGCACACAATCTAGGAAAGAAATGTAAATGTGAAGTCGTAGACCTTGCCCTTTCCGATCATACCTGCCAAATACTTAAGTGTCCAGTTAAAAAAAAAAGTTTAATTAACCAATGGCATATTCATCGTAGGGATTATGATCAAGCTTCTCTGAAGGTTATTAAATCAGTGATCCAAATAGAGCATTCAATGTTTTTATAGAGACTTTCTTGTTATTCTATGAACTATGTTTTTCATTCAAGAGAGTCTTAGTTAAATTTTATAGGAAACCGCAATGGGTGTCACGTGGAATAAGACTTTGTAGCAAAAAGAAAAGGACACTCTTATGGCGGTATATATTGAACCCCAGTGATGCAAGTAGAGATAAGTTTAAAAAATACTCCCAACCTGACCCAACGGGCTCAAAATACACATAAAATCAAAACATCAATAAACAAAATAAAAACTACATGGGAAATTATTAACAGTTCCAAAGTTAATGTACCGAAGGAGGCCATTACGCAAATTCAAGTAGGCGATAAAACAGAAACTAATCCAACTGAAATAACAAAAGCTTTAAATTTTTTTTATACAAAAAGTCAAACCTATTCCTAATTGTGGTAAACATGTTACAGGAAATATATAAAAAAATAGCAACTCCATATTTATGCCTGCAAGTAGCCACCATGACATACTAAAAAATATTAAATCACTAAAAAATACTAAGAGACATGATGATATCCACACATATAGACAAAAAAATAGGTGACATCATTAGTAAACCTCTAAGTCATATTCTAAACCTATGCATAAGTGAAGGTGTATACCCAGAACACCTCAAATTGCCGTTTAAAAACCACTTCTGAAAAAAACCGATAAGATGTCAATGGAGTCATATAGACCAATAGCGCTTGTACCCATATTATCAAAAGTATTGGAAAAATATATAATTTTTTAGAGAAAATTAACATTCTGACAGATGACCAAAAAGGTTTTAGAAAAAGTAAGACAATAAATATGGCAATCTATGATTTCCTAAACCACGTAGTAGAAAATGTTGATAAAAAGCATCCAGTATGTTCAGTGTTCTGCGATATGACATAAGCATTCGACTACGTGGACCATAAAATACTACTAGATAAATTAGATGCTTACGGAATCAGGGGAAATGTTTTACAGTTGATTGAATCATACCTTAGAAACAGAAAGCAGTATGTTGAAATAAGTCAATGCAATCATGTAACTAAAGAAGAGCAGATATTTACATCCAAACGCAAATCAGTCATATATGGCGTTCCACAAGGGAGTGTCCTAGGCCCTCTACTATTCATAATTTATATTATTGATTTACCGAATGTAACTAATAACCCGATGTCACTTTTTGCTGATGATAGCACCGTAACAATTAAATGCACTGATATTCAAAATTATGAAGATGAAATAAATAATACAGTTGCTTCAATTATTACCTGGCTAAGTAACAATAATCTAAAAATAAATATTGGTAAAACAAAACTAATGTTATTCAGTCAGCGTTTAAATATTAATAATAACCTAAATATACATAACAATAACAAACAGATAAGTAAAATGGCGGTAAGTAAGTTCCTAGGGCTAACAATAGATAAAAAATTAAACTGGAAACCACATTTAGAGGAATTAAGTAAGCGACTGAGTAAATCCGCCTATATGTTCTACAAAATCGCTCCTGTTCTAGGTGTAGATGCCAAGCTCACGGCGTATTATAGCATAGTTAGTCCTCTTCTGAGAAATGATGTTATTTTCTGGAGGAACTCTTTTTTTTGGAAACAGGTTGTGTTCTTTTTTTTTGTAAAAAGTTTTTTTCATTAAACAGTTTTACAATAACTGGCTGGGCTGTCCAGGGACTTACGTAACGTTATTTATTTCTGGTTTTTGTTTCAGTTATGCATTTGTCACGCTAAATTCACTGGCTTCAGTAAGTAACTACAGTTCATAAATTACTTAGTGAATGAGAAAGATCGACAAAGTTTTAAATAGAAATATTTCTAAACACTTATTTTGTTTTCAGAATTCTACGTAAACGATAAGGAAGTAAATTTATTCCCGCAAGTGCAGACTCATCCCAAAAAAACAGATGCACAAGCAACAAAAAAACCGATTACAACTAAAAAACCGGAAACACATGCATCCAAAAAACCGACTCCAACCTTTCCTAGTCCACTAGAATTTATTGATGCTATAGCTGCACCAGTAAAAGATGTACCTGATGCTATATTGAATTCTCTCAAAGCAGAATCCCATAACTTGTTTAATTTCCCGGATATATTTTCTCGTAAAGCTCCTACTGGTAAGGCCCCATCTCTTGCTGGTGTTCCTAAACTCCCAAAATTCCCAACCTTACCAAGTTCAGGGGTAAGTGCAACTCCTCCTTCAATTTCTGGGACAACTCCTTGTCCTGGTTCTTCTGATAACGGTCCAACTACCTCATCTATAGGGACTCCAGGTTCTTCATCACCTTCGAATCCTAAAGGGTTACCAACCACGCCACCAAATGGTGGTGTAACCCCTCCGAGTGGAGTAACCCCACCTTCAACTAGTGGTGTAACCCCTCCGAGTGGAGTAACCCCACCTTCAACTAGTGGTGTAACGCCTCCAGGTGGAGTAACCCCACCTTCAACTAGTGGTGTAACGCCTCCGGGTGGAGTAACCCCACCTTCAACTAGTGGTGTAACCCCTCCGGGTGGAGTAACCCCACCTTCAACTAGTGATGTAACCCCTCCGGGTGGAGTAACCCCACCTTCAACTAGTGGTGTTACCCCTCCGGGTGGAGTAACCCCACCTTCAACTAGTGGTGTAACCCCTCCGGGTGGAGTAACCCCACCTTCAACTAGTGGTGTAACCCTTCCTGGTGGAGTAACCCCACCTTCAACTGGTGATGTGACCCCTCCGGGTGGAATAACCCCACCTTCAACTAGTGGTGTTACCCCTCCTGGTGGAGTAACCCCACCTTCAACTAGTGGTGTAACCCCTCCTGGTGGAGTAACCCCACCTACAATTAGTGATGTGACCCCTCCGGGTGGAGTAACCCCACCTCCAACTAGTGGTGTAACCCCTCCGGATGGAGTAACCCCACCTTCAACTAGTGATGTAACCCCTCCGGGTGGAGTAACCCCACCTTCAACTAGTGATGTAACCCCTCCGGGTGGAGTAACCCCACCTTCAACTAGTGGTGTTACCCCTCCTGGTGGAGTAACCCCACCTTCAACTAGTGGTGTAACCCCTCCGGGTGGAGTAACCCCACCTTCATCTAGTGGTGTAACCCCTCCGGATGGAGTAACCCCACCTACAACTAGTGATGTGACCCCTCCGGGTGGAGTAATCCCACCTCTAACTAGTGGTGTAACCCCTCCGGATGGAGTAACCCCACCTTCAACTAGTGATGTAACCCCTCCGGGTGGAGTAACCCCACCTTCAACTAGTGATGTAACCCCTCCGGGTGGAGTAACCCCACCTTCAACTAGTGATGTAACCCCTCCGGGTGGAGTATCCCCACCTTCAACTAGTGGTGTAACCCCTCCGGGTGGAGTAAACCCACCTTCAACTAGTGGTGTAACCCCTCCGGGTGGAGTAACCCCACCTTCAAGTAGTGGTGTAACTCCTCCGGGTGGAGTAACCCCACCTTCAACTAGTGATGTAACTCTGCCGGGTGGAGTAACCCCACCTTCAACTAGTGGTGTAACTTTTCCGGGCGGAGTAACTCCTCCAACAGCCAGTGGCGTAACGCTTCCCGGAGGTTTAACTCCTCCGTCAGCCAGTGGCGTAACGCTTCCCGGAGGTTTAACTCCCCCGGCACCTAGTGGCGTAACGCTTCCAGGAGGTGTAACTCCACCGTCAACTAATGGTATAACTCTTCCTGATGGAGTGACCACACCCTCATCTAGTGGCGTTACCCCACCATGTGGTGCTTCTCCACCATCAACTAGTGGTATAACTCTTCCTGATGGAGTAACCACACCCTCATCTAGTGGCATTACCACACCAGGTGGTGTATCTCCACCATCAATTAACAGTGTAACACCACCATCCACTACTGGCCCCATCACTTCACCAAGTTCATCCTCTTTACCAAATCCCGCTGAACCTGAATCATCCAATCCTGTAACTCCTACGGGAACTGGATTGCCAGGAGCTCCAGCTTGGCCAGCAATAACTGGATCGGGAAGTCCACTTTCAGCACCAGGGTTACCAGGAGCACTTGGAACAGGAAATTTCCCCACTAAACCTGGATGGCCAGCATCACCAGGATCTGGCAGTATTCCGTCTGTGCCTGGATTGCCAGGAACCTCTGGATTCAAAATAGGTAACTCTTCTAATTATTTGTTATACGGCGGCCGCACGTCGGTGGTAAAGACTCCCGCAGACAGGCGCAACGAGACTCTGATGGAAAAATTTCTATGAAAACTTCATTAAAATAGTTCTAACGGTAAACGGAGTCGCGTCTTAACCCTTAGACTTTGTGCAGGCCTAGCTTTGCGTAGGAAACAGTTTCAATAGAACGAGGCCAGAGTATACTGGTTTTGTTAGTACTGGCGTGCGGCGTGCTATACACTACACATACATACAAAAACAAGGATTAGTAGGCCCTCAAAGGTCTGGCGGTAAAAAAAAATATCACCTATGGCGACCGCGGGCTTATAGTAGTTGTGAACCTATGGGGTTCGGCTGACATTCGAGCACATAATGATATGACCTTACATAATGCATAAGCGACGCGCACTTTACTTGTTGATACCAAGTATACAAACACGCTGTGATGGCTGTGAATGTGTGCGTATGCGCAGAAAAAAATCAGCTGTACCCCACATGTATGTTCGCATAACTCGTCAAAATGTAGGGAACAGCTGATTTGTTTCCGCGGTTTCAGTTTTGGTCCCATAGTAAAAGTTGTTTGTTATCATGAGTACAATCAGAACAGGCTTCTTCTGGGTAAGCTCACTCTATCGTCGACTTTGTCTCTGTCACCTCTGACCTAGACTAGAGTCAAGAGCAAACCTATCACAAATAAAAAAAATAAAAAATCAAGTGTTTAAGTATTGGTCACGAATTACCAGTTATCCTATATATGTATATGTCGCAGGCAATTTGTATGATTCAGCTTTTTACAAACGGCGTCATCCATTTAAAAACGCTCCCAGTTATGAACTATGCCGAAGGCAACATGTATATCGCCTTGTCATTATAGAATATTGCTGGCTCAAGAAAATAGGTGGCTCATTCAGGTGTCAATGTATACGCTTTTATAATAAACTTCCAAGCCACGTTCAAGATCTAAGCCCTTATAAATTCAAATCATTCATTAAACGAAAGTTGTATCAGAAAGCTTTTTAAACCGTTAAAGATTATATTGAGGACAAAAAGGCTTGGGATTGAACTGCTCAAAATTTTCTTTTTTCTCTTTTTATTTTTGCATACTGAATGTTGACATGAATATTTACTTTGTAAAGTATTATATTATTTTAATTTATTGTGAATGTGAAGACTATGTAGGTCATTGCTTTTATTGTTTGTTTTATTTTTTCTCTCAGTTATTTTTAATCATGGTCTGGCAGTTTGAGTAATTTATGCGGCCTACCCCAATGTCCTTTCTTTGGTATTGTTCGCCGAATCGTTGAGCTCCTTAAGTTCTGAGTTGAGCTGCGTGATTACTGACAAATGCGTGCACTGACTGGACAGGTCCTCTCAATCTGTGTGGTTCTTTCCTCAAAAGACCATTTCAGACACCAATCTACATGATCTTCACATAAAGTGACCAAGATTATGTCTGGACTTTATAAGAGACTGTGAGATTATCTTTATAAGTATGTATTTACAAAAAAAAAGTAGTATATGTAGTATATCAGTTATCTGGTTTCCATAGTACAAGCTCTGCTTAGTTTATATCTCGCAGCCCACTAGTTTCATTAGCCATTTAGTTAACAGCCTAGCCTTTGGAAGTAGTGCTCGTTTCAATCGCTCGGCTCGCACGCGATTGGTTACAGTTCTAACCTAACCTAACCCATTTAGTCGGGGTGCCCTGGCTTAGTTACTGCAACCAATTCGACTCTCGCGTGATTGCTCACACCTCCAACCGAACCTAAAATAACCATCAATGTCAAAATAATAATAATTGAACGAATTGCCAATTTGCCTTCGTCATATTTCATAACTGCGAGCGTTTTTAAACGGACAACGTCGTATGTATAATGACGAATCAGATAATCTGCCTGCGACATACTCGTACATGCGAGATTGATAAACGCCAACACCGTTTGACCGATCACCATGAAACAATACACACAATATAATATACCTACACAATATATTATATTGTGCATATTAAGGCCCAATATAATATATACAGGATAAATTTTATCAAGTGAGCCTGGATGGCCAAATCCGAAACTATGAAGAATAGCGAAAAGTAATCAAAAAAGTCTCGGGCTCGATTTAGATGAAAACTAAAACTGCATCAGTGGATTTTTGAAAAATCAATATCAAGGGTTAATAGGTAGGTAACATAAGAAAAATAAAGTATTTTGTTAATAACGAGCTCTTTCCTTTAGTTTAACATATTATGTCATTACTTCCCAGAATTCGATCCTTATTATTAGCAACACTATCGAATGGTGTAATAATACAGTGTGTGTTTTTATTTTTCAAAATCAACGGGTTCGATTACTGGCTACAAATATTGTTTTTTCAAAAAATCAATGATGTAATTTTAGTTTTCATCCTTTGTGTACTTTTCACTATTCCTCATAGTTTCGGATTTGGTCATCCACGCCCACTTGAAAAATTCATCCTTTATGGTATTTTTCGACCTCCACGCTTGCGAAACCAGGGGGAAAAGCCAGTCTAAAATTACAAGAACCCCAGCTTGGCTCTCGAACCTCCTGCACCAGATAGAGCTTGACCTGCAGAATTTGGTGGACGACTTTTGTATACTTCTTTTAATTAGCTAGCGAAGCTCTTCAGACGTGCTGGATGACGACAAAACAAAAACTTTTGACTACGGCGGGTCAACGGCCGCTGTTAGTGTAGTTACTTGAAATTATGAGATTGGAAAATCATTTTTTGTTGTTTTATCGTCGTAGTTACTTCGTTAGATATCAAAACCTGTCACATCTGCGGAGTTTTGCTAGCTAATTTAATTTAACCCTGTATTTAAGCTAGCTAAAATAGTATTTAAACATTACCATTACTTCCTGTAGGTGGCGCTGGAGATTTATTTGGAAAAGCAGCAGAATTAGCAGGTAACTATCACTTTCAAACCCACTAAATAATTTGTTTTCAATGAAAGGGGCTCCTTTCATTGGCTTGAGTTTTACTCCCTTATAAAATATGAATCTGAAAATACTCTCTCAAGACTACCTACTCTAGCCAGACGGACCTTCTCAAAAATATAACGGAGTGCCTTAAGGCGCAGATAAATGCCAACGGCCTTGAGTAGTTAACTTGCGTGTTCTGTGGTGAGCTCACGCAACGCGTCGTACGTCCAGCCAATAATAGGACTCGCCCATCAAGAAGCGCTGTCCCAAATTAGACGCATTATTAATTTATTATACATAAAACACCTCTAATAAAAGATAATTAAATTATCTTAAAAATGGTGAAGGTTACATAAATATACGCGTGATAGTTTTTGCTTGATTCTCAATGTTTTATTCGCGTTAGGCTTAACTTTACAAATTAATTAGACAATGGGCTGAATTTTAAAAGTCAGAAATCTTTTGTCTGAAGAATAAATATGACAGTTTGACATATTTTCTATACAAAAGCTGTCAAATAGCCAGATTTATTCCATAAATAAAAGTTATCTGACTATTGATATTGTAGCCCTAAGTAATATAAAGATAATCTAAAATATTCACGTAAGTATTAAGTTATTAAGAAAATGGTCTAATTTAACATACACACATCAATAAAGTCAAAGCACAGGATAAATAATAGTACTAACGCATCATTTACAAAAACTGCATATTTTATTAATTGATACTTTATTTTTTTTAGATTGTTTTAAGTACAATCTTTTTATTCTCGGAAACATACTGGCTGATTTTAAAATAAAAACTTTTCAATTGTGTTTTGTTTTCATTAAAATAAAAGCTATTTTTTCCCGATTTCATGTTTTCGTTGCTTGATAAATTTGGTATGTATCTCACTTTTATCATTTTGAGATATACCTACAGTTTTAAAAAAAATGAGTGGTGAGTCATTTTTTATGTATGATCTCTTTTTTTTTTTGTATGATTTCTTTTTAATAATATGGATCAACAAGTACAAGTAGACGCAGTGTACACAGACTTTCAAAAAGCGTTCGACAAAGTAGACCACAATTTGCTTCTTACCAAAATTGCATTTAACGGCATACGAGGAGATTTGCTTCGCTGGTTTGCATCATATGTTAGTAATAGATCACAAAGGGTTGTTATCAAAGGATTCCACTCGGCGACTGCTGTCGTAACATCTGGCGTACCCCAGGGCTCAATTTTAGGGCCTCTTTTATTCATTTTGTTCATAAATGATATTGGAAATTGTTTCAGACACTCAAAATTTTTGCTCTATGCTGACGACCTAAAAATCTTTAAAGCTATAAGAAAACCTGCAGATTGTTGTCAGTTACAAGAAGATCTAAATCGATTCTCTGAATACTGCATTCAAAACAAACTTTACCTTAGTATTTCTAAATGTTTAACAATATCATTCACAAAAAATAAAAATGTTTTAAATCATAATTATAATCTAAACAATGTAACTCTATTGAAAGCTCCATCTGTGCGAGACCTAGGGGTACTGCTAGATAACAAACTTCACCTTGATCAACATATTGATAACATTACCAAAAAGGCTTATCGTATGTACGGGTTCGTTATGAGATCAGCTACTGAATTTAAACACGCAAGCACTTATTCTCATCTCTATAAAGCACTAGTTAGATCCCAACTCGAATATGCAGTGGTAGTGTGGAACCCTTTTTATAATAAGTATGTTGAGATGCTAGAAAAAGTGCAGCGCAAATTCCTCAGATCGATGCACTATAGGTGCTCCCACAATTTCCCAACCTATAACAATCTGCTTAATAAATATAATCTAATGAGCCTGAAGTCTAGACGTTTATATCTAGAAATTATGTTTCTTTTCGATTTATGCTATAACAGGTATAATTGCTCTGAGATTACTAATAAAATATGCTACTATGTCCCAAGAACTGTTACTAGACGAGAGGTGCGCGCACGTCCTCTTTTTGCTGTGTCCCATTGCCGCACCAATGCTGGTTTGCGGGCGCCTCTACGTCGCTTGTGCAAAAACTATAATGATTTTTGTTCAGAAACTACAGAATTAGATTTGTTCTCAGTGTCAGCAAATAGATTTCGTTCTGCTTTGATTAAGAAACTTAAGGATTCCGATGTATAGTTATTTGAACAGTCTTGTAGTCTTACTCGCATAGATTGTTCATTAGTAAGGTTATATGAATTGTATATGCTGTGGATAACGTTGTGAGTTTCACATTTATATCTTTGTTTATATTACTTGCGCAGATATAATGTGTTACTGTTTGTTTGTCCCAAATAAATAAATAAAATAAAATAAAATAAAATCACCCATTTGCACAAAGGCTTTGGCTTAGGTTTCACGCTGATGCATGACAATGCGCGTTCGCACATAGCTCGGAGGACCAGAGAGTACTTGGCAATGGAAAACATCCGGGTATTACCGTGGCCTGTACAATGGCGATTGAGCTCGCGAAAGAAACGTGTTCTAGAGAACCTGGATGGAGTATCGACAACCCAACAGCTGAACGTCTTGTTAAAATTCCATTGGGAGTGATTGCCGCAGGATCAGATAAACAATCCTATAAATTCAGTGAAAAATCGTTGCCGACAAGTTTTAAACAATAGAGGCGGTCACACTTTGTATTGAATTACCAAATAATTAAAAAAAAGATGTCGTTATTTAATTTTGTGAAACATGTAAAATTTAATTTCGTTTTAACTTTATTTTATACTACGTATGTTACGGTACACATATTGTTAATTATTGTGATTAAATGAACAATTGAATGAAGGATTTTGTTGCTTTAGTCACTAGTGCATAAAAATGCTTAGTTATTATTTATAAAAGAAATATAAATATCAGGTTGGCGGAAAAATATTGCACAAGAAATTGTAAATTACTAGAATTTTCCGGAATATTTAGTATTGATCTGGGATACGTAAGAATATTGTAGAAGGTTCTCGAAGCTATCACATCAAGGGTATATAAAGGCGCGCTAGTGAGGATTTGGTTAGTTTGTGAAAATGATTAGTGAACATCAACTTCGAACGATCATCTTTTACGAGTGGCGTCAGGGACACAACGTGAGTGTGGCTACCGCTAACATCAGCAAAGCGTACGGTGAAGGTGTTGTATCGCGATGGAAGATAAGTCGCTGGTTTGCTCGCTTTGAATCGGGAAATATAACTCTTGAAGATCACGAGCGATCTGGGTAACCATCCCTTCGACGATGAGGAATTACTCCGCTGTTTAAAGGCTAATCCAGAAATAAATACGTGTGATTTGGCAAAGACTCTTGGCTGCCATCCTTCGACCGTCGAGGCTCATTTACACAAACTCGGCTATCGTAAAGTAATGGCACGATGGATTCCACATCAACTAACTGACAGTCATCGTCAAGTCAGAGTTAGTATTTCTGAATCGCTTCTTTGTCCATCCATCTTGGTGCAAGACATTTCCGCCAACCTGATATATATTATTACAATAGTAAAAATCGTTCAAAGTTCAAAACCATGTACATGTTGCTTAGACTTTTTTGATGTGTATAAGTAGGTAAATATATTATTTGCCAAATCATTAACACTACTCGTTTAGATGTGATCTTCAGTTTAAAATCATTAAAAGTCGTTATTGTCACCTTAAATTTCAAATACTACCAGTACAAAACAATGATCAACTCAAGATGGATGAAATACACACAGGTCACAGGAACAACCTGCGACCCACGGATGCCCCTCAAGTTAAAGGGGAAAATTTATAAGTCCGTGATAAGGCCTGTTGAACCGGCCGGTGAATGTTGAGATGGATGTGTGGAGTGACGAGAATGGATAAAGTAAGAAATGAGTATATAAGAGGAAGTTTGAAAGTGGCGCCAGTGATAGAAAAGTTGAAAGGAAATCGTTTGGCTTGGTATGGGCATGTGATGAGAAGGGACGAAACGCATGTGACTAAAAGAGTGATGAATATACATGTTGATGGATGGAGAGGGAGAGGAAGGCCGAAGAAAAGATGGATGGATTGTGTGAGGAATGATATGAAAGAGACGGGAGTGAATGATAGCGTGACGGTTGACAGGGGAGAATGGGAGAAGAAAACGTGTTGCGCCGACCCCAAGTAACTTGGGATAAGGGCAGGAAGATGATGACTAGTACAAAACAATGATTTATTTCAACTTACAGGTGGTGCCGCTTTAGATTTCGCCGGCAAAGCGACGCACATGGCAGGTAATTGTCATAAACTCATGTCTAACCACCTTATTAGTTCCTACCCTCGGCTTTGCTCCTGTGGTCGGTGATCTATCCCGAACTGAGCAATCTGTCAGGGTAAAAACCCCATGTAACTCATTGACATTGAGAGCGTCTTTATTGCGTAGCAGTAAGAACGGATTTCATCCAAGTGTTACTTCTAATGGGCTTGGAACAGTTCTTGTCCTTTGGTTCCAGACGGGTACCGGTACTCCATCCACAAATTACTATGGTAGCTATCTGCTCCTTACAAGTACGGGTACCAAATTCAGTTACCCGCCTCGTACCACAAATCTCGTACCTATGTCCATGTTCGGCGTCACCAGTATAGTAGAGATATGAGGAACAGGGTGTAAAGTTCACTCATCCTCCATAGAGGCGGGAGGATCCTCCGAGCAGACGGGTGTTGTGTCTGGTGGTCTACTGCCCGACGATTGATGGCGGGACGTTGTATAATGCAAGTCGCGCGGTAAACTGTGATTGCGCGATGCAGGATTTTGCGTGACGTCAGTGTGATGCGTAGTTCGCATGTGGCGATGTAGATGCCGCCACATGTACCTTGAAGTTACTTTTCTAATGCCTAGTAGTCCGCGGCCCATCCAAACCCTTCAGCCCCCCGGTACACCGGATGTAACGCTCAGACTTGCTAAAGGGCTTAAAAAACTTAACGTACCGGGGAGCTGAAAAGTTTTAAGCCTAGGGATGGGCCGCGGATAAATGAGGCATGATGTTTACGGATTAATTACGATGCTAATGACATGAAACTCTGTATTTATACTAAAGAGGGTATTCGCAAATTAGTAATATGCAACGCAAGACAATAATGCCACTTGAAGTTACTAAGAGTTTCAAAACTTTTCGGCCCCCCAGTACCGATACTGATTATAAATACCAATAGTACACATAGGTCTACTGTTACTGGTACCGGTATCACAAGGCCAAAGGTACTGGTTCCCAAAAATAGTAGTTTGTCAGGCCCTGATTCGTGACTGCCTTGCAACATTTTCATAATTCTCCTGCTCTTAGATACCCTAATTTATTTGCGGTCGGCACAGTATAACTTCTTCTGCCGTACTTCTCTAAACCAGAAGGAAAACGTTCAAAACCTTCATTTACGATATATCTTACCATAATATAATGGCATATACCTAAATATAATGGACTGGAAATACAAAAAAAGGCCAATAGCGAGTCGGACTCGCGCACCGAGGGTTCTGTACCATCAAAAAAAAGTGTGCTATTTAGAGACATCGTTTTATTTTTCCTGTAATCTTTAGATAAACTTCTATCGATATCGATTTTTCTCTGTGCAAACTTCGGAGATAAGCGGGAACGGTATTTTTTTTTACATTTTTCATCAACTTAAAAAAAAAAAGAAAAAATGTCTGAGAATGTGCAAACAGCGCTCTTTCATATGATACCCCACAGGTCCTAGTAGCCCCACTTCGTATTTTTAAGACCCCCTTTCAGTCCCTACTGCAAAATAGTTGAGCAAACAATCTAAAAATTTAAAACTATTCCAAAATTAAACTTGGTAGCATTAGTAGTTCTTGAGATATCCAGCTGTGACAGACGGACAGACAGACAAACAGATTTTTACCATTTTCGTACGGAACCTTAAAAAATGGTGCTTATCATAACCCTACAACTCATTCATAATGTCACATAAAATGGCTGCCATTGCTAGGGTTGTGTCAATCAAGGAACATAGTTGTTACTATAACTAAACTCCTCGTAATTTTCTCGCAAATCTCAATAATACAAAAAGTAAACAACCATTTGACAGCAAAACTCGTCGCTTAAGATGGCCGATATGGCACTTACCTATAACAAATGTCACTACCTACGTCACGACAACATGTTGCCATAATAAGCAACAACTTAAATATTGTTGTCTCTTTTATTACATACGATTATTTTATGACAGAATGAGACAAAACGATATTTCACATTCTGTATCGTATTTTAGTCATATTTGTATAAGCAAATGTATGTATGTATAGAATAACGCGGCAATTCCATGTTTTTCTTATCTCAATGTATCTTACAGATGCAGCTCTAGACGGGGCTGGAAAAGCGGCCAACATCGTAGCAGGTAACCCTATAACATCGACATATCTACCGTCCCGTACAGCCCTATTTGTGACTAGAGTTATCGTCCGGACACGTCCGGCTTAGGGACTACTCACATTTATTCAGCTGTTCTGCTTCTATCAGCCGCGTACAGCGTCGTAAGAATGAGAAAAGCCGTCATAACGTGTTATCTCCGCTGAAACGCTTCTGTCGCTTTAATTTCGGAAAAATAAAATAATTATAATTACTTTAAAAGACGTCCAAAGTCTCTCAATCCTTGCGTGCATAATGATTCGAAATAATAAATCAAATCTATGCAGGAACTATGCAGGTCGCAACTTGTCGACAAGGAGTCGAGAATCATCGGTGTACCGCGCTGTTCCACCGCGTTCGACGCTGAATGCGGCGGAACAGCGCTGAACTCTATCTATAGCACTCGCATGATAATAACACATTTCGCACGCTTAATAATAGACTGACCTAACTAAAAAAAACGCAATCACTGGCTTGTCTTACAAAATGGCATACCTATAACTTAGTCAATAAGCATAATAATAATGAAACAATGTATCGTAGGAATGATTGATGAACTGATTATGGATACAGAAATTATATTTTGAAGATATTTAGTTAAAACGAATTTCTTTGTATGCTTAACTCATTTTGGACCTGAACCATAATCGGTCTGTTTATTGTCCTCATTTTATACTTGTTTGCCGCGAAAGCTGGATAGACGCGGCAGCTGAACGGATGCGTACGCGTCTCCATACAAAATCGTTGTTTTCTATGGGCATAAGCTGAATAGAGCTGAATAAGTGTGAGTAGTCCCTTATTGGCCCTCCGAAGGTCGGACTTATTCCGGCGTTTAGCCCGCGAAATTCAGACTTTCTTGCGTTTTTTGCAATTTACAGGTCAGTGCTAGGTTGTATCTTCAGAAAGAAGTATTGATGATTCATATATGGTTGGTTATAATTATGTAAATACATATCTGTAAAATATGATTCGCGACAATAGCAAATTTCGGTATCAGACCAATCCGGGGTAAATCTAACTTAGAAAGATGATGTATTGATGAATCTTATGGTTATAATTATATAAATACATATTTGTTATTATCGCGAATCATATTTTGATCAAGATACTATTAGCTAAATCAGAAGTTAGGTTTCAACTAGATATCTATTGTTTTTCTGTTTATATTACTACGAGTATATGTTTGAAGGAACAAAGTAAATAAAACGTATTGTAGTTTAACATTCACATCACACATTTAATATCATATCACTATTTTTCATAACCTTCTCATTTTACACATAATACTCGGTATCCTCGGAATATAAAACATTGTACATACTTAGTATATAAATACCACAACTAGCAAAAGTTACACGATATGATACAATACTTAAAATAAAATAACGGCACAGTTATAATTTAGTATGATATTGAAAGAATAGTTATTAAATAAGACTTACTTACAGTAGGTTCACGTCACTTCACTGTTATGACTTGTTCTCTCGGTGGTCCATGCTCGAATGCCCGAGAGCCCCAATGTTCTTAACCTCCTTAGTGAGCGTTGAATTCGCAGAGAAAATACAAACGATCGTTGTCACGTGACAGGCAAAGGAAATGTAGCCATCAGCCAATATGATTTTAACAAAATAAAAACGTAAATAGTAAACTAAATGTAAACTAATTTTACTTCTTGTGGAAGAGTGAGAATAGTGCAATCTTAATTCTCTAACAATACAGCCTGACACTGCCCTGCAAATTACAAAAACGCAAGACTAATGAATTTCGCGGGCTACCTTAGCGCTTCTGCCTAAAGGCGAAAGCACGAGGGTGTCCCGCGAATTTACGTATACAATTCCATATTAATGTTAAGGTCGCGAATCATACTTTAATCAACATTACAACCTAATGTTGAACTGCAAATTGCAAAACACGTAAGAATTTCGTGGGATACCCTGGCGCTTCCTGCAGGGTTTTATAAGAAAATTTAAAAAATTGAACTCTATGTACGACTTCAAAAAGAAATTAACTCAAAATTATGAAATTACTTTAATTTCGCAAGTCGGTGTCTTAGGATCTATATTTTAGTTTTTTGTCACCGACTTCCGAAACTAAAGTTATTTCATAATTTTGAGTTACTTTCTTTTTGAAGTCGATTTAATTTTTTTTTTTTAATATTTTTTTTATTTCGTAATTTTTAGTTTTAAAGCAAAACTGGAATATTTGTTTGTAATAAGTAGTTAATAGTTGTGTTATAAATATGGCACTAGAATTTGACCAAGGTTTTGAAATTTTTTCCCTTTGACACCACACCCGTAGCGGCCGCAGCTCGTATCAATAAGCCAGGCCGTCACACTTACACGTATTAGTCCATTATCTTGAAAACTACTGAACCGATTTTAATGAAACTTGCACTGTTCCCTAAGTTGAAATAAATGTAAACTAATAAAAATAAAATGGTCACGATCCGATTAATAGTTTCGGAGAAATGCGTGAACAAACATACATACATATAAACATACAAACACACGTCTATAAAATTTTGTATATTTGTTTGGAAGCCCTAAAATATTACATACATACGTCTCGAATTGATAATCTCCTTTTTGGAAGTCGATTAAAAAGGAAGGTTACTTAGATAAAATCACCGGACTGGATCGGACACCATCTGTCTTTCTCCAGCTCCCTTTGGAATTCCGGTACAGAATCCTACAATGATCTACTATGTATTATCAAGACCCGTGGCAAAAGGTCAGACAAAATTAAAAGAAAAACACCAATTAACAAAAAAAAATATATAATTACAGATGCCGATCAAAAAATGGCCAAGTTGGGAGTCGAGGTCGCAGGTAATTGTAAAATTCATAATTATGTATTTATGGCTGACAAATTAACACGCTCAGCGCCATGTGTACCTTATCATTGCACGGTAATGTTTTTTCCCAAGCCAGTGTATAACTGGCTGGTGATACACGGGTAGGGCACAACTTCACAGGCCGGTGGATATTGATTTATACACCGTAGCGAACATTTAATAATGGACGTTTTGCTAAGAAGCTAATTCAGCAAAAAAAATAAAATAAATTAAGGTCCGCTACTTTTGCCTCAAAAGTCCTTTTGCGCTGCAGTGTGTCAATCTGCTAAACCTTTTATATCCATGACTGTATCCTAATCCGAAGTCAATCTGCCTAGCCTTTTCCCAACTATGTTGGGGTCGGCTTCCAGTCTAACCGGATGCAGCTGAATACCAGTATTTTACATCGAGCGACTGCCTATCTGACCTCGACAACCCAGCTACTGGGTAATACGATACCCCTTGGTTAGACTGGATGTCAGACTTTCGGGCTTCTGACGACCCGTAACGACTGTCAAAGATCCACGAATGACAGCCAGGACCAACGGCTTAACGTGCTTTCTGAGGCACGGAGGAGTCTCGGTATGTAAAGATGGTCACCCATCTACGGACCAACCCCGGCAAGCGTAGCTTAACCTGATGGATCGACCCATGTGGCTGTTATTACTTAGCCACAAACTCCTCGTATCCTAATCCGAAGTATTATCCAGTAACTGGATAGCATAGGTATCGTATTACCAAGCAACTGGGTTGTGGTGGTCAGATAGGCAGTCGCTCCATGTAAAATACTGGTCTTCAGCTGCATCCGGTTAGACTGGAAGCCGACCCCAACATACTTGGGAAAAGGCTAGGCAGGTGAAGATGATAATCCGAATTCTACGAACCGTATTTTACGCCCAGAGAACTACGGTTGAAATAATTTCTGAAATGTTTCTTATTTTTTTTTAGCGAATCTTGGAGGATCGCTCTTCGGGTGACGAGAGGAAAAAGGAAGAGGACAACAGTAATCAACTAAGCAGAAATGAATTAAATGATTTTACTTTTTTTTTTAATTTTGTTTAATTTGAACGCTCATCTTCGCCTTCTCTGTATGTGAAGAGGCTATTGCCCCGCAGTTTTAATTTATGTAGGTACTCGTATATCATAATCATCAGATGTCAAATGGGCTAAGAAAACCATCGATTGCCCCACTAGATTTTTTAAATGTCTATGGTAATACTACTAAACGCACGACGACATCGCGGCAGGCCGAAACCTCAGACTAAAAAACCGGCCAAGTGCGTGTCGGACCACGCACACTGAAGGGTTCCGTAGTTGGGATGAATGTATCCCAAGAACAAACTTAACATTGTAGTTGAAAAATATGTTCTCCCATACCTACATTCCTACTGCAAATGTAAGTTTGTGCGCACTAAATTGAGAGATTTACCATGTTATTTTAAGACCATAGACTTCATATAGGTTTTCTGTAATCTATAGGAATAGAACTATTTTTTGTATTTTTTTTTTAATTTTAGGCTCTGTAGTTTCGGAGATAAGGTGGCGAATGGTAAATTTTCGTCTATTTTCTTAAATAACTTTAAAACGATTTATTTTAAAATTATAAAAAAAAATCTGTTTGAGACCCTCACAATAAGCCCTTTCATTTGATATGTCACAAGTTTACAGTTTGCAACCTTTTTTTTTATTTTCTTATTTGCCACACAAAATTTACTCCCACATTCAAAATTCATTTATTTACATTACACGTCCTTGTTTGGGTCACAGAAATTCATACGTGTAACTACCAAATTTCAACTTAATCGGTCCATTAGATTCGGAGCAAATTGGCAGCGACAGACGGACATACATAAAGACAGACACACGAGTGATCCCGTAAGGTTTCCGCTTTTCTTTCTGAGGTACGGAACCCTAATAAAAAACCAAGACATAGCGCTGTCAATAGTGACGTGAGGCCGGTTTCGTAAAAATGTGTGCAATTAGTGCGGTGTAGTTTGGTGTAAATGTGTTTTTAGGCATGCTTCACTGTATTTGTTCGCAGCGCTATGTCTGGGTTTTTTATTTAGTCTAAAGGCCGAGACGAAGATGGCGGGACGAGCTTGACTCCTACCGACAGGACAGGATTGTGTGGAAAGGGAGAGGGAAGCCTTTGTCCTGCTATGGGACAGCACAGTACAGGCCAGTTAGATTAGAAATCATAGATAAGTGTAAAGAGGTAAAATTGTGTGTAAGTAGTTATCTCTGGAAGTCAATCAATCTGCCTAGCCTTTTCCCAACTATGTTGGGGTCGGCTTCCAGTCTAACCGGATGCAGCTGAATACCAGTACTTTACATGGAGCGACTGCCTATCTGACCTCCACAACCCAGTTTCTGGGTAATACGATACCCCTTGGTAAGACTGGTTGTCAGACTTTCGGGCTCCTGACGACCCGTAACGACTGTCAAAGATCCCCGAAAGACAGCCGGGACCAACGACTTAACGTGCTTTCCGAGGCACGGAGGAGTATGTAAAGATGGTCACCCATCCACAGACCAACCCCGGCAAGCGTAGCTTAACCTGATGGATCGACCCGTGCGGCTGTTATTACTTAGCCACGAGCTCCTGTTATAAGTTATCTCTGGAAGTATCTACTGTATTCAGCGCATTCGTCATTATATTATGATTTATTTGTTGATTTCTAAGATCGTCAAATGACTGACAAAGATTCGATCATTACTGATGATATAGAACATCTCTCGGTCTCAAATTCATATATGTGTGCCCCGGAACAATGTGTAACATACCTAAATAATACCGCAGGTGGTTTAAAATTTTTCCACCTAAATATAAGAAGCCTAGGCAATACCGCCAACTTCAATAATCTCCTTATTCTATTAGATAGAATTAAAGTACAATTTGACGTCATTGTATTGTCGGAGTGCTGGTTAAGCAAATGCCCTTTTCTTCCTGAAATTTCTGGCTTTGAATTTTTTAAGTCCGACTGTGCTAACCAGAATGAAGGTGTTGTCGTTTATACAAAGCGTAACATGCGTTTCACAGTTGAGACACCAGTATTTCGTGGCGCTAATTGTCTGATTCTCAAATTTAGTTCCGATGTAGCGTTAGTATCATTATATCGATCTCCATCACACAGAAATATCCAAAACTTTATTGACAGTTTAGATCTTACTCTAAATTCGCTTAAAACTTTTAAGAATATTATTATTTTAGGTGATATTAACATAAATATATCACCCGATAATGCCGACACAAATTCTGATACTTACCTGAACATAGTTGCATCGCATGGAATGCTGCCCGGTCATCTCTTTACCACTCGTAAAAACAGTTGCTTAGATCACGCGATTATTAAGACCAACAAGCCTGCTATTACTTTAGTTGTGGACTCTTTTATTACAGACCATGCTCCAGTAATAGTGTTCTGCAAACTTAAAATTAATCTCCCAAAATCAGTTATAACCTCGCGTCGCGTTGATGTAGGTGCTTGCGTGATCGAACTTGAAAGAACAGACTTTTCATGTGTTCTTAACAGCAACGATGCAAACAATGCTGCTACCAAATTAGTGTCATTAATCTCCACTGTGGTTAATAATAATACTTGCACTGCTATAATCTCTAGTAAAAACCGAATTATTAAACCCTGGATTACGCCCGGGCTTTTGAGGTGCATTCGTAACCGAGATAAAATGTATCGAAAATCAAAGAGAGATCCTGACAACTATATTCTTAAAGTTACTTATACGCGCTATAAAAATTTCTGTAACAACCTACTAAAAAGATTAAAAAGCCAATACGAATATGCAGAATTTCAAAGACACCACAAGAACCCAAAGGCGACATGGAAACTTATTAAATCTATTTCTAACCTTAAAAATAAAAAATCAACAGCAAGTGAACTTTTGTCCTTGAGAGCTGACCCCTCCCAGTCACTTGATGCAGTGAACCATTTCTTCGCAAATGTAGGGAAAACTTTAGCATCTCAAATTACGCCTGAGTTGGGCAACCCTCAAACTGCTTCTGAACCTAATGCGAGTGCCAATCCTAGCTCAATGGCCATCTTCAATACGGACGTTGGAGAGTTAGAGCGAATCGTTTTAGGTCTTAAACTAGATAGCGCTGTGGGTTGGGATGGCATATCTGCTGTTCTAATTAGGGCTGCTAGGCATATCCTTATTCCAATTATGTGCCATGTTTTTAACCTTGCTCTCATGGCAGGGGTCTTCCCCACTGTTTTCAAAAAAGCTCTCGTACACCCTATACACAAGAGCGGAGACAGAAGCAGTGTCAATAACTATAGACCTATATCCGTTTTAACTACCCTGTCAAAGATTCTTGAAAAAGTTCTTAACAATAGACTCTTAAACTATCTGAATTCCCAAAATATTCTCGCTGCGAATCAATATGGTTTTAGATCAGGAAAAAATACAGAAGACGCTGTTTTGGATTTAACTGGTACTATAGCAAAAAATATAAAAGAAAGATTAAAAACGACGGCAATCTTTCTTGATCTTTCGAAGGCTTTTGACACTGTCTCTGTCCCCCTCTTGCTCACTAAATTGGAACAAATCGGTATTAGGGGATTGCCTCTTGATATTTTCAAGAGTTACTTGACAGACCGCTCACAGGCTGTTAAGATAGGTAACTTTATCAGTAATGAAGAGGTACTTAGTTATGGAGTCCCACAGGGTAGTGTTCTTGGACCTACTCTTTTTTAATTTATTTAAATGACCTCTGTAAATTAAGTTTAAAAAACTCTAAAATGATAATGTACGCAGATGACACGGTAATACTTGTTCATGGCAATAATTGGCTTGAAACTCGCTATTATGCGGAATCTGCCCTACAGGTTGTTATGAAGTGGCTAACCAGCAATCTACTTACCTTGAACCTGGATAAAACTAAATTTATCACGTTTGCGCCAAGAACAGCATCCCTACCGGCTTCACCTTTCAGCCTAACTGCACACCATTGCTGTTCGATAACTAACACTTCCTGTAGCTGTAATGAGATTATGCGAACTAACAACATAAAATATCTTGGTGTTATTATCGACAGTACTATGTCGTGGAATGAACAGATCGGGTCACTGGTGACACGGGTCAGGAAACTAATTTTTGTGTTTAAAAATTTAAGATCTTCCGCCAACTTTCATACTCTGAAAATAGTTTACTTTGCCTTGGCGCATTCTATCATAACCTACTGTATAGCGGCTTGGGGTGGGTCTAGTAAGTGTTTAATGCTTAGACTGGAACGGGCACAGAGAGCAGTTCTTAAAGTTATGGCACACAAACCTATTCGTTTCCCTACCATCGAACTCTATACCCTCTGTAAAGTGCCTAGAGTGAGGCACGCATTTTTCCTAAGCACTATACTACGCAAACACTTGGAACTTACTTTTGACCCTAATCACGGTTCAAAAAAACGAAGGGCGGACATAGTGTGCCAGACTGAGCCGGCCAATGTTGTTTTGGTGAAACGTCAGTATCACTTTTTTGGCCCTGTTTTGTACAACAGAGTAAATAGGATTTTAAATATCTATCCACTTACCTCACGGGAGTGTAGAGCGCTCACGGACAAATGGCTCCAAAGCCTGACGTATGAGGAGTTAGAAAATCTGGTGACACACACTTACCTATGAATTAAATATATCCTGACATTCATATTCCTCTTGTAATAACCTTCCTAAGTATACAATCAAACACAGACACATACATATACACACTGCACACATACATACATACATTCATACATACATACACACATAGATACCACATTAAAGAACTGGAACATCTTAACCTAATTTATTTTAAATATTTAAATAATTAAAAATATTAGGAATTCAATGTAATTAATTAAGAATCCATAATATTTTAGTTAAATAGTTGATACACCTACTTATTTTATTGCTTTAGTATAATAATTTTGTTTATTTATAATAAATGTTGGAACGCCAACGTCTCCCATCTCGGAGGTGGGCGCTAATGGCTGCAACACAGTTTTTTAAAACTAATGTAGCTGTTAACGAACACTAAAAGTTGTAAACCTGTTTTTGTTCCAATAAAATATTTGTATTTGTTTGTATTTGTATTCTGTGCAAATCTCACCGGGGAATGACAGCTCACTTCACCAACGTGTTCACGGTGAGAATTTTACAGAATACACCGGCTGATCCGATTTAAAAAAATATTTCATTGTTGTAAAGCTACACTATTGCCGAGTGTTACAGGATATGTTTTATGACATAGTGACTTCCACGCGGACGAAATCGCGGCAGAAGCTAGTAATCAATGATGTAATGGAACACTTCATTGTGCGTGGTCCGACACACACTTCGCCAGTTTTTTTTTTTTTAAACTGATATTTCAAGTAGGTACTCACTTAACTACTAAATAGCTTGGCTCATCGCCACAAGGTTGCCTGCTTGTCGGTCTTCTACAGATTGTACTTCGGTGAGTGTGCTCAAGAACTCCACGACCTCATTCCACCATCGGACATCTAGACGCACTGCCAGTTCAGAATCAGAATCAGAATCAGAATCATTTATTCGTAAACATAGGTGATAATTAAATACAAGATCTTAAAAATTAGATAGTACGCTATGTTTTGTCAATTGACATACAAATTATTAAAAAGAAAAAAAAATGCTACTAAATTAAAATATAAATTCATCACAATATCATTATGCTAGCAAAATTTTAATATTTATAATAAATTTCATTCCATGTCAAAAAGTATAGTCAGTTCAGAAGATTAATATTAAAAATAAAATAAGTTAAAAATATTTTTTAAATGTCAAGTAAGTTTATGTAAAAATGTCAATATTGTAAAGTCACAGAGATTCGTCATTAAGAAATTCACCTAGAGTGTAATCACATTTTTCTAGTAATAACTCATTAAGGGTTGTTTTAAACTTCTGCACTGGCATACACTTTATTTCATCGGGTATTTTATTATATATTTGCGGTGCATTACCAAAGAAGCTTTTCCTCATAAGAGAAGTTTTACATTTAACAAGGCATAAATCATTAACATACTGAGCACGCATGGGTGTTTTCTTTACTGTAGGTACGTAGTTTTATGAATATATGTGGATTCAGTTTGACAAATAATGCAATTTCTAGTATGTATAAAGCCGGCAGAGGTAATATTTTTAACTTTTTAAAATAAGGAATGCAACTATCTGTTGTTTTTAAACCACACATACACCGTATACATCTTTTCTGCATCCTGAAAACCACCAAATCCAGTTACCACCTCTACCTAGTTCCTATTCCACCAAGCGTTCCCAAATGTCTTTTATAATGCTCACAGCAAAAGTGTGGAACTCACTACCTGCGTCTGTCTGTGTTTTCGAGCGCATACTCGTACAAACCTAATCTCTTCAAAGTGAGAGTGAGCAGGCTTCTTCTGTGCAAGCTCACTCCATCGTCGACTTTGTGTCTGTCACCTCTGACCTAGACTAGAGTCAAGAGCAAACCCATCTTCAATAAAAAAAAAAAATTAAATAAAATCGGCCGTTGAACCCAAAAACAAAAATATCATCAATTCAGTTATTTTTCCCACTTTTGTGTTTTGTGATAAAATCAAAAAAAAAAAACATCAATGACATTACCTATACAAGGTGTAACTTAAATAACGCACAACCTCTTAAGGGGTCATTGTACTCATCATTATGAACAGCTTTTACTATTGGACCAAACCTGAAAT
Organism: Dicycla oo; assembly: GCA_948252095.1. NCBI lineage: Eukaryota > Metazoa > Arthropoda > Insecta > Lepidoptera > Noctuidae > Dicycla > Dicycla oo. The sequence continues at coordinate 18,010,832 of OX411737.1, forward strand.
CGCCAAAATAAATTCTGCTCTTCAGTACATTTTGAGGAATTATGCGAACACTAGCTGTTGCCAGCGGCTTCGCCCGCGTGTATGTCGGAACACATCCCACGGGAACCTTCTACCGGGATGCAAAGTATCCTATGTCTTAATATACTAGCTGTTGTCAGCGTGTATGTCGGAACACATCCCACGGGAACCTTCTACCGGGATGCAAAGTATCCTATGTCTTAATATACTAGCTGTTGTCAGCGTGTATGTCGGAACATATCCCACGGGAACCTTCTACCGGGATGCAAAGTATCCTATGTCTTAATATACTAGCTGTTGCCCGCGTGTATGTCGGAACACATCCCACGGGAACCTTCTACCGGGATGCAAAGTATCCTATGTCTTAATATACTAGCTGTTGCCCGCGTGTATGTCGGAACACATCCCACGGGAACCTTCTACCGGGATGCAAAGTATCCTATGTCTTAATATACTAGCTGTTGCCCGCGTGTATGTTGGAACACATCCCACGGGAACCTTCTACCGGGATGCAAAGTATCCTATGTCTTAATATACTAGCTGTTGTCAGCGTGTATGTCGGAACACATCCCACGGGAACCTTCTACCGGGATGCAAAGTATCCTATGTCTTAATATACTAGCTGTTGCCCGCGTGTATGTCGGAACACATCCCACGGGAACCTTCTACCGGGATGCAAAGTATCCTATGTCTTAATATACGAGCTGTTGTCAGCGTGTATGTCGGAACACATCCCACGGGAACCTTCTACCGGGATGCAAAGTATCCTATGTCTTAATATACGAGCTGTTGTCAGCGTGTATGTCGGAACACATCCCACGGGAACCTTCTACCGGGATGCAAAGTATCCTATGTCTTAATATACGAGCTGTTGTCAGCGTGTATGTCGGAACACATCCCACGGGAACCTTCTACCGGGATGCAAAGTATCCTATGTCTTAATATACGAGCTGTTGTCAGCGTGTATGTCGGAACACATCCCACGGGAACCTTCTACCGGGATGCAGAGCATCCTATGTCTTAATATACTAGCTGTTGCCCGCGTGTATGTCGGAACACATCCCACGGGAACCTTCTACCGGGATGCAAAGCATCCTATGTCTTAATATACTAGCTGTTGCCCGCGTGTATGTCGGAACACATCCCACGGGAACCTTCTACCGGGATGCAAAGCATCCTATGTCTTAATATACTAGCTGTTGCCCGCGTGTATGTCGGAACACATCCCACGGGAACCTTCTACCGGGATGCAAAGCATCCTATGTCTTAATATACTAGCTGTTGCCCGCGTGTATGTCGGAACACATCCCACGGGAACCTTCTACCGGGATGCAAAGCATCCTATGTCTTAATATACTAGCTGTTGCCCGCGTGTATGTCGGAACACATCCCACGGGAACCTTCTACCGGGATGCAAAGCATCCTATGTCTTAATATACTAGCTGTTGCCAGCGGCTTCGCCCGCGTGTATGTCGGAACACATCCCACGGGAACCTTCTACCGGGATGCAAAGTATCCTATGTCTTAATATACTAGCTGTTGCCCGCGTGTATGTTGGAACACATCCCACGGGAACCTTCTACCGGGATGCAAAGTATCCTATGTCTTAATATACTAGCTGTTGCCCGCGTGTATGTCGGAACACATCCCACGGGAACCTTCTACCGGGATGCAAAGCATCCTATGTCTTAATATACTAGCTGTTGCCCGCGTGTATGTCGGAACACATCCCACGGGAACCTTCTACCGGGATGCAAAGTATCCTATGTCTTAATATACTAGCTGTTGCCCGCGTGTATGTCGGAACACATCCCACGGGAACCTTCTACCGGGATGCAAAGTATCCTATGTCTTAATATACGAGCTGTTGTCAGCGTGTATGTCGGAACACATCCCACGGGAACCTTCTACCGGGATGCAAAGTATCCTATGTCTTAATATACGAGCTGTTGCCCGCGTGTATGTCGGAACACATCCCACGGGAACCTTCTACCGGGATGCAAAGTATCCTATGTCTTCATATACGAGCTGTTGTCAGCGTGTATGTCGGAACACATCCCACGGGAACCTTCTACCGGGATGCAAAGTATCCTATGTCTTAATATACGAGCTGTTGTCAGCGTGTATGTCGGAACACATCCCACGGGAACCTTCTACCGGGATGCAAAGTATCCTATGTCTTAATATACGAGCTGTTGTCAGCGTGTATGTCGGAACACATCCCACGGGAACCTTCTACCGGGATGCAAAGTATCTTATGTCTTAATATACGAGCTGTTGTCAGCGTGTATGTCGGAACACATCCCATGGGAACCTTCTACCGGGATGCAAAGTATCCTATGTCTTAATATACGAGCTGTTGTCAGCGTGTATGTCGGAACACATCCCACGGGAACCTTCTACCGGGATGCAAAGCATCCTATGTCTTAATATACGAGCTGTTGTCAGCGTGTATGTCGGAACACATCCCACGGGAACCTTCTACCGGGATGCAAAGCATCCTATGTCTTAATATGCTAGCTGTTGCCCGCGTGTATGTCGGAACACATCCCACGGGAACCTTCTACCGGGATGCAAAGCATCCTATGTCTTAATATGCTAGCTGTTGCCAGCGTGTATGTCGGAACACATCCCACGGGAACCTTCTACCGGGATGCAAAGCATCCTATGTCTTAATATGCTAGCTGTTGTCAGCGTGTATGTCGGAACACATCCCACGGGAACCTTCTACCGGGATGCAAAGCATCCTATGTCTTAATATGCTAGCTGTTGTCAGCGTGTATGTCGGAACACATCCCACGGGAACCTTCTACCGGGATGCAAAGCATCCTATGTCTTAATATGCTAGCTGTTGCCAGCGTGTATGTCGGAACACATCCCACGGGAACCTTCTACCGGGATGCAAAGCATCCTATGTCTTAATATACTAGCTGTTGCCCGCGTGTATGTCGGAACACATCCCACGGGAACTTTCTACCGGGATGCAAAGCATCCTATGTCTTAATATACTAGCTGTTGCCCGCGTGTATGTCGGAACACATCCCACGGGAACCTTCTACCGGGATGCAAAGCATCCTATGTCTTAATATACTAGCTGTTGCCCGCGTGTATGTCGGAACACATCCCACGGGAACCTTCTACCGGGATGCAAAGCATCCTATGTCTTAATAAACTAGCTGTTGCCCGCGTGTATGTCGGAACACATCCCACGGGAACCTTCTACCGGGATGCAAAGCATCCTATGTCTTAATATACTAGCTGTTGCCCGCGTGTATGTCGGAACACATCCCACGGGAACCTTCTACCGGGATGCAAAGTATCCTATGTCTTAATATACGAGCTGTTGTCAGCGTGTATGTCGGAACACATCCCACGGGAACCTTCTACCGGGATGCAAAGTATCCTATGTCTTAATATACGAGCTGTTGTCAGCGTGTATGTCGGAACACATCCCACGGGAACCTTCTACCGGGATGCAAAGTATCCTATGTCTTAATATACGAGCTGTTGTCAGCGTGTATGTCGGAACACATCCCACGGGAACCTTCTACCGGGATGCAAAGTATCCTATGTCTTAATATGCGAGCTGTTGTCAGCGTGTATGTCGGAACACATCCCATGGGAACCTTCTACCGGGATGCAAAGTATCCTATGTCTTAATATACTAGCTGTTGCCCGCGTGTATGTCGGAACACATCCCACGGGAACCTTCTACCGGGATGCAAAGTATCCTATGTCTTAATATACGAGCTGTTGTCAGCGTGTATGTCGGAACACATCCCACGGGAACCTTCTACCGGGATGCAAAGTATCCTATGTCTTAATATACGAGCTGTTGCCCGCGTGTATGTCGGAACACATCCCACGGGAACCTTCTACCGGGATGCAAAGTATCCTATGTCTTCATATACGAGCTGTTGTCAGCGTGTATGTCGGAACACATCCCACGGGAACCTTCTACCGGGATGCAAAGTATCCTATGTCTTAATATACGAGCTGTTGCCCGCGTGTATGTCGGAACACATCCCACGGGAACCTTCTACCGGGATGCAAAGTATCCTATGTCTTCATATACGAGCTGTTGTCAGCGTGTATGTCGGAACACATCCCACGGGAACCTTCTACCGGGATGCAAAGTATCCTATGTCTTAATATACGAGCTGTTGTCAGCGTGTATGTCGGAACACATCCCACGGGAACCTTCTACCGGGATGCAAAGTATCCTATGTCTTAATATACGAGCTGTTGTCAGCGTGTATGTCGGAACACATCCCACGGGAACCTTCTACCGGGATGCAAAGTATCTTATGTCTTAATATACGAGCTGTTGTCAGCGTGTATGTCGGAACACATCCCATGGGAACCTTCTACCGGGATGCAAAGTATCCTATGTCTTAATATACGAGCTGTTGTCAGCGTGTATGTCGGAACACATCCCACGGGAACCTTCTACCGGGATGCAAAGCATCCTATGTCTTAATATACGAGCTGTTGCCCGCGTGTATGTCGGAACACATCCCACGGGAACCTTCTACCGGGATGCAAAGTATCCTATGTCTTCATATACGAGCTGTTGTCAGCGTGTATGTCGGAACACATCCCACGGGAACCTTCTACCGGGATGCAAAGTATCCTATGTCTTAATATACGAGCTGTTGTCAGCGTGTATGTCGGAACACATCCCACGGGAACCTTCTACCGGGATGCAAAGTATCCTATGTCTTAATATACGAGCTGTTGTCAGCGTGTATGTCGGAACACATCCCACGGGAACCTTCTACCGGGATGCAAAGTATCTTATGTCTTAATATACTAGCTGTTGCCCGCGTGTATGTCGGAACACATCCCACGGGAACCTTCTACCGGGATGCAAAGTATCCTATGTCTTAATATACTAGCTGTTGCCAGCGTGTATGTCGGAACACATCCCACGGGAACCTTCTACCGGGATGCAAAGCATCCTATGTCTTAATATACTAGCTGTTGCCCGCGTGTATGTCGGAACACATCCCACGGGAACCTTCTACCGGGATGCAAAGCATCCTATGTCTTAATAAACTAGCTGTTGCCCGCGTGTATGTCGGAACACATCCCACGGGAACCTTCTACCGGGATGCAAAGCATCCTATGTCTTAATATACTAGCTGTTGCCCGCGTGTATGTCGGAACACATCCCACGGGAACCTTCTACCGGGATGCAAAGCATCCTATGTCTTAATATACTAGCTGTTGCCCGCGTGTATGTCGGAACACATCCCACGGGAACCTTCTACCGGGATGCAAAGCATCCTATGTCTTAATAAACTAGCTGTTGCCCGCGTGTATGTCGGAACACATCCCACGGGAACCTTCTACCGGGATGCAAAGCATCCTATGTCTTAATATACTAGCTGTTGCCCGCGTGTATGTCGGAACACATCCCACGGGAACCTTCTACCGGGATGCAAAGTATCCTATGTCTTAATATACTAGCTGTTGCCCGCGTGTATGTCAGAACACATCCCACGGGAACCTTCTACCGGGATGCAAAGCATCCTATGTCTTAATATACTAGCTGTTGCCAGCGGCTTCGCCCGCGTGTATGTCGGAACACATCCCACGGGAACCTTCTACCGGGATGCAAAGCATCCTATGTCTTTATATACTAGCTGTTGCCAGCGGCTTCGCCCGCGTGTATGTCGGAACACATCCCACGGGAACCTTCTACCGGGATGCAAAGCATCCTATGTCTTAATATACTAGCTGTTGCCAGCGGCTTCGCCCGCGTGTATGTCGGAACACATCCCACGGGAACCTTCTACCGGGATGCAAAGCATCCTATGTCTTTATATACTAGCTGTTGCCCGCGTGTATGTCGGAACACATCCCACGGGAACCTTCTACCGGGATGCAAAGCATCCTATGTCTTAATATGCTAGCTGTTGCCCGCGTGTATGTCGGAACACATCCCACGGGAACCTTCTACCGGGATGCAAAGCATCCTATGTCTTTATATACTAGCTGTTGCCCGCGTGTATGTCGGAACACATCCCACGGGAACCTTCTACCGGGATGCAAAGCATCCTATGTCTTAATATGCTAGCTGTTGCCCGCGTGTATGTCGGAACACATCCCACGGGATCCTTCTACCGGGATGCAAAGCATCCTATGTCTTAATATACTAGCTGTTGCCAGCGTGTATATCGGAACACAACCCACGGGAACCTTCTACCGGGATGCAAAGCATCCTATGTCTTAATATACTAGCTGTTGCCAGCGTGTATGTCGGAACACATCCCACGGGAACCTTCTACCGGGATGCAAAGCATCCTATGTCTTAATATACTAGCTGTTGCCCGCGTGTATGTCGGAACACATCCCACGGGAACCTTCTACCGGGATGCAAAGCATCCTATGTCTTAATATGCTAGCTGTTGCCCGCGTGTATGTCGGAACACATCCCACGGGATCCTTCTACCGGGATGCAAAGCATCCTATGTCTTAATATGCTAGCTGTTGCCCGCGTGTATGTCAGAACACATCCCACGGGATCCTTCTACCGGGATGCAAAGCATCCTATGTCTTAATATACTAGCTGTTGCCAGCGGCTTCGCCCGCGTGTATGTCGGAACACATCCCACGGGAACCTTCTACCGGGATGCAAAGCATCCTATGTCTTAATATACTAGCTGTTGCCAGCGTGTATGTCGGAACACATCCCAAGGGAACCTTCTACCGGGATGCAAAGCATCCTATGTCTTAATATACTAGCTGTTGCCAGCGTGTATGTCGGAACACATCCCAAGGGAACCTTCTACCGGGATGCAAAGCATCCTATGTCTTAATGTACTAGCTGTTGCCAGCGGCTTCGCCCGCGTGTATGTCGGAACACATCCCACGGGAACCTTCTACCGGGATGCAAAGCATCCTATGTCTTTATATACTAGCTGTTGCCCGCGTGTATGTCGGAACACATCCCACGGGAACCTTCTACCGGGATGCAAAGCATCCTATGTCTTAATATGCTAGCTGTTGCCCGCGTGTATGTCGGAACACATCCCACGGGATCCTTCTACCGGGATGCAAAGCATCCTATGTCTTAATATACTAGCTGTTGCCAGCGTGTATATCGGAACACAACCCACGGGAACCTTCTACCGGGATGCAAAGCACCCTATGTCTTAATATACTAGCTGTTGCCAGCGTGTATGTCGGAACACATCCCAAGGGAACCTTCTACCGGGATGCAAAGCATCCTATGTCTTTATATACTAGCTGTTGCCAGCGTGTATGTCGGAACACATCCCACGGGAACCTTCTACCGGGATGCAAGGCATCCTATGTCTTAATATACTAGCTGTTGCCCGCGTGTATGTCGGAACACATCCCACGGGAACCTTCTACCGGGATGCAAAGCATCCTATGTCTTAATATGCTAGCTGTTGCCCGCGTGTATGTCGGAACACATCCCACGGGAACCTTCTACCGGGATGCAAAGCATCCTATGTCTTAATATACTAGCTGTTGCCAGCGTGTATGTCGGAACACATCCCACGGGAACCTTCTACCGGGATGCAAAGCATCCTATGTCTTAATATACTAGCTGTTGCCAGCGTGTATGTCGGAACACATCCCACGGGAACCTTCTACCGGGATGCAAAGCATCCTATGTCTTAATATACTAGCTGTTGCCAGCGGCTTCGCCCGCGTGTATGTCGGAACACATCCCACGGGAACCTTCTACCGGGATGCAAAGCATCCTATGTCTTAATATGCTAGCTGTTGCCCGCGTGTATGTCGGAACACATCCCACGGGAACCTTCTACCGGGATGCAAAGCATCCTATGTCTTAATATACTAGCTGTTGCCAGCGTGTATGTCGGAACACATCCCACGGGAACCTTCTACCGGGATGCAAAGCATCCTATGTCTTAATATACTAGCTGTTGCCAGCGTGTATGTCGGAACACATCCCACGGGAACCTTCTACCGGGATGCAAAGCATCCTATGTCTTAATATACTAGCTGTTGCCAGCGGCTTCGCCCGCGTGTATGTCGGAACACATCCCACGGGAACCTTCTACCGGGATGCAAAGCATCCTATGTCTTTATATACTAGCTGTTGCCCGCGTGTATGTCGGAACACATCCCAAGGGAACCTTCTACCGGGATGCAAAGCATCCTATGTCTTAATATACTAGCTGTTGCCAGCGGCTTCGCCCGCGTGTATGTCGGAACACATCCCACGGGAACCTTCTACCGGGATGCAAGGCATCCTATGTCTTAATATACTAGCTGTTGCCCGCGTGTATGTCGGAACACATCCCACGGGAACCTTCTACCGGGATGCAAAGCATCCTATGTCTTAATATGCTAGCTGTTGCCCGCGTGTATGTCGGAACACATCCCACGGGAACCTTCTACCGGGATGCAAAGCATCCTATGTCTTAATATACTAGCTGTTGCCAGCGGCTTCGCCCGCGTGTATGTCGGAACACATCCAACGGGAACCTTCTACCGGGATGCAAAGCATCCTATGTCTTAATATACTAGCTGTTGCCCGCGTGTATGTCGGAACACATCCCACGGGAACCTTCTACCGGGATGCAAAGTATCCTATGTCTTAAAATACTAGCTGTTGCCAGCGTGTATGTCGGAACACATCCCACGGGAACCTTCTACCGGGATGCAAAGCATCCTATGTCTTAATATACTAGCTGTTGCCAGCGGCTTCGCCCGCGTGTATGTCGGAACACATCCCACGGGAACCTTCTACCGGGATGCAAAGCATCCTATGTCTTTATATACTAGCTGTTGCCCGCGTGTATGTCGGAACACATCCCACGGGATCCTTCTACCGGGATGCAAAGCATCCTATGTCTTAATATGCTAGCTGTTGCCAGCGTGTATGTCGGAACACATCCCACGGGAACCTTCTACCGGGATGCAAGGCATCCTATGTCTTAATATACTAGCTGTTGCCCGCGTGTATGTCGGAACACATCCCACGGGAACCTTCTACCGGGATGCAAAGCATCCTATGTCTTAATATGCTAGCTGTTGCCCGCGTGTATGTCGGAACACATCCCACGGGAACCTTCTACCGGGATGCAAAGCATCCTATGTCTTAATATACTAGCTGTTGCCAGCGGCTTCGCCCGCGTGTATGTCGGAACACATCCAACGGGAACCTTCTACCGGGATGCAAAGCATCCTATGTCTTAATATACTAGCTGTTGCCCGCGTGTATGTCGGAACACATCCCACGGGAACCTTCTACCGGGATGCAAAGTATCCTATGTCTTAATATACTAGCTGTTGCCAGCGGCTTCGCCCGCGTGTATGTCGGAACACATCCAACGGGAACCTTCTACCGGGATGCAAAGCATCCTATGTCTTAATATACTAGCTGTTGCCCGCGTGTATGTCGGAACACATCCCACGGGAACCTTCTACCGGGATGCAAAGCATCCTATGTCTTAATATACTAGCTGTTGCCAGCGTGTATGTCGGAACACATCCCACGGGAACCTTCTACCGGGATGCAAAGCATCCTATGTCTTAATATACTAGCTGTTGCCCGCGTGTATATCGGAACACATCCAACGGGAACCTTCTACCGGGATGCAAAGCATCCTATGTCTTAATATACTAGCTGTTGCCCGCGTGTATATCGGAACACAACCCACGGGAACCTTCTACCGGGATGCAAAGCATCCTATGTCTTAATATACTAGCTGTTGCCAGCGTGTATATCGGAACACAACCCACGGGAACCTTCTACCGGGATGCAAAGCATCCTATGTCTTAATATGCTAGCTGTTGCCCGCGTGTATGTCGGAACACATCCCACGGGAACCTTCTACCGGGATGCAAAGCATCCTATGTCTTAATATACTAGCTGTTGCCAGCGTGTATATCGGAACACAACCCACGGGAACCTTCTACCGGGATGCAAAGCATCCTATGTCTTAATATACTAGCTGTTGCCCGCGTGTATGTCGGAACACATCCCACGGGAACCTTCTACCGGGATGCAAAGCATCCTATGTCTTAATATGCTAGCTGTTGCCCGCGTGTATGTCGGAACACATCCCACGGGATCCTTCTACCGGGATGCAAAGCATCCTATGTCTTAATATGCTAGCTGTTGCCCGCGTGTATGTCAGAACACATCCCACGGGATCCTTCTACCGGGATGCAAAGCATCCTATGTCTTAATATACTAGCTGTTGCCAGCGGCTTCGCCCGCGTGTATGTCGGAACACATCCCACGGGAACCTTCTACCGGGATGCAAAGCATCCTATGTCTTAATATACTAGCTGTTGCCAGCGTGTATGTCGGAACACATCCCAAGGGAACCTTCTACCGGGATGCAAAGCATCCTATGTCTTAATATACTAGCTGTTGCCAGCGTGTATGTCGGAACACATCCCAAGGGAACCTTCTACCGGGATGCAAAGCATCCTATGTCTTAATATACTAGCTGTTGCCAGCGTGTATGTCGGAACACATCCCAAGGGAACCTTCTACCGGGATGCAAAGCATCCTATGTCTTAATATACTAGCTGTTGCCAGCGGCTTCGCCCGCGTGTATGTCGGAACACATCCCACGGAACCTTCTACCGGGATGCAAAGCATCCTATGTCTTTATATACTAGCTGTTGCCCGCGTGTATGTCGGAACACATCCCACGGGATCCTTCTACCGGGATGCAAAGCATCCTATGTCTTAATATGCTAGCTGTTGCCAGCGTGTATGTCGGAACACATCCCACGGGAACCTTCTACCGGGATGCAAGGCATCCTATGTCTTAATATACTAGCTGTTGCCCGCGTGTATGTCGGAACACATCCCACGGGAACCTTCTACCGGGATGCAAAGCATCCTATGTCTTAATATGCTAGCTGTTGCCCGCGTGTATTTCGGAACACATCCCACGGGAACCTTCTACCGGGATGCAAAGCATCCTATGTCTTAATATACTAGCTGTTGCCAGCGGCTTCGCCCGCGTGTATGTCGGAACACATCCAACGGGAACCTTCTACCGGGATGCAAAGCATCCTATGTCTTAATATACTAGCTGTTGCCCGCGTGTATGTCGGAACACATCCCACGGGAACCTTCTACCGGGATGCAAAGTATCCTATGTCTTAAAATACTAGCTGTTGCCAGCGTGTATGTCGGAACACATCCCACGGGAACCTTCTACCGGGATGCAAAGCATCCTATGTCTTAATATACTAGCTGTTGCCAGCGGCTTCGCCCGCGTGTATGTCGGAACACATCCCACGGGAACCTTCTACCGGGATGCAAAGCATCCTATGTCTTTATATACTAGCTGTTGCCCGCGTGTATGTCGGAACACATCCCACGGGATCCTTCTACCGGGATGCAAAGCATCCTATGTCTTAATATGCTAGCTGTTGCCAGCGTGTATGTCGGAACACATCCCACGGGAACCTTCTACCGGGATGCAAGGCATCCTATGTCTTAATATACTAGCTGTTGCCCGCGTGTATGTCGGAACACATCCCACGGGAACCTTCTACCGGGATGCAAAGCATCCTATGTCTTAATATGCTAGCTGTTGCCCGCGTGTATGTCGGAACACATCCCACGGGAACCTTCTACCGGGATGCAAAGCATCCTATGTCTTAATATACTAGCTGTTGCCAGCGGCTTCGCCCGCGTGTATGTCGGAACACATCCAACGGGAACCTTCTACCGGGATGCAAAGCATCCTATGTCTTAATATACTAGCTGTTGCCCGCGTGTATGTCGGAACACATCCCACGGGAACCTTCTACCGGGATGCAAAGTATCCTATGTCTTAAAATACTAGCTGTTGCCAGCGTGTATGTCGGAACACATCCCACGGGAACCTTCTACCGGGATGCAAAGTATCCTATGTCTTAATATACTAGCTGTTGCCAGCGTGTATGTCGGAACACATCCCACGGGATCCTTCTACCGGGATGCAAAGCATCCTATGTCTTAATATGCTAGCTGTTGCCCGCGTGTATGTCGGAACACATCCCACGGGAACCTTCTACCGGGATGCAAAGTATCCTATGTCTTAAAATACTAGCTGTTGCCAGCGTGTATGTCGGAACACATCCCACGGGAACCTTCTACCGGGATGCAAAGCATCCTATGTCTTTATATACTAGCTGTTGCCCGCGTGTATGTCGGAACACATCCCACGGGATCCTTCTACCGGGATGCAAAGCATCCTATGTCTTAATATGCTAGCTGTTGCCAGCGTGTATGTCGGAACACATCCCACGGGAACCTTCTACCGGGATGCAAGGCATCCTATGTCTTAATATACTAGCTGTTGCCCGCGTGTATGTCGGAACACATCCCACGGGAACCTTCTACCGGGATGCAAAGCATCCTATGTCTTAATATGCTAGCTGTTGCCCGCGTGTATGTCGGAACACATCCCACGGGAACCTTCTACCGGGATGCAAGGCATCCTATGTCTTAATATACTAGCTGTTGCCAGCGTGTATGTCGGAACACATCCCACGGGAACCTTCTACCGGGATGCAAAGCATCCTATGTCTTAATATGCTAGCTGTTGCCCGCGTGTATGTCGGAACACATCCCACGGGAACCTTCTACCGGGATGCAAGGCATCCTATGTCTTAATATACTAGCTGTTGCCCGCGTGTATGTCGGAACACATCCCACGGGAACCTTCTACCGGGATGCAAAGCATCCTATGTCTTAATATACTAGCTGTTGCCAGCGGCTTCGCCCGCGTGTATGTCGGAACACATCCAACGGGAACCTTCTACCGGGATGCAAAGCATCCTATGTCTTAATATACTAGCTGTTGCCCGCGTGTATGTCGGAACACATCCCACGGGAACCTTCTACCGGGATGAAAAGTATCCTATGTCTTAAAATACTAGCTGTTGCCAGCGTGTATGTCGGAACACATCCCACGGGAACCTTCTACCGGGATGCAAAGTATCCTATGTCTTAATATACTAGCTGTTGCCCGCGTGTATGTCGGAACACATCCCACGGGAACCTTCTACCGGGATGCAAAGCATCCTATGTCTTAATATACTAGCTGTTGCCAGCGTGTATGTCGGAACACATCCCACGGGAACCTTCTACCGGGATGCAAAGTATCCTATGTCTTAATATACTAGCTGTTGCCAGCGTGTATGTCGGAACACATCCCAAGGGAACCTTCTACCGCGATGCAAAGCATCCTATGTCTTAATATACTAGCTGTTGCCAGCGTGTATGTCGGAACACATCCCAAGGGAACCTTCTACCGGGATGCAAAGCATCCTATGTCTTAATATACTAGCTGTTGCCAGCGGCTTCGCCCGCGTGTATGTCGGAACACATCCCACGGGAACCTTCTACCGGGATGCAAAGCATCCTATGTCTTAATATACTAGCTGTTGCCAGCGTGTATGTCGGAACACATCCCAAGGGAACCTTCTACCGGGATGCAAAGCATCCTATGTCTTAATATACTAGCTGTTGCCAGCGTGTATGTCGGAACACATCCCAAGGGAACCTTCTACCGCGATGCAAAGCATCCTATGTCTTAATATACTAGCTGTTGCCAGCGTGTATGTCGGAACACATCCCAAGGGAACCTTCTACCGGGATGCAAAGCATCCTATGTCTTAATATACTAGCTGTTGCCAGCGGCTTCGCCCGCGTGTATGTCGGAACACATCCCACGGGAACCTTCTACCGGGATGCAAAGCATCCTATGTCTTAATATACTAGCTGTTGCCAGCGTGTATGTCGGAACACATCCCAAGGGAACCTTCTACCGGGATGCAAAGCATCCTATGTCTTAATATACTAGCTGTTGCCAGCGTGTATGTCGGAACACATCCCAAGGGAACCTTCTACCGGGATGCAAAGCATCCTATGTCTTAATATACTAGCTGTTGCCCGCGTGTATGTCGGAACACATCCCAAGGGAACCTTCTACCGGGATGCAAAGCATCCTATGTCTTAATATACTAGCTGTTGCCAGCGTGTATGTCGGAACACATCCCAAGGGAACCTTCTACCGGGATGCAAAGCATCCTATGTCTTAATATACTAGCTGTTGCCAGCGTGTATGTCGGAACACATCCCAAGGGAACCTTCTACCGGGATGCAAAGCATCCTATGTCTTAATATACTAGCTGTTGCCCGCGTGTATGTCGGAACACATCCCAAGGGAACCTTCTACCGGGATGCAAAGCATCCTATGTCTTAATATACTAGCTGTTGCCAGCGTGTATGTCGGAACACATCCCAAGGGAACCTTCTACCGGGATGCAAAGCATCCTATGTCTTAATATACTAGCTGTTGCCCGCGTGTATGTTGGAACACATCCCACGGGAACCTTCTACCGGGATGCAAAGTATCCTATGTCTTAATATACTAGCTGTTGCCCGCGTGTATGTTGGAACACATCCCACGGGAACCTTCTACCGGGATGCAAAGTATCCTATGTCTTAATATACTAGCTGTTGCCAGCGGCTTCGCCCGCGTGTATGTCGGAACACATCCCACGGGAACCTTCTACCGGGATGCAAAGTATCCTATGTCTTAATATACTAGCTGTTGCCCGCGTGTATGTTGGAACACATCCCACGGGAACCTTCTACCGGGATGCAAAGTATCCTATGTCTTAATATACTAGCTGTTGCCAGCGGCTTCGCCCGCGTGTATGTCGGAACACATCCCACGGGAACCTTCTACCGGGATGCAAAGTATCCTATGTCTTAATATGCTAGCTGTTGCCCGCGTGTATGTCGGAACATATCTCACGGGAACCTTCTACCGGGATGCAAAGTATCCTATGTCTTAATATACTAGCTGTTGCCAGCGTGTATGTCGGAACACATCCCACGGGAACCTTCTACCGGGATGCAAAGCATCCTATGTCTTAATATACTAGCTGTTGCCAGCGTGTATGTCGGAACACATCCCACGGGAACCTTCTACCGGGATGCAAAGTATCCTATGTCTTAATATACTAGCTGTTGCCAGCGTGTATATCGGAACACAACCCACGGGAACCTTCTACCGGGATGCAAAGCATCCTATGTCTTAATATACTAGCTGTTGCCAGCGTGTATGTCGGAACACATCCCAAGGGAACCTTCTACCGGGATGCAAAGCATCCTATGTCTTAATATACTAGCTGTTGCCAGCGTGTATGTCGGAACACATCCCAAGGGAACCTTCTACCGCGATGCAAAGCATCCTATGTCTTAATATACTAGCTGTTGCCAGCGTGTATGTCGGAACACATCCCAAGGGAACCTTCTACCGGGATGCAAAGCATCCTATGTCTTAATATACTAGCTGTTGCCAGCGGCTTCGCCCGCGTGTATGTCGGAACACATCCCACGGGAACCTTCTACCGGGATGCAAAGTATCCTATGTCTTAATATACTAGCTGTTGCCCGCGTGTATGTTGGAACACATCCCACGGGAACCTTCTACCGGGATGCAAAGTATCCTATGTCTTAATATACTAGCTGTTGCCAGCGGCTTCGCCCGCGTGTATGTCGGAACACATCCCACGGGAACCTTCTACCGGGATGCAAAGTATCCTATGTCTTAATATACTAGCTGTTGCCAGCGGCTTCGCCCGCGTGTATGTCGGAACATATCTCACGGGAACCTTCTACCGGGATGCAAAGCATCCTATGTCTTAATATACTAGCTGTTGCCAGCGTGTATGTCGGAACACATCCCACGGGAACCTTCTACCGGGATGCAAAGTATCCTATGTCTTAATATACTAGCTGTTGCCAGCGTGTATATCGGAACACAACCCACGGGAACCTTCTACCGGGATGCAAAGCATCCTATGTCTTAATATACTAGCTGTTGCCAGCGGCTTCGCCCGCGTGTATGTCGGAACACATCCCACGGGAACCTTCAACCGGGATGCAAAGCATCCTATGTCTTAATATACTAGCTGTTGCCAGCGTGTATGTCGGAACACATCCCAAGGGAACCTTCTACCGGGATGCAAAGCATCCTATGTCTTAATATACTAGCTGTTGCCAGCGTGTATGTCGGAACACATCCCAAGGGAACCTTCTACCGGGATGCAAAGCATCCTATGTCTTAATATACTAGCTGTTGCCAGCGGCTTCGCCCGCGTGTATGTCGGAACACATCCCACGGGAACCTTCTACCGGGATGCAAAGTATCCTATGTCTTAATATACTAGCTGTTGCCCGCGTGTATGTTGGAACACATCCCACGGGAACCTTCTACCGGGATGCAAAGTATCCTATGTCTTAATATACTAGCTGTTGCCAGCGGCTTCGCCCGCGTGTATGTCGGAACACATCCCACGGGAACCTTCTACCGGGATGCAAAGTATCCTATGTCTTAATATGCTAGCTGTTGCCCGCGTGTATGTCGGAACATATCTCACGGGAACCTTCTACCGGGATGCAAAGCATCCTATGTCTTAATATACTAGCTGTTGCCAGCGTGTATGTCGGAACACATCCCACGGGAACCTTCTACCGGGATGCAAAGTATCCTATGTCTTAATATGCTAGCTGTTGCCCGCGTGTATGTCGGAACACATCCCACGGGAACCTTCTACCGGGATGCAAAGCATCCTATGTCTTAATATACTAGCTGTTGCCCGCGTGTATGTCGGAACACATCCCACGGGAACCTTCTACCGGGATGCAAAGCATCCTATGTCTTAATATACTAGCTGTTGCCAGCGGCTTCGCCCGCGTGTATGTCGGAACACATCCCACGGGAACCTTCTACCGGGATGCAAAGTATCCTATGTCTTAATATACTAGCTGTTGCCAGCGGCTTCGCCCGCGTGTATGTCGGAACACATCCCACGGGAACCTTCTACCGGGATGCAAAGTATCCTATGTCTTAATATACTAGCTGTTGCCAGCGGCTTCGCCCGCGTGTATGTCGGAACAAATCCCACGGGAACCTTCTACCGGGATGCAAAGTATCCTATGTCTTAATATACTAGCTGTTGCCCGCGTGTATGTCGGAACACATCCCACGGGAACCTTCTACCGGGATGCAAAGTATCCTATGTCTTAATATGCTAGCTGTTGCCCGCGTGTATGTCGGAACACATCCCACGGGAACCTTCTACCGGGATGCAAAGCATCCTATGTCTTAATATACTAGCTGTTGCCAGCGGCTTCGCCCGCGTGTATGTCGGAACACATCCCACGGGAACCTTCTACCGGGATGCAAAGCATCCTATGTCTTTATATACTAGCTGTTGCCAGCGTGTATGTCGGAACACATCCCAAGGGAACCTTCTACCGGGATGCAAAGCATCCTATGTCTTAATATACTAGCTGTTGCCAGCGGCTTCGCCCGCGTGTATGTCGGAACACATCCCACGGGAACCTTCTACCGGGATGCAAAGCATCCTATGTCTTAATATACTAGCTGTTGCCAGCGTGTATGTCGGAACACATCCCACGGGAACCTTCTACCGGGATGCAAAGCACCCTATGTCTTAATATACTAGCTGTTGCCAGCGTGTATGTCGGAACACATCCCACGGGAACCTTCTACCGGAATGCAAAGCACCCTATGTCTTAATATACTAGCTGTTGCCAGCGTGTATGTCGGAACACATCCCACGGGAACCTTCTACCGGAATGCAAAGCACCCTATGTCTTAATATACTAGCTGTTGCCAGCGTGTATGTCGGAACACATCCCACGGGAACCTTCTACCGGGATGCAAAGCACCCTATGTCTTAATATACTAGCTGTTGCCAGCGTGTATGTCGGAACACATCCCACGGGAACCTTCTACCGGGATGCAAAGCATCCTATGTCTTAATATACTAGCTGTTGCCAGCGTGTATGTCGGAACACATCCCACGGGAACCTTCTACCGGGATGCAAAGCACCCTATGTCTTAATATACTAGCTGTTGCCAGCGTGTATGTCGGAACACATCCCACGGGAACCTTCTACCGGGATGCAAAGCATCCTATGTCTTAATATACTAGCTGTTGCCCGCGTGTATGTCGGAACACATCCCACGGGAACCTTCTACCGGGATGCAAAGCATCCTATGTCTTAATATACTAGCTGTTGCCAGCGTGTATGTCGGAACACATCCCACGGGAACCTTCTACCGGGATGCAAAGCATCCTATGTCTTAATATACTAGCTGTTGCCCGCGTGTATGTCGGAACACATCCCACGGGAACCTTCTACCGGGATGCAAAGCATCCTATGTCTTAATATACTAGCTGTTGCCAGCGTGTATGTCGGAACACATCCCACGGGAACCTTCTACCGGGATGCAAAGCATCCTATGTCTTAATATACTAGCTGTTGCCAGCGTGTATGTCGGAACACATCCCACGGGAACCTTCTACCGGGATGCAAGGCATCCTATGTCTTAATATACTAGCTGTTGCCAGCGGCTTCGCCCGCGTGTATGTCGGAACACATCCCACGGGAACCTTCTACCGGGATGCAAAGTATCCTATGTCTTAATATACTAGCTGTTGCCAGCGGCTTCGCCCGCGTGTATGTCGGAACACATCTCACGGGAACCTTCTACCGGGATGCAAAGCATCCTATGTCTTAATATGCTAGCTGTTGCCCGCGTGTATGTCGGAACACATCCCACGGGAACCTTCTACCGGGATGCAAGGCATCCTATGTCTTAATATACTAGCTGTTGCCCGCGTGTATGTCGGAACACATCCCACGGGAACCTTCTACCGGGATGCAAAGCATCCTATGTCTTAATATACTAGCTGTTGCCCGCGTGTATGTCGGAACACATCCCACGGGAACCTTCTACCGGGATGCAAAGCATCCTATGTCTTAATATGCTAGCTGTTGCCCGCGTGTATGTCGGAACACATCCCACGGGAACCTTCTACCGGGATGCAAGGCATCCTATGTCTTAATATACTAGCTGTTGCCCGCGTGTATGTCGGAACACATCCCACGGGAACCTTCTACCGGGATGCAAGGCATCCTATGTCTTAATATACTAGCTGTTGCCCGCGTGTATGTCGGAACACATCCCACGGGAACCTTCTACCGGGATGCAAAGCATCCTATGTCTTAATATGCTAGCTGTTGCCCGCGTGTATGTCGGAACACATCCCACGGGAACCTTTTACCGGGATGCAAAGCATCCTATGTCTTAATATACTAGCTGTTGCCAGCGTGTATGTCGTAACACATCCCACGGGAACCTTTTACCGGGATGCAAAGCATCCTATGTCTTTATATACTAGCTGTTGCCAGCGTGTATGTCGGAACACATCCCACGGGAACCTTCTACCGGGATGCAAAGCATCCTATGTCTTAATATACTAGCTGTTGCCAGCGGCTTCGCCCGCGTGTATGTCGGAACACATCCCACGGGAACCTTCTACCGGGATGCAAAGCATCCTATGTCTTAATATACTAGCTGTTGCCCGCGTGTATGTCGGAACACATCCCACGGGAACCTTTTACCGGGATGCAAAGCATCCTATGTCTTTATATACTAGCTGTTGCCAGCGTGTATGTCGGAACACATCCCACGGGAACCTTCTACCGGGATGCAAAGCATCCTATGTCTTAATATACTAGCTGTTGCCAGCGGCTTCGCCCGCGTGTATGTCGGAACACATCCCACGGGAACCTTCTACCGGGATGCAAAGCATCCTATGTCTTTATATACTAACTGTTGCCAGCGGCTTCGCCCGCGTGTATGTCGGAACACATCCCACGGGAACCTTCTACCGGGATGCAAAGCATCCTATGTCTTTATATACTAGCTGTTGCCCGCGTGTATGT
This sequence comes from Dicycla oo, assembly GCA_948252095.1. NCBI lineage: Eukaryota > Metazoa > Arthropoda > Insecta > Lepidoptera > Noctuidae > Dicycla > Dicycla oo. The sequence continues at coordinate 18,030,654 of OX411737.1, forward strand.
CGAAACACATCCCACGGGAACCTTCTACCGGGATGCAAAGCATCCTATGTCTTAATATACTAGCTGTTGCCCGCGTGTATGTCGGAACACATCCCACGGGAACCTTCTACCGGGATGCAAAGCATCCTATGTCTTAATATACTAGCTGTTGCCCGCGTGTATGTCGGAACACATCCCACGGGAACCTTCTACCGGGATGCAAAGCATCCTATGTCTTAATATACTAGCTGTTGCCAGCGGCTTCGCCCGCGTGTATGTCGGAACACATCCCACGGGAACCTTTTACCGGGATGCAAAGCATCCTATGTCTTTATATACTAGCTGTTGCCAGCGTGTATGTCGGAACACATCCCACGGGAACCTTCTACCGGGATGCAAAGCATCCTATGTCTTAATATACTAGCTGTTGCCAGCGGCTTCGCCCGCGTGTATGTCGGAACACATCCCACGGGAACCTTCTACCGGGATGCAAAGCATCCTATGTCTTAATATACTAGCTGTTGCCCGCGTGTATGTCGGAACACATCCCACGGGAACCTTCTACCGGGATGCAAAGTATCCTATGTCTTAAAATACTAGCTGTTGCCAGCGTGTATGTCGGAACACATCCCACGGGAACCTTCTACCGGGATGCAAAGTATCCTATGTCTTAATATACTAGCTGTTGCCAGCGTGTATGTCGGAACACATCCCACGGGAACCTTCTACCGGGATGCAAAGCATCCTATGTCTTAATATACTAGCTGTTGCCAGCGTGTATGTCGGAACACATCCCACGGGAACCTTCTACCGGGATGCAAAGCATCCTATGTCTTAATATACTAGCTGTTGCCAGCGTGTATGTCGGAACACATCCAACGGGAACCTTCTACCGGGATGCAAAGCATCCTATGTCTTAATATACTAGCTGTTGCCCGCGTGTATGTCGGAACACATCCCACGGGAACCTTCTACCGGGATGCAAAGTATCCTATGTCTTAATATACTAGCTGTTGCCAGCGTGTATGTCGGAACACATCCCACGGGAACCTTCTACCGGGATGCAAAGTATCCTATGTCTTAATATACTAGCTGTTGCCAGCGTGTATGTCGGAACACATCCCACGGGAACCTTCTACCGGGATGCAAAGCATCCTATGTCTTAATATACTAGCTGTTGCCCGCGTGTATGTCGGAACACATCCCACGGGAACCTTCTACCGGGATGCAAAGCATCCTATGTCTTAATATACTAGCTGTTGCCAGCGTGTATGTCGGAACACATCCCACGGGAACCTTCTACCGGGATGCAAAGCATCCTATGTCTTAATATACTAGCTGTTGCCCGCGTGTAAGTCGGAACACATCCCACGGGAACCTTCTACCGGGATGCAAAGCATCCTATGTCTTAATATACTAGCTGTTGCCAGCGTGTATGTCGGAACACATCCCACGGGAACCTTCTACCGGGATGCAAAGCACCCTATGTCTTAATATACTAGCTGTTGCCAGCGGCTTCGCCCGCGTGTATGTCGGAACACATCCCACGGGAACCTTCTACCGGGATGCAAAGCATCCTATGTCTTAATATACTAGCTGTTGCCAGCGTGTATGTCGGAACACATCCCAAGGGAACCTTCTACCGGGATGCAAAGCATCCTATGTCTTAATATACTAGCTGTTGCCAGCGGCTTCGCCCGCGTGTATGTCGGAACACATCCCACGGGAACCTTCTACCGGGATGCAAAGTATCCTATGTCTTAATATACTAGCTGTTGCCAGCGGCTTCGCCCGCGTGTATGTCGGAACACATCCCACGGGAACCTTCTACCGGGATGCAAAGTATCCTATGTCTTAATATACTAGCTGTTGCCAGCGGCTTCGCCCGCGTGTATGTCGGAACAAATCCCACGGGAACCTTCTACCGGGATGCAAAGTATCCTATGTCTTAATATACTAGCTGTTGCCCGCGTGTATGTCGGAACACATCCCACGGGAACCTTCTACCGGGATGCAAAGTATCCTATGTCTTAATATGCTAGCTGTTGCCCGCGTGTATGTCGGAACACATCCCACGGGAACCTTCTACCGGGATGCAAAGCATCCTATGTCTTAATATACTAGCTGTTGCCAGCGTGTATGTCGGAACACATCCCACGGGAACCTTCTACCGGGATGCAAAGCATCCTATGTCTTAATATACTAGCTGTTGCCAGCGGCTTCGCCCGCGTGTATGTCGGAACACATCCCACGGGAACCTTCTACCGGGATGCAAAGCATCCTATGTCTTTATATACTAGCTGTTGCCAGCGTGTATGTCGGAACACATCCCAAGGGAACCTTCTACCGGGATGCAAAGCATCCTATGTCTTAATATACTAGCTGTTGCCAGCGGCTTCGCCCGCGTGTATGTCGGAACACATCCCACGGGAACCTTCTACCGGGATGCAAAGCATCCTATGTCTTAATATACTAGCTGTTGCCAGCGTGTATGTCGGAACACATCCCACGGGAACCTTCTACCGGGATGCAAAGCACCCTATGTCTTAATATACTAGCTGTTGCCAGCGTGTATGTCGGAACACATCCCACGGGAACCTTCTACCGGGATGCAAAGCATCCTATGTCTTAATATGCTAGCTGTTGCCAGCGTGTATGTCGGAACACATCCCAAGGGAACCTTCTACCGGGATGCAAAGCACCCTATGTCTTAATATACTAGCTGTTGCCAGCGTGTATGTCGGAACACATCCCACGGGAACCTTCTACCGGGATGCAAAGCATCCTATGTCTTAATATGCTAGCTGTTGCCAGCGTGTATGTCGGAACACATCCCACGGGAACCTTCTACCGGAATGCAAAGCACCCTATGTCTTAATATACTAGCTGTTGCCAGCGTGTATGTCGGAACACATCCCAAGGGAACCTTCTACCGGGATGCAAAGCATCCTATGTCTTAATATACTAGCTGTTGCCAGCGGCTTCGCCCGCGTGTATGTCGGAACACATCCCACGGGAACCTTCTACCGGGATGCAAAGCATCCTATGTCTTAATATACTAGCTGTTGCCAGCGTGTATGTCGGAACACATCCCACGGGAACCTTCTACCGGGATGCAAAGCACCCTATGTCTTAATATACTAGCTGTTGCCAGCGTGTATGTCGGAACACATCCCACGGGAACCTTCTACCGGGATGCAAAGCATCCTATGTCTTAATATACTAGCTGTTGCCAGCGTGTATGTCGGAACACATCCCACGGGAACCTTCTACCGGGATGCAAAGCACCCTATGTCTTAATATACTAGCTGTTGCCAGCGTGTATGTCGGAACACATCCCACGGGAACCTTCTACCGGAATGCAAAGCACCCTATGTCTTAATATGCTAGCTGTTGCCAGCGTGTATGTCGGAACACATCCCACGGGAACCTTCTACCGGGATGCAAAGCATCCTATGTCTTAATATACTAGCTGTTGCCAGCGTGTATGTCGGAACACATCCCACGGGAACCTTCTACCGGGATGCAAAGCATCCTATGTCTTAATATACTAGCTGTTGCCCGCGTGTATGTCGGAACACATCCCACGGGAACCTTCTACCGGGATGCAAAGCATCCTATGTCTTAATATACTAGCTGTTGCCAGCGGCTTCGCCCGCGTGTATGTCGGAACACATCCCACGGGAACCTTCTACCGGGATGCAAAGTATCCTATGTCTTAATATGCTAGCTGTTGCCCGCGTGTATGTCGGAACACATCCCACGGGAACCTTCTACCGGGATGCAAGGCTTCCTATGTCTTAATATACTAGCTGTTGCCAGCGGCTTCGCCCGCGTGTATGTCGGAACACATCTCACGGGAACCTTCTACCGGGATGCAAAGTATCCTATGTCTTAATATGCTAGCTGTTGCCCGCGTGTATGTCGGAACACATCCCACGGGAACCTTCTACCGGGATGCAAGGCTTCCTATGTCTTAATATACTAGCTGTTGCCAGCGGCTTCGCCCGCGTGTATGTCGGAACACATCCCACGGGAACCTTCTACCGGGATGCAAGGCATCCTATGTCTTAATATACTAGCTGTTGCCCGCGTGTATGTCGGAACACATCCCACGGGAACCTTCTACCGGGATGCAAAGCATCCTATGTCTTAATATACTAGCTGTTGCCCGCGTGTATGTCGGAACACATCCCACGGGAACCTTCTACCGGGATGCAAAGCATCCTATGTCTTAATATGCTAGCTGTTGCCCGCGTGTATGTCGGAACACATCCCACGGGAACCTTCTACCGGGATGCAAGGCATCCTATGTCTTAATATACTAGCTGTTGCCCGCGTGTATGTCGGAACACATCCCAAGGGAACCTTCTACCGGGATGCAAAGCATCCTATGTCTTTATATACTAGCTGTTGCCAGCGTGTATGTCGGAACACATCCCACGGGAACCTTCTACCGGGATGCAAGGCATCCTATGTCTTAATATACTAGCTGTTGCCCGCGTGTATGTCGGAACACATCCCACGGGAACCTTCTACCGGGATGCAAAGTATCCTATGTCTTAATATACTAGCTGTTGCCAGCGTGTATGTCGGAACACATCCCAAGGGAACCTTCTACCGGGATGCAAAGCATCCTATGTCTTTATATACTAGCTGTTGCCAGCGTGTATGTCGGAACACATCCCACGGGAACCTTCTACCGGGATGCAAGGCATCCTATGTCTTAATATACTAGCTGTTGCCCGCGTGTATGTCGGAACATATCTCACGGGAACCTTCTACCGGGATGCAAAGCATCCTATGTCTTAATATACTAGCTGTTGCCAGCGTGTATGTCGGAACACATCCCAAGGGAACCTTCTACCGGGATGCAAAGCATCCTATGTCTTAATATACTAGCTGTTGCCAGCGTGTATGTCGGAACACATCCCAAGGGAACCTTCTACCGCGATGCAAAGCATCCTATGTCTTAATATACTAGCTGTTGCCAGCGGCTTCGCCCGCGTGTATGTCGGAACACATCCCACGGGAACCTTCTACCGGGATGCAAAGCATCCTATGTCTTAATATACTAGCTGTTGCCAGCGTGTATGTCGGAACACATCCCAAGGGAACCTTCTACCGGGATGCAAAGCATCCTATGTCTTAATATACTAGCTGTTGCCAGCGGCTTCGCCCGCGTGTATGTCGGAACACATCCCACGGGAACCTTCTACCGGGATGCAAAGTATCCTATGTCTTAATATACTAGCTGTTGCCAGCGGCTTCGCCCGCGTGTATGTCGGAACACATCCCACGGGAACCTTCTACCGGGATGCAAAGTATCCTATGTCTTAATATACTAGCTGTTGCCAGCGGCTTCGCCCGCGTGTATGTCGGAACAAATCCCACGGGAACCTTCTACCGGGATGCAAAGTATCCTATGTCTTAATATACTAGCTGTTGCCCGCGTGTATGTCGGAACACATCCCACGGGAACCTTCTAACGGGATGCAAAGTATCCTATGTCTTAATATGCTAGCTGTTGCCCGCGTGTATGTCGGAACACATCCCACGGGAACCTTCTAACGGGATGCAAAGTATCCTATGTCTTAATATGCTAGCTGTTGCCCGCGTGTATGTCGGAACACATCCCAAGGGAACCTTCTACCGGGATGCAAAGCATCCTATGTCTTAATATACTAGCTGTTGCCAGCGGCTTCGCCCGCGTGTATGTCGGAACACATCCCACGGGAACCTTCTACCGGGATGCAAAGCATCCTATGTCTTAATATACTAGCTGTTGCCCGCGTGTATGTTGGAACACATCCCACGGGAACCTTCTACCGGGATGCAAAGTATCCTATGTCTTAATATACTAGCTGTTGCCAGCGGCTTCGCCCGCGTGTATGTCGGAACACATCCCACGGGAACCTTCTACCGGGATGCAAATTATCCTATGTCTTAATATACTAGCTGTTGCCAGCGGCTTCGCCCGCGTGTATGTCGGAACAAATCCCACGGGAACCTTCTACCGGGATGCAAAGTATCCTATGTCTTAATATACTAGCTGTTGCCCGCGTGTATGTCGGAACACATCCCACGGGAACCTTCTACCGGGATGCAAAGTATCCTATGTCTTAATATGCTAGCTGTTGCCCGCGTGTATGTCGGAACACATCCCACGGGAACCTTCTACCGGGATGCAAAGCATCCTATGTCTTAATATACTAGCTGTTGCCAGAGTGTATGTCGGAACACATCCCACGGGAACCTTCTACCGGGATGCAAAGCATCCTATGTCTTAATATACTAGCTGTTGCCAGCGGCTTCGCCCGCGTGTATGTCGGAACACATCCCACGGGAACCTTCTACCGGGATGCAAAGCATCCTATGTCTTTATATACTAGCTGTTGCCAGCGTGTATGTCGGAACACATCCCAAGGGAACCTTCTACCGGGATGCAAAGCATCCTATGTCTTAATATACTAGCTGTTGCCAGCGGCTTCGCCCGCGTGTATGTCGGAACACATCCCACGGGAACCTTCTACCGGGATGCAAAGCATCCTATGTCTTAATATACTAGCTGTTGCCAGCGTGTATGTCGGAACACATCCCACGGGAACCTTCTACCGGGATGCAAAGCACCCTATGTCTTAATATACTAGCTGTTGCCAGCGTGTATGTCGGAACACATCCCACGGGAACCTTCTACCGGGATGCAAAGCATCCTATGTCTTAATATACTAGCTGTTGCCAGCGTGTATGTCGGAACACATCCCACGGGAACCTTCTACCGGGATGCAAAGCATCCTATGTCTTAATATACTAGCTGTTGCCCGCGTGTATGTCGGAACACATCCCACGGGAACCTTCTACCGGGATGCAAAGCATCCTATGTCTTAATATACTAGCTGTTGCCAGCGGCTTCGCCCGCGTGTATGTCGGAACACATCCCACGGGAACCTTCTACCGGGATGCAAAGCACCCTATGTCTTAATATGCTAGCTGTTGCCAGCGTGTATGTCGGAACACATCCCACGGGAACCTTCTACCGGGATGCAAAGCATCCTATGTCTTAATATACTAGCTGTTGCCAGCGTGTATGTCGGAACACATCCCACGGGAACCTTCTACCGGGATGCAAAGCATCCTATGTCTTAATATACTAGCTGTTGCCCGAGTGTATGTCGGAACACATCCCACGGGAACCTTCTACCGGGATGCAAAGCATCCTATGTCTTAATATACTAGCTGTTGCCAGCGGCTTCGCCCGCGTGTATGTCGGAACACATCCCACGGGAACCTTCTACCGGGATGCAAAGTATCCTATGTCTTAATATGCTAGCTGTTGCCCGCGTGTATGTCGGAACACATCCCACGGGAACCTTCTACCGGGATGCAAAGCATCCTATGTCTTAATATACTAGCTGTTGCCAGCGTGTATGTCGGAACACATCCCACGGGAACCTTCTACCGGGATGCAAAGCACCCTATGTCTTAATATACTAGCTGTTGCCAGCGTGTATGTCGGAACACATCCCACGGGAACCTTCTACCGGGATGCAAAGCATCCTATGTCTTAATATACTAGCTGTTGCCAGCGTGTATGTCGGAACACATCCCACGGGAACCTTCTACCGGGATGCAAAGCATCCTATGTCTTAATATACTAGCTGTTGCCAGCGTGTATGTCGGAACACATCCCACGGGAACCTTCTACCGGGATGCAAAGCATCCTATGTCTTAATATACTAGCTGTTGCCAGCGGCTTCGCCCGCGTGTATGTCGGAACACATCCCACGGGAACCTTCTACCGGGATGCAAAGCATCCTATGTCTTAATATACTAGCTGTTGCCCGCGTGTATGTCGGAACACATCCCACGGGAACCTTCTACCGGGATGCAAGGCTTCCTATGTCTTAATATACTAGCTGTTGCCAGCGGCTTCGCCCGCGTGTATGTCGGAACACATCTCACGGGAACCTTCTACCGGGATGCAAAGTATCCTATGTCTTAATATGCTAGCTGTTGCCCGCGTGTATGTCGGAACACATCCCACGGGAACCTTCTACCGGGATGCAAGGCTTCCTATGTCTTAATATACTAGCTGTTGCCAGCGGCTTCGCCCGCGTGTATGTCGGAACACATCCCACGGGAACCTTCTACCGGGATGCAAGGCATCCTATGTCTTAATATACTAGCTGTTGCCCGCGTGTATGTCGGAACACATCCCACGGGAACCTTCTACCGGGATGCAAAGCATCCTATGTCTTAATATACTAGCTGTTGCCCGCGTGTATGTCGGAACACATCCCACGGGAACCTTCTACCGGGATGCAAAGCATCCTATGTCTTAATATGCTAGCTGTTGCCCGCGTGTATGTCGGAACACATCCCACGGGAACCTTCTACCGGGATGCAAGGCATCCTATGTCTTAATATACTAGCTGTTGCCCGCGTGTATGTCGGAACACATCCCAAGGGAACCTTCTACCGGGATGCAAAGCATCCTATGTCTTTATATACTAGCTGTTGCCAGCGTGTATGTCGGAACACATCCCACGGGAACCTTCTACCGGGATGCAAGGCATCCTATGTCTTAATATACTAGCTGTTGCCCGCGTGTATGTCGGAACACATCCCACGGGAACCTTCTACCGGGATGCAAAGTATCCTATGTCTTAATATGCTAGCTGTTGCCCGCGTGTATGTCGGAACATATCTCACGGGAACCTTCTACCGGGATGCAAAGCATCCTATGTCTTAATATACTAGCTGTTGCCAGCGTGTATATCGGAACACAACCCACGGGAACCTTCTACCGGGATGCAAAGCATCCTATGTCTTAATATACTAGCTGTTGCCCGCGTGTATGTCGGAACACATCCCAAGGGAACCTTCTACCGGGATGCAAAGCATCCTATGTCTTAATATACTAGCTGTTGCCAGCGTGTATGTCGGAACACATCCCAAGGGAACCTTCTACCGCGATGCAAAGCATCCTATGTCTTAATATACTAGCTGTTGCCAGCGGCTTCGCCCGCGTGTATGTCGGAACACATCCCACGGGAACCTTCTACCGGGATGCAAAGCATCCTATGTCTTAATATACTAGCTGTTGCCAGCGTGTATGTCGGAACACATCCCAAGGGAACCTTCTACCGGGATGCAAAGCATCCTATGTCTTAATATACTAGCTGTTGCCAGCGGCTTCGCCCGCGTGTATGTCGGAACACATCCCACGGGAACCTTCTACCGGGATGCAAAGTATCCTATGTCTTAATATACTAGCTGTTGCCAGCGGCTTCGCCCGCGTGTATGTCGGAACACATCCCACGGGAACCTTCTACCGGGATGCAAAGTATCCTATGTCTTAATATACTAGCTGTTGCCAGCGGCTTCGCCCGCGTGTATGTCGGAACAAATCCCACGGGAACCTTCTACCGGGATGCAAAGTATCCTATGTCTTAATATACTAGCTGTTGCCCGCGTGTATGTCGGAACACATCCCACGGGAACCTTCTAACGGGATGCAAAGTATCCTATGTCTTAATATGCTAGCTGTTGCCCGCGTGTATGTCGGAACACATCCCACGGGAACCTTCTAACGGGATGCAAAGTATCCTATGTCTTAATATGCTAGCTGTTGCCCGCGTGTATGTCGGAACACATCCCAAGGGAACCTTCTACCGGGATGCAAAGCATCCTATGTCTTAATATACTAGCTGTTGCCAGCGGCTTCGCCCGCGTGTATGTCGGAACACATCCCACGGGAACCTTCTACCGGGATGCAAAGCATCCTATGTCTTAATATACTAGCTGTTGCCAGCGGCTTCGCCCGCGTGTATGTCGGAACACATCCCAAGGGAACCTTCTACCGGGATGCAAAGCATCCTATGTCTTAATATACTAGCTGTTGCCAGCGGCTTCGCCCGCGTGTATGTCGGAACACATCCCACGGGAACCTTCTACCGGGATGCAAAGTATCCTATGTCTTAATATACTAGCTGTTGCCAGCGGCTTCGCCCGCGTGTATGTCGGAACACATCCCACGGGAACCTTCTACCGGGATGCAAAGTATCCTATGTCTTAATATACTAGCTGTTGCCAGCGGCTTCGCCCGCGTGTATGTCGGAACAAATCCCACGGGAACCTTCTACCGGGATGCAAAGTATCCTATGTCTTAATATACTAGCTGTTGCCCGCGTGTATGTCGGAACACATCCCACGGGAACCTTCTACCGGGATGCAAAGTATCCTATGTCTTAATATGCTAGCTGTTGCCCGCGTGTATGTCGGAACACATCCCACGGGAACCTTCTACCGGGATGCAAAGCATCCTATGTCTTAATATACTAGCTGTTGCCAGCGGCTTCGCCCGCGTGTATGTCGGAACACATCCCACGGGAACCTTCTACCGGGATGCAAAGCATCCTATGTCTTTATATACTAGCTGTTGCCAGCGTGTATGTCGGAACACATCCCAAGGGAACCTTCTACCGGGATGCAAAGCATCCTATGTCTTAATATACTAGCTGTTGCCAGCGGCTTCGCCCGCGTGTATGTCGGAACACATCCCACGGGAACCTTCTACCGGGATGCAAAGCATCCTATGTCTTAATATACTAGCTGTTGCCAGCGTGTATGTCGGAACACATCCCACGGGAACCTTCTACCGGGATGCAAAGCACCCTATGTCTTAATATACTAGCTGTTGCCAGCGTGTATGTCGGAACACATCCCACGGGAACCTTCTACCGGGATGCAAAGCATCCTATGTCTTAATATACTAGCTGTTGCCAGCGTGTATGTCGGAACACATCCCACGGGAACCTTCTACCGGGATGCAAAGCATCCTATGTCTTAATATACTAGCTGTTGCCCGCGTGTATGTCGGAACACATCCCACGGGAACCTTCTACCGGGATGCAAAGCATCCTATGTCTTAATATACTAGCTGTTGCCAGCGGCTTCGCCCGCGTGTATGTCGGAACACATCCCACGGGAACCTTCTACCGGGATGCAAAGTATCCTATGTCTTAATATGCTAGCTGTTGCCCGCGTGTATGTCGGAACACATCCCACGGGAACCTTCTACCGGGATGCAAGGCTTCCTATGTTTTAATATACTAGCTGTTGCCCGCGTGTATGTCGGAACACATCCCACGGGAACCTTCTACCGGGATGCATAGCATCCTATGTCTTAATATGATAGCTGTTGCCAGCGTGTATGTCGGAACACATCCCACGGGAACCTTCTACCGGGATGCAAGGCTTCCTATGTCTTAATATACTAGCTGTTGCCCGCGTGTACGTCGGAACACATCTCACGGGAACCTTCTACCGGGATGCAAAGCATCCTATGTCTTAATATACTAGCTGTTGCCCGCGTGTATGTCGGAACACATCCCACGGGAACCTTCTACCGGGATGCAAAGCATCCTATGTCTTAATATACTAGCTGTTGCCCGCGTGTATGTCGGAACACATCCCACGGGAACCTTCTACCGGGATGCAAAGCATCCTATGTCTTAATATACTAGCTGTTGCCCGCGTGTATGTCGGAACACATCCCACGGGAACCTTCTACCGGGATGCAAAGCATCCTATGTCTTAATATGCTAGCTGTTGCCCGCGTGTATGTCGGAACACATCCCACGGGAACCTTCTACCGGGATGCAAGGCATCCTATGTCTTAATATACTAGCTGTTGCCCGCGTGTATGTCGGAACACATCCCACGGGAACCTTCTACCGGGATGCAAAGCATCCTATGTCTTAATATACTAGCTGTTGCCCGCGTGTATGTCGGAACACATCCCACGGGAACCTTCTACCGGGATGCAAAGCATCCTTTGTCTTAATATACTAGCTGTTGCCCGCGTGTATGTCGGCACACATCCCACGGGAACCTTCTACCGGGATGCAAAGTATCCTATGTCCTAATATACTAGCTGTTGCCCGCGTGTATGTCGGAACACATCCCACGGGAACCTTCTACCGGGATGCAAAGCATCCTATGTCTTAATATGCTAGCTGTTGCCCGCGTGTATGTCGGAACACATCCCACGGGAACCTTCTACCGGGATGCAAAGCATCCTATGTCTTAATATACTAGCTGTTGCCAGCGTGTATGTCGGAACACATCGCACGGGAACCTTCTACCGGGATGCAAAGCATCCTATGTCTTAATATACTAGCTGTTGCCCGCGTGTATGTCGGAACACATCCCACGGGAACCTTCTACCGGGATGCAAAGCATCCTATGTCTTAATATGCTAGCTGTTGCCCGCGTGTATGTCGGAACACATCCCACGGGAACCTTCTACCGGGATGCAAAGCATCCTATGTCTTAATATACTAGCTGTTGCCAGCGGCTTCGCCCGCGTGTATGTCGGAACACATCCCACGGGAACCTTCTACCGGGATGCAAAGCATCCTATGTCTTTATATACTAGCTGTTGCCAGCGTGTATGTCGGAACACATCCCAAGGGAACCTTCTACCGGGATGCAAAGCACCCTATGTCTTAATATACTAGCTGTTGCCAGCGTGTATGTCGGAACACATCCCACGGGAACCTTCTACCGGGATGCAAAGCATCCTATGTCTTAATATGCTAGCTGTTGCCCGCGTGTATGTCGGAACACATCCCACGGGAACCTTCTACCGGGATGCAAAGCATCCTATGTCTTAATATACTAGCTGTTGCCAGCGTGTATGTCGGAACACATCCCACGGGAACCTTCTACCGGGATGCAAAGCATCCTATGTCTTAATATGCTAGCTGTTGCCCGCGTGTATGTCGGAACACATCCCACGGGAACCTTCTACCGGGATGCAAAGCATCCTATGTCTTAATATACTAGCTGTTGCCAGCGGCTTCGCCCGCGTGTATGTCGGAACACATCCCACGGGAACCTTCTACCGGGATGCAAAGCATCCTATGTCTTTATATACTAGCTGTTGCCAGCGTGTATGTCGGAACACATCCCACGGGAACCTTCTACCGGGATGCAAAGCATCCTATGTCTTTATATACTAGCTGTTGCCAGCGTGTATGTCGGAACACATCCCACGGGAACCTTCTACCGGGATGCAAAGCATCCTATGTCTTAATATACTAGCTGTTGCCAGCGTGTATGTCGGAACACATCCCACGGGAACCTTCTACCGGGATGCAAAGCATCCTATGTCTTAATATACTAGCTGTTGCCCGCGTGTATGTCGGAACACATCCCACGGGAACCTTCTACCGGGATGCAAAGCATCCTATGTCTTAATATACTAGCTGTTGCCAGCGGCTTCGCCCGCGTGTATGTCGGAACACATCCCACGGGAACCTTCTACCGGGATGCAAAGCATCCTATGTCTTTATATACTAGCTGTTGCCAGCGTGTATGTCGGAACACATCCCAAGGGAACCTTCTACCGGGATGCAAAGCATCCTATGTCTTAATATACTAGCTGTTGCCAGCGGCTTCGCCCGCGTGTATGTCGGAACACATCCCACGGGAACCTTCTACCGGGATGCAAAGCATCCTATGTCTTAATATACTAGCTGTTGCCAGCGTGTATGTCGGAACACATCCCACGGGAACCTTCTACCGGGATGCAAAGCATCCTATGTCTTAATATACTAGCTGTTGCCAGCGTGTATGTCGGAACACATCCCACGGGAACCTTCTACCGGGATGCAAAGCATCCTATGTCTTAATATACTAGCTGTTGCCCGCGTGTATGTCGGAACACATCCCACGGGAACCTTCTACCGGGATGCAAAGCATCCTATGTCTTAATATACTAGCTGTTGCCAGCGGCTTCGCCCGCGTGTATGTCGGAACACATCCCACGGGAACCTTCTACCGGGATGCAAAGTATCCTATGTCTTAATATGCTAGCTGTTGCCCGCGTGTATGTCGGAACACATCCCACGGGAACCTTCTACCGGGATGCAAGGCTTCCTATGTTTTAATATACTAGCTGTTGCCCGCGTGTATGTCGGAACACATCCCACGGGAACCTTCTACCGGGATGCATAGCATCCTATGTCTTAATATGATAGCTGTTGCCAGCGTGTATGTCGGAACACATCCCACGGGAACCTTCTACCGGGATGCAAGGCTTCCTATGTCTTAATATACTAGCTGTTGCCCGCGTGTACGTCGGAACACATCTCACGGGAACCTTCTACCGGGATGCAAAGCATCCTATGTCTTGGTCTTCGTTCTGTGGTTGGCCCGCTAAGGGCACCGCGACATAGAACCACAGCTTTCAGGGGCAGTTTCAGATTTGCAGCCACCCGCTGCTGGAATGATCTTCCACCACCGATGCGAGGCCTGAAAACAATACAGTCGTTTAAATATCAACATAAAAAGTTACTATTGCATGCACAACTCTCATTACTTTAATTCTAGATACATCTTTATGGTGTTTACCTCACGGGTTATGGCCTATAGTCCTTGGTTTTGGATCTTCAGCAGCGCTGTGGCATCGCTTCTGCCTCATGTCTGCTGGGATTGCTGGCAGTGATTCTCTGTCCCAGTTCTATGTGGTTTGTAAACCTGTTAGATAGTACAATTTGTGTTATTTCTATAATCATACTATTTCTTATAAATATCCATTCTATTTGTATATACAATTTATTATTAAATACAATTTGATTTCAATTATTATTTCCATATCTCTGTTTAAACATATTATTTATATAATTTTTATTCTCTTACCATAGTACTTTTTGTAAGCGTGGCACATGTGCATTGCACGGGTTCCCTCCAACTCCGTAGGTTCATCATCATACTCTTATTCAACATTTCACTCATAAACACTATAAACATTGACACAATCATTGCTGTAGCACAGTGGCACTCATTACATCATCATTTACCTGACGCCATTGATGTTCAAGCTTACATTACATAACTCCAATTCTCGTACGATGTGGTTGGTCGGACGCATGGCTCATTTGTCAAACTATTGCGCAACGCAAGCACAGAAAATAAAACCTATCTCAAGACAACGAACGATGACAGACAAACTTTATTGTCTGTGGTTTGAGACGCGTTGAAATGTTGCCACATATTTTATTGTTTATGTCTGTACATATTATATATTTTTATTGTTTTTTTTTTAGTTACTTATTTTAATGGTCTCTGACAGCGATACACACCGCCGGCTTACGCTGAAAACCAGCGCCGTGGATTCGTGCCTTCGTGCACGGGCCGCGGCATTATGCTGAGCGTGTAGCCGTTTCGCGGGGTAGTGACGCACATTTCCAAAAACTTTATTGTGTGTACTTATGTTTTTTGTTTTGTGTGGTTTGTTATGTTTTTATTATTTTGTGTTTCGCTTTTCTTGTATAGTTTGTGTGCGTCATTTTCAAGCGAATAAACTGTTTTTCTTTCTTTCTTTCTTTCTTTCTATGTCTTAATATGCTAGCTGTTGCCCGCGTGTATGTCGGAACACATCCCACGGGAACCTTCTACCGGGATGCAAGGCATCCTATGTCTTAATATGCTAGCTGTTGCCCGCGTGTATGTCGGAACACATCCCACGGGAACCTTCTACCGGGATGCAAGGCATCCTATGTCTTAATATACTAGCTGTTGCCCGCGTGTATGTCGGAACACATCCCACGGGAACCTTCTACCGGGATGCAAAGCATCCTATGTCTTAATATACTAGCTGTTGCCCGCGTGTATGTCGGAACACATCCCACGGGAACCTTCTACCGGGATGCAAAGCATCCTATGTCTTAATATGCTAGCTGTTGCCCGCGTGTATGTCGGAACACATCCCACGGGAACCTTCTACCGGGATGCAAAGCATCCTATGTCTTAATATACTAGCTGTTGCCCGCGTGTATGTCGGAACACATCCCACGGGAACCTTCTACCGGGATGCAAAGCATCCTTTGTCTTAATATACTAGCTGTTGCCCGCGTGTATGTCGGCACACATCCCACGGGAACCTTCTACCGGGATGCAAAGTATCCTATGTCCTAATATACTAGCTGTTGCCCGCGTGTATGTCGGAACACATCCCACGGGAACCTTCTACCGGGATGCAAAGCATCCTATGTCTTAATATGCTAGCTGTTGCCCGCGTGTATGTCGGAACACATCCCACGGGAACCTTCTACCGGGATGCAAAGCATCCTATGTCTTAATATACTAGCTGTTGCCAGCGTGTATGTCGGAACACATCGCACGGGAACCTTCTACCGGGATGCAAAGCATCCTATGTCTTAATATACTAGCTGTTGCCCGCGTGTATGTCGGAACACATCCCACGGGAACCTTCTACCGGGATGCAAGGCATCCTATGTCTTAATATACTAGCTGTTGCCCGCGTGTATGTCGGAACACATCCCACGGGAACCTTCTACCGGGATGCAAAGCATCCTATGTCTTAATATACTAGCTGTTGCCCGCGTGTATGTTGGAACACATCCCACGGGAACCTTCTACCGGGATGCAAAGCATCCTATGTCTTAATATGCTAGCTGTTGCCCGCGTGTATGTCGGAACACATCCCACGGGAACCTTCTACCGGGATGCAAAGCATCCTATGTCTTAATATACTAGCTGTTGCCAGCGTGTATGTCGGAACATACACGCATTATTAGTTATGGACTTATTGTTTATGGGCGAACGTTTAGAACATATTTACAAGAAATAAAAAAATTACAGATAAGAATAATTAAGTTCCTAGTCACCAAAAAGGTTAAAAAAAAATGTAACAAAGATTATGAAAAGTTATTTCCCATTTGCAAAATCCTACCAATAGATAAGAAAGTCGAATATTTGATAAGCCTAGAACACTATTTTAGTGATGAGCATAAAGTGTCTGTTAAAAATAAATATAATACAAGAAGTGTTAGAGAGAAAACACTAGTTCAACCGAAAATAACAAATTACTACGGGGAAAGAACTTCAAAGTATCTAGTACCAAAAATATTTAATAAGATAGATCTGTTAAGGCAAAACACTAAATTAAGTAAAGGTATGTTAAAATCAAAATTAAGGAGTATGTTTCTCGATAACGAGTATTCTACCTTTACCGAGAAATAAATTCACACCTGTTATGGCCTTGGCACATTTCCGCCGCGGAGCCGCGACACAGCGAGACCGCGTGATGTTTCTCTGGTGTTCCGGTGATGTTCCGCTACTCGAGTAGCGGCGCATCGGCGGAGCATCGGCGGGGCATCATGCGAGTCAGTTGAGATAAACTGCTGCGGTTTCGCTGCTATGGCTTCGCGGCGGAGGTGTGCTAAGAGCCTTAGTATCATTAATAGTCTGTAGTTTGTGCCTACCCCTATGGGAGGAGGGCGTGAATTTGTCTATATATATACTTATGTATTAAGTAATATGTGATTCACTACAAGGGTTTGTCGGGCCGGCGCGGGCAGACTGCGGACGCGGCTCCGATCACGGACACCTTCAGATGGGTAGGTACGAGTACATACGTATTTGAATCTGTCAGTGTCCGGTGTCTGCGGCTCGTCCGCGGTCGGTCCGTGCCGGGGTGACTGATCCTCGAGTGAAATAGTGATAGTTTTAAGGTTCGTTTATTTTTATTGAACAAGCGCTTCTCGCCATCAAACTGGAAAGTTTGGCGAGTAAAATTGTAAAAACCAAAAAAAAAAATGTATGTTGGACAATAAAAAAAAAAAAAAAAAAAAAAAAAAAAACACATCCCACGGGAACCTTCTACCGGGATGCAAAGTATCCTATGTCTTAATATACTAGCTGTTGCCCGCGTGTATGTCGGAACACATCCCACGGGAACCTTCTACCGGGATGCAAAGTATCCTATGTCTTAATATACTAGCTGTTGCCAGCGGCTTCGCCCGCGTGTATGTCGGAACACATCCCACGGGAATCTTCTACCGGGATGCAAAGTATCCTATGTCTTAATATACTAGCTGTTGCCCGCGTGTATGTCGGAACACATCCCACGGGAACCTTCTACCGGGATGCAAAGTATCCTATGTCTTAATATACTAGCTGTTGCCAGCGTGTATGTCGGAACACATCCCACGGGAACCTTCTACCGGGATGCAAATTATCCTATGTCTTAATATGCTAGCTGTTGCCCGCGTGTATGTCGGAACACATCCCACGGGAACCTTCTACCAGGATGCAAAGCATCCTATGTCTTAATATACTAGCTGTTGCCCGCGTGTATGTCGGAACACATCCCACGGGAACCTTCTTCCGGGATGCAAAGCATCCTATGTCTTAATATACTAGCTGTTGCCAGCGGCTTCGCCCGCGTGTATGTCGGAACACATCCCACGGGAACCTTCTACCGGGATGCAAAGTATCCTATGTCTTAATATACTAGCTGTTGCCCGCGTGTATGTTGGAACACATCCCTCGGGAACCTTCTACCGGGATGCAAAGTATCCTATGTCTTAATATACTAGCTGTTGCCAGCGGCTTCGCCCGCGTGTATGTCAGAACACATCCCACGGGAACCTTCTACCGGGATGCAAAGTATCCTATGTCTTAATATACTAGCTGTTGCCAGCGGCTTCGCCCGCGTGTATGTCGGAACACATCCCACGGGAACCTTCTACCGGGATGCAAAGCATCCTATGTCTTAATATACTAGCTGTTGCCCGCGTGTATGTCGGAACACATCCCACGGGAACCTTCTACCGGGATGCAAAGCATCCTATGTCTTAATATACTAGCTGTTGCCCGCGTGTATGTCGGAACACATCCCACGGGAACCTTCTACCGGGATGCAAAGCATCCTATGTCTTAATATACTAGCTGTTGCCCGCGTGTATGTCGGAACACATCCCAAGGGAACCTTCTACCGGGATGCAAAGCATCCTATGTCTTAATATACTAGCTGTTGCCCGCGTGTATGTCGGAACATATCCCACGGGAACCTTCTACCGGGATGCAAAGTATCCTATGTCTTAATATACTAGCTGTTGCCAGCGTGTATGTCGGAACATATCCCACGGGAACCTTCTACCGGGATGCAAAGTATCCTATGTCTTAATATACTAGCTGTTGCCAGCGGCTTCGCCCGCGTGTATGTCAGAACACATCCCACGGGAACCTTCTACCGGGATGCAAAGTATCGTATGTCTTAATATACTAGCTGTTGCCAGCGTGTATGTCGGAACATATCCCACGGGAACTTTCTACCGGGATGCAAAGTATCCTATGTCTTAATATACTAGCTGTTGCCAGCGTGTATGTCGGAGCATATCCCACGGGAACTTTCTACCGGGATGCAAAGCATCCTATGTCTTAATATACTAGCTGTTGCCCGCGTGTATGTCGGAACACATCCCACGGGAACCTTCTACCGGGATGCAAAGCATCCTATGTCTTAATATACTAGCTGTTGCCCGCGTGTATGTCGGAACACATCCCACGGGAACCTTCTACCGGGATGCAAAGCATCCTATGTCTTAATATACTAGCTGTTGCCCGTGTGTATGTCGGAACACATCCCACGGGAACCTTCTACCGGGATGCAAAGCATCCTATGTCTTAATATGCTAGCTGTTGCCCGCGTGTATGTCGGAACACATCCAACGGGAACCTTCTACCGGGTTGCAAAGCATCCTATGTCTTAATATGCTAGCTGTTGCCCGCGTGTATGTCGGAACACATCCCACGGGAACCTTCTACCGGGATGCAAAGCATCCTATGTCTTAATATGCTAGCTGTTGCCCGCGTGTATGTCGGAACACATCCCACGGGAACCTTCTACCGGGATGCAAAGCATCCTATGTCTTAATATGCTAGCTGTTGCCCGCGTGTATGTCGGAACACATCCAACGGGAACCTTCTACCGGGTTGCAAAGCATCCTATGTCTTAATATGCTAGCTGTTGCCCGCGTGTATGTCGGAACACATCCCACGGGAACCTTCTACCGGGATGCAAAGCATCCTATGTCTTAATATACTAGCTGTTGCCCGCGTGTATGTCGGAACACATCCCACGGGAACCTTCTACCGGGATGCAAAGCATCCTATGTCTTAATATACTAGCTGTTGCCAGCGGCTTCGCCCGCGTGTATGTCGGAACACATCCCACGGGAACCTTCTACCGGGATGCAAAGTATCCTATGTCTTAATATACTAGCTGTTGCCCACGTGTATGTCGGAACACATCCCACGGGAACCTTCTACCGGGATGCAAAGCATCCTATGTCTTAATATACTAGCTGTTACCCGCGTGTATGTCGGAACACATCCCACGGGAACCTTCTACCGGGATGCAAAGCATCCTATGTCTTAATATACTAGCTGTTGCCAGCGGCTTCGCCCGCGTGTATGTCGGAACACATCCCACGGGAACCTTCTACCGGGATGCAAAGTATCCTATGTCTTAATATACTAGCTGTTGCCCGCGTGTATGTCGGAACACAT
Source organism: Dicycla oo (assembly GCA_948252095.1). Taxonomy (NCBI): domain Eukaryota; kingdom Metazoa; phylum Arthropoda; class Insecta; order Lepidoptera; family Noctuidae; genus Dicycla; species Dicycla oo. Next base: position 18,051,021 of record OX411737.1, read on the forward strand.
CCCACGGGAACCTTCTACCGGGATGCAAAGTATCCTATGTCTTAATATACTAGCTGTTGCCCGCGTGTATGTCGGAACACATCCCACGGGAACCTTCTACCGGGATGCAAAGTATCCTATGTCTTAATATACTAGCTGTTGCCCGCGTGTATGTCGGAACACATCCCACGGGAACCTTCTACCGGGATGCAAAGTATCCTATGTCTTAATATACTAGCTGTTGCCCGCGTGTATGTCGGAACACATCCCACGAGAACCTTCTACCGGGATGCAAAGTATCCTATGTCTTAATATACTAGCTGTTGCCCGCGTGTATGTCGGAACATATCCCACGGGAACCTTCTACCGGGATGCAAAGTATCCTATGTCTTAATATACTAGCTGTTGCCCGCGTGTATGTCGGAACACATCCCACGGGAACCTTCTACCGGGATGCAAAGTATCCTATGTCTTAATATACTAGCTGTTGCCCGCGTGTATGTCGGAACACATCCCACGGGAACCTTCTACCGGGATGCAAAGTATCCTATGTCTTAATATACTAGCTGTTGCCCGCGTGTATGTCGGAACTCATCCCACGGGAACCTTCTACCGGGATGCACAGCATCCTATGTCTTAATATACTAGCTGTTGCCAGCGTGTATGTCGGAACACATCCCACGGGAACCTTCTACCGGGATGCAAAGTATCCTATGTCTTAATATACTAGCTGTTGCCAGCGGCTTCGCCCGCGTGTATGTCGGAACACATCCCACGGGAACCTTCTACCGGGATGCAAAGTATCCTATGTCTTAATATACTAGCTGTTGCCCGCGTGTATGTTGGAACACATCCCACGGGAACCTTCTACCGGGATGCAAAGCATCCTATGTCTTAATATACTAGCTGTTGCCCGCGTGTATGTCGGAACACATCCCACGGGAACCTTCTACCGGGATGCAAAGTATCCTATGTCTTAATATACTAGCTGTTGCCAGCGTGTATGTCGGAACACATCCCACGGGAACCTTCTACCGGGATGCAAAGCATCCTATGTCTTAATATACTAGCTGTTGCCCGCGTGTATGTCGGAACACATCCCACGGGAACCTTCTACCGGGATGCAAAGCATCCTATGTCTTAATATACTAGCTGTTGCCAGCGGCTTCGCCCGCGTGTATGTCGGAACACATCCCACGGGAACCTTCTACCGGGATGCAAAGTATCCTATGTCTTAATATACTAGCTGTTGCCCGCGTGTATGTTGGAACACATCCCTCGGGAACCTTCTACCGGGATGCAAAGTATCCTATGTCTTAATATACTAGCTGTTGCCAGCGGCTTCGCCCGCGTGTATGTCAGAACACATCCCACGGGAACCTTCTACCGGGATGCAAAGTATCCTATGTCTTAATATACTAGCTGTTGCCAGCGGCTTCGCCCGCGTGTATGTCGGAACACATCCCACGGGAACCTTCTACCGGGATGCAAAGCATCCTATGTCTTAATATGCTAGCTGTTGCCCGCGTGTATGTCGGAACACATCCCACGGGAACCTTCTACCGGGATGCAAAGCATCCTATGTCTTAATATGCTAGCTGTTGCCCGCGTGTATGTCGGAACACATCCCACGGGAACCTTCTACCGGGATGCAAAGCATCCTATGTCTTAATATGCTAGCTGTTGCCCGCGTGTATGTCGGAACACATCCCACGGGAACCTTCTACCGGGATGCAAAGCATCCTATGTCTTAATATGCTAGCTGTTGCCCGCGTGTATGTCGGAACACATCCCACGGGAACCTTCTACCGGGATGCAAAGCATCCTATGTCTTAATATGCTAGCTGTTGCCCGCGTGTATGTCGGAACACATCCCACGGGAACCTTCTACCGGGATGCAAAGCATCCTATGTCTTAATATGCTAGCTGTTGCCCGCGTGTATGTCGGAACACATCCCACGGGAACCTTCTACCGGGATGCAAAGCATCCTATGTCTTAATATACTAGCTGTTGCCCGCGTGTATGTCGGAACATATCCCACGGGAACCTTCTACCGGGATGCAAAGTATCCTATGTCTTAATATACTAGCTGTTGCCAGCGTGTATGTCGGAACATATCCCACGGGAACCTTCTACCGGGATGCAAAGCATCCTATGTCTTAATATGCTAGCTGTTGCCCGCGTGTATTTCGGAACACATCCCACGGGAACCTTCTACCGGGATGCAAAGCATCCTATGTCTTAATATGCTAGCTGTTGCCCGCGTGTATGTCGGAACACATCCCACGGGAACCTTCTACCGGGATGCAAAGCATCCTATGTCTTAATATGCTAGCTGTTGCCCGCGTGTATGTCGGAACACATACCACGGGAACCTTCTACCGGGATGCAAAGCATCCTATGTCTTAATATGCTAGCTGTTGCCCGCGTGTATGTCGGAACACATCCCACGGGAACCTTCTACCGGGATGCAAAGCATCCTATGTCTTAATATGCTAGCTGTTGCCCGCGTGTATGTCGGAACACATCCCACGGGAACCTTCTACCGGGATGCAAAGCATCCTATGTCTTAATATGCTAGCTGTTGCCCGCGTGTATGTCGGAACACATCCCACGGGAACCTTCTACCGGGATGCAAAGCATCCTATGTCTTAATATACTAGCTGTTGCCAGCGGCTTCGCCCGCGTGTATGTCGGAACACATCCCACGGGAACCTTCTACCGGGATGCAAAGTATCCTATGTCTTAATATACTAGCTGTTGCCAGCGGCTTCGCCCGCGTGTATGTCGGAACACATCCCACGGGAACCTTCTACCGGGATGCAAAGTATCCTATGTCTTAATATACTAGCTGTTGCCCGCGTGTATGTCGGAACACATCCCACGGGAACCTTGTTACCGGGATGCAAAGTATCCTATGTCTTAATATACTAGCTGTTGCCAGCGTGTATGTCGGAACACATCCCACGGGAACCTTCTACCGGGATGCAAAGCATCCTATGTCTTAATATACTAGCTGTTGCCCGCGTGTATGTCGGAACACATCCCACGGGAACCTTCTACCGGGATCCAAAGCATCCTATGTCTTAATAATAATAATAATAACGTTTATTTTCTCCACCACATAATGAAAAATTTGTAGGTACAATACATAATTTGTGTATACAAACATACATTGATGTTGTGGAGACTGGAGCCTGTACTAGGAATACCTGTGTTACAGGTCTCCAGGCCTCCAAACTACACGGACAAGTCACAGTAATATAAATAGATGATTATGTTGGGATGGCAATTAAAACAATTTAAGACAAGGAAAAAACAAATAATTAACTAGACAGCAAAGTAGGGTGTGTTGGTGTGGGTGAGTGAGTGTGTAGTGAGTGTGTGATATTCAAAACTGGTCTCCTAAAATGGCATATAAAGGACATGTCAAGCTGCTTTTTATGAGATGACTTCTAAGAGTCTCTCTGTATCTTCATAATCATGAGATTGAAGCCAATTTTGGACTTTAGTTTTACAATTGTATATGGATAAGGAGTAGATGGAAATGGCTTTATTGACTTTATTGTATAGGTAATCTCCTAGGAAACAAAAGAATCTACGGCTGAAACTGGTTTTGAAGGACCGTGACTTACAGACTGTGTGTTTGCGTCTCTTATTAAGGATTTCAAAAGGATTGTATGGAAGTTGAGTATGCCTACGAATGATAGTGCTTAAGATGAATAATTGGCGAACAGTCAGTACTTTGCACTGCTGATAAAGTTCTTTCGTTGGAAAAAGATAGGGAAGTTTATGACCAACTTTAAGAACAGCTCGCTGCGCTCTTTCTAATCTCAGCAAAGATGTTTTAGGGGCTCCCCCCCATGCCTTTATGCAATATGATAAGATTGATTGAACTAGTGCATAGTATACGGTGTCAATAGTCTTAGTTTCCGCCACATGGCGTAAGTTCTTGAAAACAAATATCAATTTTCGCGTTCTCGCTGTAAGTGCGTCTATATGTGGCTGAAAACTAAGACGATTGTCAATCTGAATTCCCAAATATTTGATAACGGTGGTTTCTCTTAGATTAGTTTCTTAGATTGGTTTCTCTTAATATACTAGCTGTTGTCCGCGTGTATGTCGGAACACATCCCACGGGAACCTTCTACCGGGATGCAAAGCATCCTATGTCTTAATATGCTAGCTGTTGCCCGCGTGTATGTCGGAACACATCCCACGGGAACCTTCTACCGGGATGCAAAGCATCCTATGTCTTAATATGCTAGCTGTTGCCCGCGTGTATGTCGGAACACATCCCACGGGAACCTTCTACCGGGATGCAAAGCATCCTATGTCTTAATATGCTAGCTGTTGCCCGCGTGTATGTCGGAACACATCCCACGGGAACCTTCTACCGGGATGCAAAGCATCCTATGTCTTAATATGCTAGCTGCTGCCCGCGTGTATGTCGGAACACATCCCACGGGAACCTTCTACCGGGATGCAAAGCATCCTATGTCTTAATATGCTAGCTGTTGCCCGCGTGTATGTCGGAACACATCCCACGGGAACCTTCTACCGGGATGCAAAGCATCCTATGTCTTAATATGCTAGCTGTTGTCCGCGTGTATGTCGGAACACATCCCACGGGAACCTTCTACCGGGATGCAAAGCATCCTATGTCTTAATATGCTAGCTGTTGCCCGCGTGTATGTCGGAACACATCCCACGGGAACCTTCTACCGGGATGCAAAGCATCCTATGTCTTAATATGCTAGCTGTTGCCCGCGTGTATGTCGGAACACATCCCACGGGAACCTTCTACCGGGATGCAAAACATCCTATGTCTTAATATGCTAGCTGTTGCCCGCGTGTATGTCGGAACACATCCCACGGGAACCTTCTACCGGGATGCAAAGCATCCTATGTCTTAATATGCTAGCTGTTGCCCGCGTGTATGTCGGAACACATCCCACGGGAACCTTCTACCGGGATGCAAAGCATCCTATGTCTTAATATGCTAGCTGTTGTCCGCGTGTATGTCGGAACACATCCCACGGGAACCTTCTACCGGGATGCAAAGCATCCTATGTCTTAATATGCTAGCTGTTGCCCGCGTGTATGTCGGAACACATCCCACGGGAACCTTCTACCGGGATGCAAAGCATCCTATGTCTTAATATGCTAGCTGTTGCCCGCGTGTATGTCGGAACACATCCCACGGGAACCTTCTACCGGGATGCAAAGCATCCTATGTCTTAATATGCTAGCTATTGTCCGCGTGTATGTCGGAACACATCCCACGGGAACCTTCTACCGGGATGCAAAGCATCCTATGTCTTAATATGCTAGCTGTTGCCCGCGTGTATGTCGGAACACATCCCACGGGAACCTTCTACCGGGATGCAAGGCATCCTATGTCTTAATATACTAGCTGTTGCCCGCGTGTATGTCGGAACACATCCCACGGGAACCTTCTACCGGGATGCAAAGCATCCTATGTCTTAATATACTAGCTGTTGCCAGCGGCTTCGCCCGCGTGTATGTCGGAGCACATCCCACGGGAACCTTCTACCGGGATGCAAAGTATCCTATGTCTTAATATACTAGCTGTTGCCAGCGGCTTCGCCCGCGTGTATGTCAGAACACATCCCACGGGAACCTTCTACCGGGATGCAAAGTATCCTATGTCTTAATATACTAGCTGTTGCTTGCGTGTATGTCGGAACACATCCCACGGGAACCTTCTACCGGGATGCAAAGCATCCTATGTCTTAATATGCTAGCTGTTGCTTGCGTGTATGTCGGAACACATCCCACGGGAACCTTCTACCGGGATGCAAAGCATCCTATGTCTTAATATGCTAGCTGTTGCCCGCGTGTATGTCGGAACACATCCCACGGGAACCTTCTACCGGGATGCAAAGCATCCTATGTCTTAATATGCTAGCTGTTGCCCGCGTGTATGTCGGAACACATCCCACGGGAACCTTCTACCGGGATGCAAAGCATCCTATGTCTTAATATGCTAGCTGTTGCCCGCGTGTATGTCGGAACACATCCCACGGGAACCTTCTACCGGGATGCAAAGCATCCTATGTCTTAATATGCTAGCTGTTGCCCGCGTGTATGTTGGAACACATCCCTCGGGAACCTTCTACCGGGATGCAAAGTATCTTATGTCTTAATATACTAGCTGTTGCCAGCGGCTTCGCCCGCGTGTATGTCAGAACACATCAAACGGGAACCTTCTACCGGGATGCAAAGTATCCTATGTCTTAATATACTAGCTGTTGCCCGCGTGTATGTCGGAACACATCCCACAGGAACCTTCTACCGGGATGCAAAGTATCCTATGTCTTAATATACTAGCTGTTGCCCGCGTGTATGTCGGAACACATCCCACGGGAACCTTCTACCGGGATGCAAAGCATCCTATGTCTTAATATGCTAGCTGTTGCCCGCGTGTATGTCGGAACACATCCCACGGGAACCTTCTACCGGGATGCAAAGCATCCTATGTCTTAATATGCTAGCTGTTGCCCGCGTGTATGTCGGAACACATCCCACGGGAACCTTCTACCGGGATGCAAAGCATCCTATGTCTTAATATGCTAGCTGTTGCCCGCGTGTATGTCGGAACACATCCCACGGGAACCTTCTACCGGGATGCAAAGCATCCTATGTCTTAATATGCTAGCTGTTGCCCGCGTGTATGTCGGAACACATCCCACGGGAACCTTCTACCGGGATGCAAAGCATCCTATGTCTTAATATGCTAGCTGTTGCCCGCGTGTATGTCGGAACACATCCCACGGGAACCTTCTACCGGGATGCAAAGCATCCTATGTCTTAATATGCTAGCTGTTGCCCGCGTGTATGTCGGAACACATCCCACGGGAACCTTCTACCGGGATGCAAAGCATCCTATGTCTTAATATGCTAGCTGTTGCCCGCGTGTATGTCGGAACACATCCCACGGGAACCTTCTACCGGGATGCAAAGAATCCTATGTCTTAATATACTAGCTGTTGCCCGCGTGTGTGTCGGAACACATCCCACGGGAACCTTCTACCGGGATGCAAAGCATCCTATGTCTTAATATACTAGCTGTTGCCCGCGTGTATGTCGGAACACATCCCACGGGAACCTTCTACCGGGATGCAAAGCATCCTATGTCTTAATATACTAGCTGTTGCCCGCGTGTATGTCGGAACACATCCCACGGGAACCTTCTACCGGGATGCAAAGCATCCTATGTCTTAATATGCTAGCTGTTGCACGCGTGTATGTCGGAACACATCCCACGGGAACCTTCTACCGGGATGCAAAGCATCCTATGTCTTAATATGCTAGCTGTTGCCCGCGTGTATGTCGGAACACATCCCACGGGAACCTTCTACCGGGATGCAAAGCATCCTATGTCTTAATATGCTAGCTGTTGCCCGCGTGTATGTCGGAACACATCCCACGGGAACCTTCTACCGGGATGCAAAGCATCCTATGTCTTAATATACTAGCTGTTGCCCGCGTGTATGTCGGAACACATCCCACGGGAACCTTCTACCGGGATGCAAAGCATCCTATGTCTTAATATGCTAGCTGTTGCCCGCGTGTATGTTGGAACACATCCCACGGGAACCTTCTACCGGGATGCAAAGCATCCTATGTCTTAATATGCTAGCTGTTGCCCGCGTGTATGTCGGAACACATCCCACGGGAACCTTCTACCGGGATGCAAAGCATCCTATGTCTTAATATGCTAGCTGTTGCCCGCGTGTATGTCGGAACACATCCCACGGGAACCTTCTACCGGGATGCAAAGCATCCTATGTCTTAATATGCTAGCTGTTGCCCGCGTGTATGTCGGAACACATCCCACGGGAACCTTCTACCGGGATGCAAAGCATCCTATGTCTTAATATGCTAGCTGTTGCCCGCGTGTATGTTGGAACACATCCCTCGGGAACCTTCTACCGGGATGCAAAGTATCCTATGTCTTAATATACTAGCTGTTGCCAGCGGCTTCGCCCGCGTGTATGTCAGAACACATCCCACGGGAACCTTCTACCGGGATGCAAAGTATCCTATGTCTTAATATACTAGCTGTTGCCCGCGTGTATGTCGGAACACATCCCACGGGAACCTTCTACCGGGATGCAAAGCATCCTATGTCTTAATATGCTAGCTGTTGCCCGCGTGTATGTCGGAACACATCCCACGGGAACCTTCTACCGGGATGCAAAGCATCCTATGTCTTAATATGCTAGCTGTTGCCCGCGTGTATGTCGGAACACATCCCACGGGAACCTTCTACCGGGATGCAAAGCATCCTATGTCTTAATATGCTAGCTGTTGCCCGCGTGTATGTCGGAACACATCCCACGGGAACCTTCTACCGGGATGCAAAGCATCCTATGTCTTAATATACTAGCTGTTGCCCGCGTGTATGTCGGAACACATCCCACGGGAACCTTCTACCGGGATGCAAAGCATCCTATGTCTTAATATGCTAGCTGTTGCACGCGTGTATGTCGGAACACATCCCACGGGAACCTTCTACCGGGATGCAAAGCATCCTATGTCTTAATATGCTAGCTGTTGCCCGCGTGTATGTCGGAACACATCCCACGGGAACCTTCTACCGGGATGCAAAGCATCCTATGTCTTAATATGCTAGCTGTTGCCCGCGTGTATGTCGGAACACATCCCACGGGAACCTTCTACCGGGATGCAAAGCATCCTATGTCTTAATATGCTAGCTGTTGCCCGCGTGTGTGTCGGAACTCATCCCACGGGAACCTTCTACCGGGATGCAAAGCATCCTATGTCTTAATATACTAGCTGTTGCCCGCGTGTATGTCGGAACACATCCCACGGGAACCTTCTACCGGGATGCAAAGCATCCTATGTCTTAATATACTAGCTGTTGCCCGCGTGTATGTGGGAACACATCCCACGGGAACCTTCTACCGGGATGCAAAGTATCCTATGTCTTAATATACTAGCTGTTGCCCGCGTGTATGTCGGAACACATCCCACGGGAACCTTCTACCGGGATGCAAAGCATCCTATGTCTTAATATGCTAGCTGTTGCCCGCGTGTATGTCGGAACACATCCCACGGGAACCTTTTACCGTGATGCAAAGTATCCTATGTCTTAATATACTAGCTGTTGCCAGCGTGTATGTCGGAACATATCCCACGGGAACTTTCTACCGGGATGCAAAGTATCCTATGTCTTAATATACTAGCTGTTGCCAGCGTGTATGTCGGAACACATCCCACGGGAACCTTCTACCGGGATGCAAAGTATCCTATGTCTTATTATACTAGCTGTTGCCAGCGTGTATGTCGGAACACATCCCACGGGAACCTTCTACCGGGATGCAAAGCATCCTATGTCTTAATATACTAGCTGTTGCCAGCGGCTTCGCCCGCGTGTATGTCGGAACACATCCCACGGGAACCTTCTACCGGGATGCAAAGTATCCTATGTCTTAATATACGAGCTGTTGTCAGCGTGTATGTCGGAACACATCCCACGGGAACCTTCTACCGGGATGCAAAGCATCCTATGTCTTAATATACTAGCTGTTGCCAGCGTGTATGTCGGAACATATCCCACGGGAACCTTCTACCGGGATGCAAAGTATCCTATGTCTTAATATACTAGCTGTTGCCAGCGGCTTCGCCCGCGTGTATGTCAGAACACATCCCACGGGAACTTTCTACCGGGATGCAAAGTATCCTATGTCTTAATATACTAGCTGTTGCCAGCGTGTATGTCGGAACACATCCCACGGGAACCTTCTACCGGGATGCAAAGTATCCTATGTCTTAATATACTAGCTGTTGCCAGCGGCTTCGCCCGCGTGTATGTCAGAACACATCCCACGGGAACTTTCTACCGGGATGCAAAGTATCCTATGTCTTAATATACTAGCTGTTGCCCGCGTGTATGTCAGAACACATCCCACGGGAACTTTCTACCGGGATGCAAAGCATCCTATGTCTTATTATACTAGCTGTTGCCCGCGTGTATGTCGGAACACATCCCACGGGAACCTTCTACCGGGATGCAAAGCATCCTATGTCTTAATATACTAGCTGTTGCCAGCGGCTTCGCCCGCGTGTATGTCGGAACACATCCCACGGGAACCTTCTACCGGGATGCAAAGTATCCTATGTCTTAATATACTAGCTGTTGCCCGCGTGTATGTTGGAACACATCCCTCGGGAACCTTCTACCGGGATGCAAAGTATCCTATGTCTTAATATACTAGCTGTTGCCAGCGGCTTCGCCCGCGTGTATGTCGGAACACATCCCACGGGAACCTTCTACCGGGATGCAAAGTATCCTATGTCTTAATATACTAGCTGTTGCCCGCGTGTATGTTGGAACACATCCCACGGGAACCTTCTACCGGGATGCAAAGTATCCTATGTCTTAATATACTAGCTGTTGCCAGCGGCTTCGCCCGCGTGTATGTCGGAACACATCCCACAGGAACCTTCTACCGGGATGCAAAGCACCCTATGTCTTAATATACTAGCTGTTGCCCGCGTGTATGTCGGAACACATCCCACGGGAACCTTCTACCGGGATGCACAGCATCCTATGTCTTAATATACTAGCTGTTGCCAGCGTGTATGTCGGAACACATCCCACGGGAACCTTTTACCGGGATGCAAAGCATCGTATGTCTTAATATACTAGCTGTTGCCAGCGTGTATGTCGGAACATATCCCACGGGAACCTTCTACCGGGATGCAAAGTATCCTATGTCTTAATATACTAGCTGTTGCCCGCGTGTGTATGTCGGAACATATCCCACGGGAACCTTCTACCGGGATGCAAAGTATCCTATGTCTTAATATACTAGCTGTTGCCCGCGTGTGTATGTCGGAACATATCCCACGGGAACCTTTTACCGGGATGCAAAGCATCGTATGTCTTAATATACTAGCTGTTGCCAGCGTGTATGTCGGAACATATCCCACGGGAACCTTCTACCGGGATGCAAAGTATCCTATGTCTTAATATACTAGCTGTTGCCCGCGTGTATGTCGGAACACATCCCACGGGAACCTTTTACCGGGATGCAAAGCATCGTATGTCTTAATATACTAGCTGTTGCCAGCGTGTATGTCGGAACATATCCCACGGGAACCTTCTACCGGGATGCAAAGTATCCTATGTCTTAATATACTAGCTGTTGCCCGCGTGTGTATGTCGGAACATATCCCACGGGAACCTTCTACCGGGATGCAAAGTATCCTATGTCTTATTATACTAGCTGTTGCCAGCGTGTATGTCGGAACATATCCCACGGGAACCTTTTACCGGGATGCAAAGTATCCTATGTCTTATTATACTAGCTGTTGCCAGCGTGTATGTCGGAACATATCCCACGGGAACCTTCTACCGGGATGCAAAGTATCCTATGTCTTAATATACTAGCTGTTGCCAGCGTGTATGTCGGAACATATCCCACGGGAACCTTCTACCGGGATGCAAAACATCCTATGTCTTAATATGCTAGCTGTTGCCCGCGTGTATGTCGGAACACATCCCACGGGAACCTTCTACCGGGATGCAAAACATCCTATGTCTTAATATACTAGCTGTTGCCCGCGTGTATGTCGGAACATATCCCACGGGAACCTTCTACCGGGATGCAAAGTATCCTATGTCTTAATATACTAGCTGTTGCCAGCGTGTATGTCGGAACATATCCCACGGGAACCTTCTACCGGGATGCAAAACATCCTATGTCTTAATATGCTAGCTGTTGCCCGCGTGTATGTCGGAACACATCCCACGGGAACCTTCTACCGGGATGCAAAGCATCCTATGTCTTAATATGCTAGCTGTTGCCCGCGTGTATGTCGGAACACATCCCACGGGAACCTTCTACCGGGATGCAAAGCATCCTATGTCTTAATATGCTAGCTGTTGCCCGCGTGTATGTCGGAACACATCCCACGGGAACCTTTTACCGTGATGCAAAGTATCCTATGTCTTAATATACTAGCTGTTGCCAGCGTGTATGTCGGAACATATCCCACGGGAACTTTCTACCGGGATGCAAAGTATCCTATGTCTTAATATACTAGCTGTTGCCAGCGTGTATGTCGGAACACATCCCACGGGAACCTTCTACCGGGATGCAAAGTATCCTATGTCTTATTATACTAGCTGTTGCCAGCGTGTATGTCGGAACACATCCCACGGGAACCTTCTACCGGGATGCAAAGCATCCTATGTCTTAATATACTAGCTGTTGCCAGCGGCTTCGCCCGCGTGTATGTCGGAACACATCCCACGGGAACCTTCTACCGGGATGCAAAGCATCCTATGTCTTAATATACTAGCTGTTGCCAGCGTGTATGTCGGAACATATCCCACGGGAACCTTCTACCGGGATGCAAAGTATCCTATGTCTTAATATACTAGCTGTTGCCAGCGGCTTCGCCCGCGTGTATGTCAGAACACATCCCACGGGAACTTTCTACCGGGATGCAAAGTATCCTATGTCTTAATATACTAGCTGTTGCCAGCGTGTATGTCGGAACACATCCCACGGGAACCTTCTACCGGGATGCAAAGTATCCTATGTCTTAATATACTAGCTGTTGCCAGCGGCTTCGCCCGCGTGTATGTCAGAACACATCCCACGGGAACTTTCTACCGGGATGCAAAGTATCCTATGTCTTAATATACTAGCTGTTGCCCGCGTGTATGTCAGAACACATCCCACGGGAACTTTCTACCGGGATGCAAAGCATCCTATGTCTTATTATACTAGCTGTTGCCCGCGTGTATGTCGGAACACATCCCACGGGAACCTTCTACCGGGATGCAAAGCATCCTATGTCTTAATATACTAGCTGTTGCCAGCGGCTTCGCCCGCGTGTATGTCGGAACACATCCCACGGGAACCTTCTACCGGGATGCAAAGTATCCTATGTCTTAATATACTAGCTGTTGCCCGCGTGTATGTTGGAACACATCCCTCGGGAACCTTCTACCGGGATGCAAAGTATCCTATGTCTTAATATACTAGCTGTTGCCAGCGGCTTCGCCCGCGTGTATGTCGGAACACATCCCACGGGAACCTTCTACCGGGATGCAAAGTATCCTATGTCTTAATATACTAGCTGTTGCCCGCGTGTATGTTGGAACACATCCCACGGGAACCTTCTACCGGGATGCAAAGTATCCTATGTCTTAATATACTAGCTGTTGCCAGCGGCTTCGCCCGCGTGTATGTCGGAACACATCCCACGGGAACCTTCTACCGGGATGCAAAGCACCCTATGTCTTAATATACTAGCTGTTGCCCGCGTGTATGTCGGAACACATCCCACGGGAACCTTCTACCGGGATGCAAAGCATCCTATGTCTTAATATACTAGCTGTTGCCAGCGTGTATGTCGGAACACATCCCACGGGAACCTTTTACCGGGATGCAAAGCATCGTATGTCTTAATATACTAGCTGTTGCCAGCGTGTATGTCGGAACATATCCCACGGGAACCTTCTACCGGGATGCAAAGTATCCTATGTCTTAATATACTAGCTGTTGCCCGCGTGTGTATGTCGGAACATATCCCACGGGAACCTTCTACCGGGATGCAAAGTATCCTATGTCTTAATATACTAGCTGTTGCCCGCGTGTGTATGTCGGAACACATCCCACGGGAACCTTTTACCGGGATGCAAAGCATCGTATGTCTTAATATACTAGCTGTTGCCAGCGTGTATGTCGGAACATATCCCACGGGAACCTTCTACCGGGATGCAAAGTATCCTATGTCTTAATATACTAGCTGTTGCCCGCGTGTATGTCGGAACACATCCCACGGGAACCTTTTACCGGGATGCAAAGCATCGTATGTCTTAATATACTAGCTGTTGCCAGCGTGTATGTCGGAACATATCCCACGGGAACCTTCTACCGGGATGCAAAGTATCCTATGTCTTAATATACTAGCTGTTGCCCGCGTGTGTATGTCGGAACATATCCCACGGGAACCTTCTACCGGGATGCAAAGTATCCTATGTCTTATTATACTAGCTGTTGCCAGCGTGTATGTCGGAACATATCCCACGGGAACCTTTTACCGGGATGCAAAGTATCCTATGTCTTATTATACTAGCTGTTGCCAGCGTGTATGTCGGAACATATCCCACGGGAACCTTCTACCGGGATGCAAAGTATCCTATGTCTTAATATACTAGCTGTTGCCAGCGTGTATGTCGGAACATATCCCACGGGAACCTTCTACCGGGATGCAAAGTATCCTATGTCTTAATATACTAGCTGTTGCCAGCGTGTATGTCGGAACACATCCCACGGGAACCGTCTACCGGGATGCAACGCATCCTATGTCTTAATATACTAGCTGTTGCCCGCGTGTATGTCGGAACACATCCCACGGGAACCTTCTACCGGGATGCAAAGCATCCTATGTCTTAATATACTAGCTGTTGCCAGCGTGTATGTCGGAACATATCCCACGGGAACCTTCTACCGGGATGCAAAGTATCCTATGTCTTAATATACTAGCTGTTGCCAGCGTGTATGTCAGAACACATCCCACGGGAACCTTCTACCGGGATGCAAAGCATCCTATGTCTTAATATACTAGCTGTTGCCAGCGTGTATGTCAGAACACATCCTACGGGAACCTTCTACCGGGATGCAAAACATCCTATGTCTTAATATGCTAGCTGTTGCCCGCGTGTATGTCGGAACACATCCCACGGGAACCTTCTACCGGGATGCAAAGCATCCTATGTCTTAATATGCTAGCTGTTGCCCGCGTGTATGTCGGAACACATCCCACGGGAACCTTCTACCGGGATGCAAAACATCCTATGTCTTAATATACTAGCTGTTGCCAGCGTGTATGTCGGAACATATCCCACGGGAACCTTCTACCGGGATGCAAAGTATCCTATGTCTTAATATACTAGCTGTTGCCAGCGTGTATGTCAGAACACATCCCACGGGAACCTTCTACCGGGATGCAAAACATCCTATGTCTTAATATGCTAGCTGTTGCCCGCGTGTATGTCGGAACACATCCCACGGGAACCTTCTACCGGGATGCAAAGTATCCTATGTCTTAATATACTAGCTGTTGCCAGCGTGTATGTCGGAACATATCCCACGGGAACCTTCTACCGGGATGCAAAGTATCCTATGTCTTAATATACTAGCTGTTGCCAGCGTGTATGTCAGAACACATCCCACGGGAACCTTCTACCGGGATGCAAAACATCCTATGTCTTAATATGCTAGCTGTTGCCCGCGTGTATGTCGGAACACATCCCACGGGAACCTTCTACCGGGATGCAAAGCATCCTATGTCTTAATATGCTAGCTGTTGCCCGCGTGTATGTCGGAACACATCCCACGGGAACCTTCTACCGGGATGCAAAACATCCTATGTCTTAATATGCTAGCTGTTGCCCGCGTGTATGTCGGAACACATCCCACGGGAACCTTCTACCGGGATGCAAAGCATCCTATGTCTTAATATGCTAGCTGTTGCCCGCGTGTATGTCGGAACACATCCCACGGGAACCTTCTACCGGGATGCAAAACATCCTATGTCTTAATATGCTAGCTGTTGCCCGCGTGTATGTCGGAACACATCCCACGGGAACCTTCTACCGGGATGCAAAGCATCCTATGTCTTAATATGCTAGCTGTTGCCCGCGTGTATGTCGGAACACATCCCACGGGAACCTTCTACCGGGATGCAAAGCATCCTATGTCTTAATATGCTAGCTGTTGCCCGCGTGTATGTCGGAACACATCCCACGGGAACCTTCTACCGGGATGCAAAGCATCCTATGTCTTAATATACTAGCTGTTGCCCGCGTGTATGTCGGAACACATCCCACGGGAACCTTCTACCGGGATGCAAAGCATCCTATGTCTTAATATGCTAGCTGTTGCACGCGTGTATGTCGGAACACATCCCACGGGAACCTTCTACCGGGATGCAAAGCATCCTATGTCTTAATATGCTAGCTGTTGCCCGCGTGTATGTCGGAACACATCCCACGGGAACCTTCTACCGGGATGCAAAGCATCCTATGTCTTAATATGCTAGCTGTTGCCCGCGTGTATGTCGGAACACATCCCACGGGAACCTTCTACCGGGATGCAAAGCATCCTATGTCTTAATATGCTAGCTGTTGCACGCGTGTATGTCGGAACACATCCCACGGGAACCTTCTACCGGGATGCAAAGCATCCTATGTCTTAATATGCTAGCTGTTGCACGCGTGTATGTCGGAACACATCCCACGGGAACCTTCTACCGGGATGCAAAGCATCCTATGTCTTAATATGCTAGCTGTTGCACGCGTGTATGTCGGAACACATCCCACGGGAACCTTCTACCGGGATGCAAAGCATCCTATGTTTTAATATGCTAGCTGTTGCCCGCGTGTATGTCGGAACACATCCCACGGGAACCTTTTACCGTGATGCAAAGTATCCTATGTCTTAATATACTAGCTGTTGCCAGCGTGTATGTCGGAACATATCCCACGGGAACTTTCTACCGGGATGCAAAGTATCCTATGTCTTAATATACTAGCTGTTGCCAGCGTGTATGTCGGAACACATCCCACGGGAACCTTCTACCGGGATGCAAAGTATCCTATGTCTTAATATACTAGCTGTTGCCAGCGTGTATGTCGGAACATATCCCACGGGAACTTTCTACCGGGATGCAAAGTATCCTATGTCTTAATATACCAGCTGTTGCCAGCGTGTATGTCGGAACACATCCCACGGGAACCTTCTACCGGGATGCAAAGTATCCTATGTCTTATTATACTAGCTGTTGCCAGCGTGTATGTCGGAACACATCCCACGGGAACCTTCTACCGGGATGCAAAGCATCCTATGTCTTAATATACTAGCTGTTGCCAGCGGCTTCGCCCGCGTGTATGTCGGAACACATCCCACGGGAACCTTCTACCGGGATGCAAAGTATCCTATGTCTTAATATACGAGCTGTTGTCAGCGTGTATGTCGGAACACATCCCACGGGAACCTTCTACCGGGATGCAAAGCATCCTATGTCTTAATATACTAGCTGTTGCCAGCGTGTATGTCGGAACATATCCCACGGGAACCTCCTACCGGGATGCAAAGTATCCTATGTCTTAATATACTAGCTGTTGCCAGCGGCTTCGCCCGCGTGTATGTCGGAACACATCCCACGGGAACCTTCTACCGGGATGCAAAGTATCCTATGTCTTAATATACTAGCTGTTGCCCGCGTGTATGTTGGAACACATCCCTCGGGAACCTTCTACCGGGATGCAAAGTATCCTATGTCTTAATATACTAGCTGTTGCCAGCGGCTTCGCCCGCGTGTATGTCGGAACACATCCCACGGGAACCTTCTACCGGGATGCAAAGTATCCTATGTCTTAATATACGAGCTGTTGTCAGCGTGTATGTCGGAACACATCCCACGGGAACCTTCTACCGGGATGCAAAGCATCCTATGTCTTAATATACTAGCTGTTGCCAGCGTGTATGTCGGAACATATCCCACGGGAACCTCCTACCGGGATGCAAAGTATCCTATGTCTTAATATACTAGCTGTTGCCAGCGGCTTCGCCCGCGTGTATGTCAGAACACATCCCACGGGAACTTTCTACCGGGATGCAAAGTATCCTATGTCTTAATATACTAGCTGTTGCCAGCGTGTATGTCGGAACACATCCCACGGGAACCTTCTACCGGGATGCAAAGTATCCTATGTCTTAATATACTAGCTGTTGCCAGCGGCTTCGCCCGCGTGTATGTCAGAACACATCCCACGGGAACTTTCTACCGGGATGCAAAGTATCCTATGTCTTAATATACTAGCTGTTGCCCGCGTGTATGTCAGAACACATCCCACGGGAACTTTCTACCGGGATGCAAAGCATCCTATGTCTTATTATACTAGCTGTTGCCCGCGTGTATGTTGGAACACATCCCACGGGAACCTTCTACCGGGATGCAAAGCATCCTATGTCTTAATATACTAGCTGTTGCCAGCGGCTTCGCCCGCGTGTATGTCGGAACACATCCCACGGGAACCTTCTACCGGGATGCAAAGTATCCTATGTCTTAATATACTAGCTGTTGCCCGCGTGTATGTTGGAACACATCCCTCGGGAACCTTCTACCGGGATGCAAAGTATCCTATGTCTTAATATACTAGCTGTTGCCAGCGGCTTCGCCCGCGTGTATGTCGGAACACATCCCACGGGAACCTTCTACCGGGATGCAAAGTATCCTATGTCTTAATATACTAGCTGTTGCCCGCGTGTATGTTGGAACAAATCCCACGGGAACCTTCTACCGGGATGCAAAGTATCCTATGTCTTAATATACTAGCTGTTGCCAGCGGCTTCGCCCGCGTGTATGTCGGAACACATCCCACGGGAACCTTCTACCGGGATGCAAAGCACCCTATGTCTTAATATACTAGCTGTTGCCCGCGTGTATGTCGGAACACATCCCACGGGAACCTTCTACCGGGATGCAAAGCATCCTATGTCTTAATATACTAGCTGTTGCCAGCGTGTATGTCGGAACACATCCCACGGGAACCTTTTACCGGGATGCAAAGCATCGTATGTCTTAATATACTAGCTGTTGCCAGCGTGTATGTCGGAACATATCCCACGGGAACCTTCTACCGGGATGCAAAGTATCCTATGTCTTAATATACTAGCTGTTGCCCGCGTGTGTATGTCGGAACATATCCCACGGGAACCTTCTACCGGGATGCAAAGTATCCTATGTCTTAATATACTAGCTGTTGCCCGCGTGTGTATGTCGGAACATATCCCACGGGAACCTTTTACCGGGATGCAAAGCATCGTATGTCTTAATATACTAGCTGTTGCCCGCGTGTATGTCGGAACACATCCCACGGGAACCTTTTACCGGGATGCAAAGCATCGTATGTCTTAATATACTAGCTGTTGCCCGCGTGTATGTCGGAACATATCCCACGGGAACCTTCTACCGGGATGCAAAGTATCCTATGTCTTAATATACTAGCTGTTGCCCGCGTGTGTATGTCGGAACATATCCCACGGGAACCTTCTACCGGGATGCAAAGTATCCTATGTCTTATTATACTAGCTGTTGCCAGCGTGTATGTCGGAACATATCCCACGGGAACCTTTTACCGGGATGCAAAGTATCCTATGTCTTATTATACTAGCTGTTGCCAGCGTGTATGTCGGAACATATCCCACGGGAACCTTCTACCGGGATGCAAAGCATCCTATGTCTTAATATGCTAGCTGTTGCCCGCGTGTATGTCGGAACACATCCCACGGGAACCTTCTACCGGGATGCAAAGCATCTTATGTCTTAATATGCTAGCTGTTGCCCGCGTGTATGTCGGAACACATCCCACGGGAACCTTCTACCGGGATGCAAAGCATCCTATGTCTTAATATGCTAGCTGTTGCCCGCGTGTATGTCGGAACACATCCCACGGGAACCTTCTACCGGGATGCAAAGCATCCTATGTCTTAATATACTAGCTGTTGCCCGCGTGTATGTCGGAACACATCCCACGGGAACCTTCTACCGGGATGCAAAGCATCCTATGTCTTAATATGCTAGCTGTTGCCCGCGTGTATGTCGGAACACATCCCACGGGAACCTTCTACCGGGATGCAAAGCATCCTATGTCTTAATATGCTAGCTGTTGCCCGCGTGTATGTCGGAACACATCCCACGGGAACCTTCTACCGGGATGCAAAGCATCCTATGTCTTAATATGCTAGCTGTTGCCCGCGTGTATGTCGGAACACATCCCACGGGAACCTTCTACCGGGATGCAAAGCATCCTATGTCTTAATATGCTAGCTGTTGCCCGCGTGTATGTTGGAACACATCCCTCGGGAACCTTCTACCGGGATGCAAAGTATCCTATGTCTTAATATACTAGCTGTTGCCAGCGGCTTCGCCCGCGTGTATGTCAGAACACATCCCACGGGAACCTTCTACCGGGATGCAAAGCATCCTATGTCTTAATATGCTAGCTGTTGCCCGCGTGTATGTCGGAACACATCCCACGGGAACCTTCTACCGGGATGCAAAACATCCTATGTCTTAATATGCTAGCTGTTGCCCGCGTGTATGTCGGAACACATCCCACGGGAACCTTCTACCGGGATGCAAAGCATCCTATGTCTTAATATGCTAGCTGTTGCCCGCGTGTATGTCGGAACACATCCCACGGGAACCTTCTACCGGGATGCAAAACATCCTATGTCTTAATATGCTAGCTGTTGCCCGCGTGTATGTCGGAACACATCCCACGGGAACCTTCTACCGGGATGCAAAGCATCCTATGTCTTAATATGCTAGCTGTTGCCCGCGTGTATGTCGGAACACATCCCACGGGAACCTTCTACCGGGATGCAAAGCATCCTATGTCTTAATATGCTAGCTGTTGCCCGCGTGTATGTCGGAACACATCCCACGGGAACCTTTTACCGTGATGCAAAGTATCCTATGTCTTAATATACTAGCTGTTGCCAGCGTGTATGTCGGAACATATCCCACGGGAACTTTCTACCGGGATGCAAAGTATCCTATGTCTTAATATACTAGCTGTTGCCAGCGTGTATGTCGGAACACATCCCACGGGAACCTTCTACCGGGATGCAAAGTATCCTATGTCTTATTATACTAGCTGTTGCCAGCGTGTATGTCGGAACACATCCCACGGGAACCTTCTACCGGGATGCAAAGCATCCTATGTCTTAATATACTAGCTGTTGCCAGCGGCTTCGCCCGCGTGTATGTCGGAACACATCCCACGGGAACCTTCTACCGGGATGCAAAGTATCCTATGTCTTATTATACTAGCTGTTGCCCGCGTGTATGTCGGAACACATCCCACGGGAACCTTCTACCGGGATGCAAAGCATCCTATGTCTTAATATACTAGCTGTTGCCAGCGGCTTCGCCCGCGTGTATGTCGGAACACATCCCACGGGAACCTTCTACCGGGATGCAAAGTATCCTATGTCTTAATATACGAGCTGTTGTCAGCGTGTATGTCGGAACACATCCCACGGGAACCTTCTACCGGGATGCAAAGCATCCTATGTCTTAATATACTAGCTGTTGCCAGCGTGTATGTCGGAACATATCCCACGGGAACCTTCTACCGGGATGCAAAGTATCCTATGTCTTAAGATACTAGCTGTTGCCAGCGGCTTCGCCCGCGTGTATGTCAGAACACATCCCACGGGAACTTTCTACCGGGATGCAAAGTATCCTATGTCTTAATATACTAGCTGTTGCCAGCGGCTTCGCCCGCGTGTATGTCGGAACACATCCCACGGGAACCTTCTACCGGGATGCAAAGTATCCTATGTCTTAATATACTAGCTGTTGCCCGCGTGTATGTTGGAACACATCCCTCGGGAACCTTCTACCGGGATGCAAAGTATCCTATGTCTTAATATACTAGCTGTTGCCAGCGGCTTCGCCCGCGTGTATGTCGGAACACATCCCACGGGAACCTTCTACCGGGATGCAAAGCACCCTATGTCTTAATATACTAGCTGTTGCCCGCGTGTATGTCGGAACACATCCCACGGGAACCTTCTACCGGGATGCAAAGCATCCTATGTCTTAATATACTAGCTGTTGCCAGCGTGTATGTCGGAACACATCCCACGGGAACCTTTTACCGGGATGCAAAGCATCGTATGTCTTAATATACTAGCTGTTGCCCGCGTGTATGTCGGAACACATCCCACGGGAACCTTTTACCGGGATGCAAAGCATCGTATGTCTTAATATACTAGCTGTTGCCAGCGTGTATGTCGGAACATATCCCACGGGAACCTTCTACCGGGATGCAAAGTATCCTATGTCTTAATATACTAGCTGTTGCCCGCGTGTGTATGTCGGAACATATCCCACGGGAACCTTCTACCGGGATGCAAAGTATCCTATGTCTTAATATACTAGCTGTTGCCCGCGTGTGTATGTCGGAACACATCCCACGGGAACCTTTTACCGGGATGCAAAGCATCGTATGTCTTAATATACTAGCTGTTGCCAGCGTGTATGTCGGAACATATCCCACGGGAACCTTCTACCGGGATGCAAAGTATCCTATGTCTTAATATACTAGCTGTTGCCCGCGTGTATGTCGGAACACATCCCACGGGAACCTTTTACCGGGATGCAAAGTATCCTATGTCTTAATATACTAGCTGTTGCCCGCGTGTGTATGTCGGAACATATCCCACGGGAACCTTCTACCGGGATGCAAAGTATCCTATGTCTTATTATACTAGCTGTTGCCAGCGTGTATGTCGGAACATATCCCACGGGAACCTTTTACCGGGATGCAAAGTATCCTATGTCTTATTATACTAGCTGTTGCCAGCGTGTATGTCGGAACATATCCCACGGGAACCTTCTACCGGGATGCAAAGTATCCTATGTCTTAATATACTAGCTGTTGCCCGCGTGTATGTCAGAACACATCCCACGGGAACCTTCTACCGGGATGCAAAGTATCCTATGTCTTATTATACTAGCTGTTGCCAGCGTGTATGTCGGAACATATCCCACGGGAACCTTCTACCGGGATGCAAAGTATCCTATGTCTTAATATACTAGCTGTTGCCAGCGTGTATGTCGGAACATATCCCACGGGAACCTTCTACCGGGATGCAAAGTATCCTATGTCTTAATATACTAGCTGTTGCCCGCGTGTATGTCAGAACACATCCCACGGGAACCTTCTACCGGGATGCAAAGTATCCTATGTCTTATTATACTAGCTGTTGCCAGCGTGTATGTCGGAACATATCCCACGGGAACCTTTTACCGGGATGCAAAGTATCCTATGTCTTATTATACTAGCTGTTGCCCGCGTGTATGTCGGAACACATCCCACGGGAACCTTCTACCGGGATGCAAAGTATCCTATGTCTTAATATACTAGCTGTTGCCCGCGTGTATGTTGGAACACATCCCTCGGGAACCTTCTACCGGGATGCAAAGTATCCTATGTCTTAATATACTAGCTGTTGCCCGCGTGTATGTTGGAACACATCCCACGGGAACCTTCTACCGGGATGCAAAGTATCCTATGTCTTAATATACTAGCTGTTGCCAGCGTGTATGTCGGAACACATCCCACGGGAACCTTCTACCGGGATGCAAAGTATCCTATGTCTTAATATACTAGCTGTTGCCAGCGGCTTCGCCCGCGTGTATGTCAGAACACATCCCACGGGAACCTTCTACCGGGATGCAAAGCATCCTATGTCTTAATATACTAGCTGTTGCCCGCGTGTATGTCGGAACACATCCCACGGGAACCTTCTACCGGGATGCAAAGCATCCTATGTCTTAATATACTAGCTGTTGCCCGCGTGTATGTTGGAACACATCCCACGGGAACCTTCTACCGGGATGCAAAGTATCCTATGTCTTAATATACTAGCTGTTGCCAGCGGCTTCGCCCGCGTGTATGTCAGAACACATCCCACGGGAACCTTCTACCGGGATGCAAAGCATCCTATGTCTTAATATACTAGCTGTTGCCCGCGTGTATGTCGGAACACATCCCACGGGAACCTTCTACCGGGATGCAAAGCATCCTATGTCTTAATATACTAGCTGTTGCCCGCGTGTATGTCGGAACACATCCCACGGGAACCTTTTACCGGGATGCAAAGCATCGTATGTCTTAATATACTAGCTGTTGCCAGCGTGTATGTCGGAACATATCCCACGGGAACCTTCTACCGGGATGCAAAGTATCCTATGTCTTAATATACTAGCTGTTGCCCGCGTGTGTATGTCGGAACATATCCCACGGGAACCTTCTACCGGGATGCAAAGTATCCTATGTCTTATTATACTAGCTGTTGCCAGCGTGTGTATGTCGGAACATATCCCACGGGAACCTTCTACCGGGATGCAAAGTATCCTATGTCTTATTATACTAGGTGTTGCCAGCGTGTATGTCGGAACATATCCCACGGGAACCTTCTACCGGGATGCAAAGTATCCTATGTCTTAATATACTAGCTGTTGCCAGCGTGTATGTCGGAACATATCCCACGGGAACCTTTTACCGGTATGCAAAGCATCGTATGTCTTAATATACTAGCTGTTGCCAGCGTGTATGTCGGAACATATCCCACGGGAACCTTCTACCAGGATGCAAAGTATCCTATGTCTTAATATACTAGCTGTTGCCCGCGTGTGTATGTCGGAACATATCCCACGGGAACCTTCTACCGGGATGCAAAGTATCCTATGTCTTATTATACTAGCTGTTGCCAGCGTGTATGTCGGAACATATCCCACGGGAAC
Source organism: Dicycla oo (assembly GCA_948252095.1). Lineage (NCBI taxonomy): Eukaryota > Metazoa > Arthropoda > Insecta > Lepidoptera > Noctuidae > Dicycla > Dicycla oo. The sequence continues at coordinate 18,075,403 of OX411737.1, forward strand.
CTTCTACCGGGATGCAAAGTATCCTATGTCTTAATATACTAGCTGTTGCCAGCGTGTATGTCGGAACATATCCCACGGGAACCTTCTACCGGGATGCAAAGTATCCTATGTCTTAATATACTAGCTGTTGCCAGCGTGTATGTCGGAACACATCCCACGGGAACCTTCTACCGGGATGCAAAGCATCCTATGTCTTAATATACTAGCTGTTGCCAGCGTGTATGTCGGAACATATCCCACGGGAACCTTTTACCGGGATGCAAAGCATCGTATGTCTTAATATACTAGCTGTTGCCAGCGTGTATGTCGGAACATATCCCACGGGAACCTTCTACCGGGATGCAAAGTATCCTATGTCTTAATATACTAGCTGTTGCCCGCGTGTGTATGTCGGAACATATCCCACGGGAACCTTCTACCGGGATGCAAAGTATCCTATGTCTTATTATACTAGCTGTTGCCAGCGTGTATGTCGGAACATATCCCACGGGAACCTTCTACCGGGATGCAAAGTATCCTATGTCTTAATATACTAGCTGTTGCCAGCGTGTATGTCGGAACATATCCCACGGGAACCTTCTACCGGGATGCAAAGTATCCTATGTCTTAATATACTAGCTGTTGCCCGCGTGTATGTCGGAACACATCCCATGGGAACCTTCTACCGGGATGCAAAGCATCCTATGTCTTAATATACTAGCTGTTGCCCGCGTGTATGTCGGAACACATCCCACGGGAACCTTCTACCGGGATGCAAAGCATCCTATGTCTTAATATACTAGCTGTTGCCCGCGTGTATGTCAGAACACATCCCACGGGAACCTTCTACCGGGATGCAAAGTATCCTATGTCTTAATATACTAGCTGTTGCCCGCGTGTATGTCGGAACATATCCCACGGGAACCTTTTACCGGGATGCAAAGTATCCTATGTCTTATTATACTAGCTGTTGCCAGCGTGTATGTCGGAACATATCCCACGGGAACCTTCTACCGGGATGCAAAGTATCCTATGTCTTAATATACTAGCTGTTGCCAGCGTGTATGTCGGAACATATCCCACGGGAACCTTCTACCGGGATGCAAAGTATCCTATGTCTTAATATACTAGCTGTTGCCAGCGTGTATGTCGGAACACATCCCACGGGAACCGTCTACCGGGATGCAACGCATCCTATGTCTTAATATACTAGCTGTTGCCCGCGTGTATGTCGGAACACATCCCACGGGAACCTTCTACCGGGATGCAAAGCATCCTATGTCTTAATATACTAGCTGTTGCCCGCGTGTATGTCGGAACACATCCCACGGGAACCTTTTACCGGGATGCAAAGCATCGTATGTCTTAATATACTAGCTGTTGCCAGCGTGTATGTCGGAACATATCCCACGGGAACCTTCTACCGGGATGCAAAGCATCCTATGTCTTATTATACTAGCTGTTGCCAACGTGTATGTCGGAACATATCCCACGGGAACCTTTTACCGGGATGCAAAGTATCCTATGTCTTATTATACTAGCTGTTGCCAGCGTGTATGTCGGAACATATCCCACGGGAACCTTCTACCGGGATGCAAAGTATCCTATGTCTTAATATACTAGCTGTTGCCAGCGTGTATGTCGGAACATTTCCCACGGGAACCTTCTACCGGGATGCAAAGCATCCTATGTCTTAATATACTAGCTGTTGCCCGCGTGTATGTCGGAACATATCCCACGGGAACCTTTTACCGGGATGCAAAGTATCCTATGTCTTATTATACTAGCTGTTGCCAGCGTGTATGTCGGAACATATCCCACGGGAACCTTTTACCGGGATGCAAAGTATCCTATGTCTTATTATACTAGCTGTTGCCAGCGTGTATGTCGGAACATATCCCACGGGAACCTTCTACCGGGATGCAAAGTATCCTATGTCTTAATATACTAGCTGTTGCCAGCGTGTATGTCGGAACATTTCCCACGGGAACCTTCTACCGGGATGCAAAGCATCCTATGTCTTAATATACTAGCTGTTGCCCGCGTGTATGTCAGAACACATCCCACGGGAACCTTCTACCGGGATGCAAAGTATCCTATGTCTTATTATACTAGCTGTTGCCAGCGTGTATGTCGGAACATATCCCACGGGAACCTTTTACCGGGATGCAAAGTATCCTATGTCTTATTATACTAGCTGTTGCCAGCGTGTATGTCGGAACACATCCCACGGGAACCTTCTACCGGGATGCAAAGCATCCTATGTCTTAATATGCTAGCTGTTGCCCGCGTGTATGTCGGAACACATCCCACGGGAACCTTCTACCGGGATGCAAAGCATCCTATGTCTTAATATGCTAGCTGTTGCCCGCGTGTATGTCGGAACACATCCCACGGGAACCTTTTACCGGGATGCAAAGTATCCTATGTCTTAATATACTAGCTGTTGCCCGCGTGTATGTCGGAACACATCCCACGGGAACCTTTTACCGGGATGCAAAGTATCCTATGTCTTAATATACTAGCTGTTGCCAGCGTGTATGTCGGAACACATCCCACGGGAACCTTCTACCGGGATGCAAAGCATCCTATGTCTTAATATACTAGCTGTTGCCCGCGTGTATGTCGGAACACATCCCACGGGAACCTTCTACCGGGATGCAAAGTATCCTATGTCTTAATATACTAGCTGTTGCCAGCGTGTATGTCGGAACATATCCCACGGGAACCTTCTACCGGGATGCAAAGCATCCTATGTCTTAATATACTAGCTGTTGCCCGCGTGTATGTCGGAACACATCCCACGGGAACCTTTTACCGGGATGCAAAGCATCGTATGTCTTAATATACTAGCTGTTGCCAGCGTGTATGTCGGAACATATCCCACGGGAACCTTCTACCGGGATGCAAAGCATCCTATGTCTTATTATACTAGCTGTTGCCAACGTGTATGTCGGAACACATCCCACGGGAACCTTCTACCGGGATGCAAAGCATCCTATGTCTTAATATACTAGCTGTTGCCCGCGTGTATGTCGGAACACATCCCACGGGAACCTTCTACCGGGATGCAAAGCATCCTATGTCTTAATATACTAGCTGTTGCCAACGTGTATGTCGGAACATATCCCACGGGAACCTTTTACCGGGATGCAAAGTATCCTATGTCTTATTATACTAGCTGTTGCCAGCGTGTATGTCGGAACATATCCCACGGGAACCTTCTACCGGGATGCAAAGTATCCTATGTCTTAATATACTAGCTGTTGCCAGCGTGTATGTCGGAACATTTCCCACGGGAACCTTCTACCGGGATGCAAAGCATCCTATGTCTTAATATACTAGCTGTTGCCCGCGTGTATGTCGGAACACATCCCACGGGAACCTTCTACCGGGATGCAAAGTATCCTATGTCTTATTATACTAGCTGTTGCCAGCGTGTATGTCGGAACACATCCCACGGGAACCTTCTACCGGGATGCAAAGTATCCTATGTCTTAATATACTAGCTGTTGCCCGCGTGTGTATGTCGGAACATATCCCACGGGAACCTTTTACCGGGATGAAAAGTATTCTATGTCTTAATATACTAGCTGTTGCCCGCGTGTATGTCGGAACACATCCCACGGGAACCTTCTACCGGGATGCAAAGCATCCTATGTCTTAATATGCTAGCTGTTGCCCGCGTGTATGTCGGAACACATCCCACGGGAACCTTTTACCGGGATGCAAAGTATCCTATGTCTTAATATACTAGCTGTTGCCCGCGTGTATGTCGGAACACATCCCACGGGAACCTTTTACCGGGATGCAAAGTATCCTATGTCTTAATATACTAGCTGTTGCCAGCGTGTATGTCGGAACACATCCCACGGGAACCTTCTACCGGGATGCAAAGCATCCTATGTCTTAATATACTAGCTGTTGCCCGCGTGTATGTCGGAACACATCCCACGGGAACCTTCTACCGGGATGCAAAGTATCCTATGTCTTAATATACTAGCTGTTGCCAGCGTGTATGTCGGAACATATCCCACGGGAACCTTCTACCGGGATGCAAAGCATCCTATGTCTTAATATACTAGCTGTTGCCCGCGTGTATGTCGGAACACATCCCACGGGAACCTTTTACCGGGATGCAAAGCATCGTATGTCTTAATATACTAGCTGTTGCCAGCGTGTATGTCGGAACATATCCCACGGGAACCTTCTACCGGGATGCAAAGCATCCTATGTCTTATTATACTAGCTGTTGCCAACGTGTATGTCGGAACACATCCCACGGGAACCTTCTACCGGGATGCAAAGCATCCTATGTCTTAATATACTAGCTGTTGCCCGCGTGTATGTCGGAACATATCCCACGGGAACCTTCTACCGGGATGCAAAGCATCCTATGTCTTATTATACTAGCTGTTGCCAACGTGTATGTCGGAACATATCCCACGGGAACCTTTTACCGGGATGCAAAGTATCCTATGTCTTATTATACTAGCTGTTGCCAGCGTGTATGTCGGAACATATCCCACGGGAACCTTCTACCGGGATGCAAAGTATCCTATGTCTTAATATACTAGCTGTTGCCAGCGTGTATGTCGGAACATTTCCCACGGGAACCTTCTACCGGGATGCAAAGCATCCTATGTCTTAATATACTAGCTGTTGCCCGCGTGTATGTCGGAACATATCCCACGGGAACCTTTTACCGGGATGCAAAGTATCCTATGTCTTATTATACTAGCTGTTGCCAGCGTGTATGTCGGAACACATCCCACGGGAACCTTCTACCGGGATGCAAAGCATCCTATGTCTTAATATACTAGCTGTTGCCCGCGTGTATGTCAGAACACATCCCACGGGAACCTTCTACCGGGATGCAAAGTATCCTATGTCTTATTATACTAGCTGTTGCCAGCGTGTATGTCGGAACATATCCCACGGGAACCTTTTACCGGGATGCAAAGTATCCTATGTCTTATTATACTAGCTGTTGCCAGCGTGTATGTCGGAACACATCCCACGGGAACCTTCTACCGGGATGCAAAGCATCCTATGTCTTAATATGCTAGCTGTTGCCCGCGTGTATGTCGGAACACATCCCACGGGAACCTTCTACCGGGATGCAAAGCATCCTATGTCTTAATATGCTAGCTGTTGCCCGCGTGTATGTCGGAACACATCCCACGGGAACCTTTTACCGGGATGCAAAGTATCCTATGTCTTAATATACTAGCTGTTGCCCGCGTGTATGTCGGAACACATCCCACGGGAACCTTTTACCGGGATGCAAAGTATCCTATGTCTTAATATACTAGCTGTTGCCAGCGTGTATGTCGGAACACATCCCACGGGAACCTTCTACCGGGATGCAAAGCATCCTATGTCTTAATATACTAGCTGTTGCCCGCGTGTATGTCGGAACACATCCCACGGGAACCTTCTACCGGGATGCAAAGCATCCTATGTCTTAATATATTAGCTGTTGCCAGCGGCTTCGCCCGCGTGTATGTCGGAACACATCCCACGGGAACCTTCTACCGGGATGGAAAGTATCCTATGTCTTATTATACTAGCTGTTGCCAGCGTGTATGTCGGAACATATCCCACGGGAACCTTCTACCGGGATGCAAAGTATCCTATGTCTTAATATACTAGCTGTTGCCAGCGTGTATGTCGGAACATATCCCACGGGAACCTTCTACCGGGATGCAAAGTATCCTATGTCTTAATATACTAGCTGTTGCCAGCGTGTATGTCGGAACACATCCCACGGGAACCGTCTACCGGGATGCAACGCATCCTATGTCTTAATATACTAGCTGTTGCCCGCGTGTATGTCGGAACACATCCCACGGGAACCTTCTACCGGGATGCAAAGCATCCTATGTCTTAATATACAAGCTGTTGCCCGCGTGTATGTCAGAACACATCCCACGGGAACCTTCTACCGGGATGCAAAGTATCCTATGTCTTAATATACTAGCTGTTGCCCGCGTGTATGTCAGAACACATCCCACGGGAACCTTCTACCGGGATGCAAAGTATCCTATGTCTTATTATACTAGCTGTTGCCAGCGTGTATGTCGGAACATATCCCACGGGAACCTTTTACCGGGATGCAAAGTATCCTATGTCTTATTATACTAGCTGTTGCCCGCGTGTATGTTGGAACACATCCCACGGGAACCTTCTACCGGGATGCAAAGTATCCTATGTCTTAATATACTAGCTGTTGCCAGCGGCTTCGCCCGCGTGTATGTCAGAACACATCCCACGGGAACCTTCTACCGGGATGCAAAGCATCCTATGTCTTAATATACTAGCTGTTGCCCGCGTGTATGTCGGAACACATCCCACGGGAACCTTTTACCGGGATGCAAAGCATCGTATGTCTTAATATACTAGCTGTTGCCAGCGTGTATGTCGGAACATATCCCACGGGAACCTTCTACCGGGATGCAAAGCATCCTATGTCTTAATATACTAGCTGTTGCCAGCGTGTATGTCGGAACATATCCCACGGGAACCTTCTACCGGGATGCAAAGCATCCTATGTCTTAATATACTAGCTGTTGCCCGCGTGTATGTCGGAACACATCCCACGGGAACCTTTTACCGGGATGCAAAGCATCGTATGTCTTAATATACTAGCTGTTGCCAGCGTGTATGTCGGAACACATCCCACGGGAACCTTTTACCGGGATGCAAAGCATCGTATGTCTTAATATACTAGCTGTTGCCAGCGTGTATGTCGGAACATATCCCACGGGAACCTTCTACCGGGATGCAAAGCATCCTATGTCTTAATATACTAGCTGTTGCCAGCGTGTATGTCGGAACATATCCCACGGGAACCTTCTACCGGGATGCAAAGCATCCTATGTCTTAATATACTAGCTGTTGCCCGCGTGTATGTCGGAACACATCCCACGGGAACCTTTTACCGGGATGCAAAGCATCGTATGTCTTAATATACTAGCTGTTGCCAGCGTGTATGTCGGAACATATCCCACGGGAACCTTCTACCGGGATGCAAAGCATCCTATGTCTTAATATACTAGCTGTTGCCCGCGTGTATGTCGGAACACATCCCACGGGAACCTTTTACCGGGATGCAAAGCATCGTATGTCTTAATATACTAGCTGTTGCCAGCGTGTATGTCGGAACATATCCCACGGGAACCTTCTACCGGGATGCAAAGCATCCTATGTCTTATTATACTAGCTGTTGCCAACGTGTATGTCGGAACACATCCCACGGGAACCTTCTACCGGGATGCAAAGCATCCTATGTCTTAATATACTAGCTGTTGCCCGCGTGTATGTCGGAACATATCCCACGGGAACCTTCTACCGGGATGCAAAGCATCCTATGTCTTATTATACTAGCTGTTGCCAACGTGTATGTCGGAACATATCCCACGGGAACCTTTTACCGGGATGCAAAGTATCCTATGTCTTATTATACTAGCTGTTGCCAGCGTGTATGTCGGAACATATCCCACGGGAACCTTCTACCGGGATGCAAAGTATCCTATGTCTTAATATACTAGCTGTTGCCAGCGTGTATGTCGGAACATTTCCCACGGGAACCTTCTACCGGGATGCAAAGCATCCTATGTCTTAATATACTAGCTGTTGCCCGCGTGTATGTCGGAACATATCCCACGGGAACCTTTTACCGGGATGCAAAGTATCCTATGTCTTATTATACTAGCTGTTGCCAGCGTGTATGTCGGAACACATCCCACGGGAACCTTCTACCGGGATGCAAAGCATCCTATGTCTTAATATACTAGCTGTTGCCCGCGTGTATGTCAGAACACATCCCACGGGAACCTTCTACCGGGATGCAAAGTATCCTATGTCTTATTATACTAGCTGTTGCCAGCGTGTATGTCGGAACATATCCCACGGGAACCTTTTACCGGGATGCAAAGTATCCTATGTCTTATTATACTAGCTGTTGCCAGCGTGTATGTCGGAACACATCCCACGGGAACCTTCTACCGGGATGCAAAGCATCCTATGTCTTAATATGCTAGCTGTTGCCCGCGTGTATGTCGGAACACATCCCACGGGAACCTTCTACCGGGATGCAAAGCATCCTATGTCTTAATATGCTAGCTGTTGCCCGCGTGTATGTCGGAACACATCCCACGGGAACCTTTTACCGGGATGCAAAGTATCCTATGTCTTAATATACTAGCTGTTGCCCGCGTGTATGTCGAAACACATCCCACGGGAACCTTTTACCGGGATGCAAAGTATCCTATGTCTTAATATACTAGCTGTTGCCAGCGTGTATGTCGGAACACATCCCACGGGAACCTTCTACCGGGATGCAAAGCATCCTATGTCTTAATATACTAGCTGTTGCCCGCGTGTATGTCGGAACACATCCCACGGGAACCTTCTACCGGGATGCAAAGCATCCTATGTCTTAATATATTAGCTGTTGCCAGCGGCTTCGCCCGCGTGTATGTCGGAACACATCCCACGGGAACCTTCTACCGGGATGGAAAGTATCCTATGTCTTATTATACTAGCTGTTGCCAGCGTGTATGTCGGAACATATCCCACGGGAACCTTCTACCGGGATGCAAAGTATCCTATGTCTTAATATACTAGCTGTTGCCAGCGTGTATGTCGGAACATATCCCACGGGAACCTTCTACCGGGATGCAAAGTATCCTATGTCTTAATATACTAGCTGTTGCCAGCGTGTATGTCGGAACACATCCCACGGGAACCGTCTACCGGGATGCAACGCATCCTATGTCTTAATATACTAGCTGTTGCCCGCGTGTATGTCGGAACACATCCCACGGGAACCTTCTACCGGGATGCAAAGCATCCTATGTCTTAATATACAAGCTGTTGCCCGCGTGTATGTCAGAACACATCCCACGGGAACCTTCTACCGGGATGCAAAGTATCCTATGTCTTAATATACTAGCTGTTGCCCGCGTGTATGTCAGAACACATCCCACGGGAACCTTCTACCGGGATGCAAAGTATCCTATGTCTTATTATACTAGCTGTTGCCAGCGTGTATGTCGGAACATATCCCACGGGAACCTTTTACCGGGATGCAAAGTATCCTATGTCTTATTATACTAGCTGTTGCCCGCGTGTATGTTGGAACACATCCCACGGGAACCTTCTACCGGGATGCAAAGTATCCTATGTCTTAATATACTAGCTGTTGCCAGCGGCTTCGCCCGCGTGTATGTCAGAACACATCCCACGGGAACCTTCTACCGGGATGCAAAGCATCCTATGTCTTAATATACTAGCTGTTGCCCGCGTGTATGTCGGAACACATCCCACGGGAACCTTTTACCGGGATGCAAAGCATCGTATGTCTTAATATACTAGCTGTTGCCAGCGTGTATGTCGGAACATATCCCACGGGAACCTTCTACCGGGATGCAAAGCATCCTATGTCTTAATATACTAGCTGTTGCCAGCGTGTATGTCGGAACATATCCCACGGGAACCTTCTACCGGGATGCAAAGCATCCTATGTCTTAATATACTAGCTGTTGCCCGCGTGTATGTCGGAACACATCCCACGGGAACCTTTTACCGGGATGCAAAGCATCGTATGTCTTAATATACTAGCTGTTGCCAGCGTGTATGTCGGAACACATCCCACGGGAACCTTTTACCGGGATGCAAAGCATCGTATGTCTTAATATACTAGCTGTTGCCAGCGTGTATGTCGGAACATATCCCACGGGAACCTTCTACCGGGATGCAAAGCATCCTATGTCTTAATATACTAGCTGTTGCCAGCGTGTATGTCGGAACATATCCCACGGGAACCTTCTACCGGGATGCAAAGCATCCTATGTCTTAATATACTAGCTGTTGCCCGCGTGTATGTCGGAACACATCCCACGGGAACCTTTTACCGGGATGCAAAGCATCGTATGTCTTAATATACTAGCTGTTGCCAGCGTGTATGTCGGAACATATCCCACGGGAACCTTCTACCGGGATGCAAAGCATCCTATGTCTTATTATACTAGCTGTTGCCAACGTGTATGTCGGAACATATCCCACGGGAACCTTTTACCGGGATGCAAAGTATCCTATGTCTTATTATACTAGCTGTTGCCAGCGTGTATGTCGGAACATATCCCACGGGAACCTTCTACCGGGATGCAAAGTATCCTATGTCTTAATATACTAGCTGTTGCCAGCGTGTATGTCGGAACATTTCCCACGGGAACCTTCTACCGGGATGCAAAGCATCCTATGTCTTAATATACTAGCTGTTGCCCGCGTGTATGTCGGAACATATCCCACGGGAACCTTTTACCGGGATGCAAAGTATCCTATGTCTTATTATACTAGCTGTTGCCAGCGTGTATGTCGGAACATATCCCACGGGAACCTTCTACCGGGATGCAAAGTATCCTATGTCTTAATATACTAGCTGTTGCCAGCGTGTATGTCGGAACACATCCCACGGGAACCGTCTACCGGGATGCAACGCATCCTATGTCTTAATATACTAGCTGTTGCCCGCGTGTATGTCGGAACACATCCCACGGGAACCTTTTACCGGGATGCAAAGTATCCTAAGTCTTAATATACTAGCTGTTGCCAGCGGCTTCGCCCGCGTGTATGTCGGAACTTATCCCACGGGAACCTTCTACCGGGATGCAAAGTATCCTATGTCTTAATATACTAGCTGTTGCTAGCGGCTTCGCCCGCGTGTATGTCGGAACACATCCCACGGGAACCTTCTACCGGGATGCAAAGTATCCTATGTCTTAATATACTAGCTGTTGCCAGCGGCTTCGCCCGCGTGTATGTCGGAACACATCCCACGGGAACCTTCTACCGGGATGCAAAGTATCCTATGTCTTAATATACTAGCTGTTGCCCGCGTGTATGTCGGAACACATCCCACGGGAACCTTCTACCGGGATGCAAAGTATCCTATGTCTTAATATGCTAGCTGTTGCCCGCGTGTATGTCGGAACACATCCCACGGGAACCTTCTACCGGGATGCAAAGCATCCTATGTCTTAATATACTAGCTGTTGCCGGCGTGTATGTCGGAACACATCCCACGGGAACCTTCTACCGGGATGCAAAGCATCCTATGTCTTAATATACTAGCTGTTGCCCGCGTGTATGTCGGAACACATCCCACGGGAACCTTCTACCGGGATGCAAAGCATCCTATGTCTTAATATACTAGCTGTTGCCAGCGTGTATGTCGGAACACATCCCACGGGAACCTTCTACCGGGATGCAAAGCATCCTATGTCTTAATATACTAGCTGTTGCCAGCGTGTATGTCGGAACACATCCCACGGGAACCTTCTACCGGGATGCAAAGCATCCTATGTCTTAATATACTAGCTGTTGCCGGCGTGTATGTCGGAACACATCCCACGGGAACCTTCTACCGGGATGCAAAGTATCCTATGTCTTAATATACTAGCTGTTGCCAGCGTGTATGTCGGAACATATCCCACGGGAACCTTCTACCGGGATGCAAAGTATCCTATGTCTTAATATACTAGCTGTTGCCAGCGTGTATGTCGGAACATATCCCACGGGAACCTTCTACCGGGATGCAAAGTATCCTATGTCTTAATATACTAGCTGTTGCCAGCGGCTTCGCCCGCGTGTATGTCAGAACACATCCCACGAGAACCTTCTACCGGGATGCAAAGCATCCTATGTCTTAATATACTAGCTGTTGCCAGCGGCTTCGCCCGCGTGTATGTCAGAACACATCCCACGGGAACCTTCTACCGGGATGCAAAGTATCCTATGTCTTAATATACTAGCTGTTGCCCGCGTGTATGTCGGAACACATCCCACGGGAACCTTCTACCGGGATGCAAAGTATCCTATGTCTTAATATACTAGCTGTTGCCAGCGGCTTCGCCCGCGTGTATGTCGGAACACATCCCACGGGAACCTTCTACCGGGATGCAAAGTATCCTATGTCTTAATATACTAGCTGTTGCCCGCGTGTATGTTGGAACACATCCCTCGGGAACCTTCTACCGGGATGCAAAGTATCCTATGTCTTAATATACTAGCTGTTGCCAGCGGCTTCGCCCGCGTGTATGTCGGAACACATCCCACGGGAACCTTCTACCGGGATGCAAAGTATCCTATGTCTTAATATACTAGCTGTTGCCCGCGTGTATGTTGGAACACATCCCACGGGAACCTTCTACCGGGATGCAAAGTATCCTATGTCTTAATATACTAGCTGTTGCCAGCGGCTTCGCCCGCGTGTATGTCAGAACACATCCCACGGGAACGTTCTACCGGGATGCAAAGCATCCTATGTCTTAATATACTAGCTGTTGCCCGCGTGTATGTCGGAACACATCCCACGGGAACCTTTTACCGGGATGCAAAGCATCGTATGTCTTAATATACTAGCTGTTGCCAGCGTGTATGTCGGAACATATCCCACGGGAACCTTCTACCGGGATGCAAAGTATCCTATGTCTTAATATACTAGCTGTTGCCCGCGTGTGTATGTCGGAACATATCCCACGGGAACCTTCTACCGGGATGCAAAGTATCCTATGTCTTATTATACTAGCTGTTGCCAACGTGTATGTCGGAACATATCCCACGGGAACCTTTTACCGGGATGATAAGTATCCTATGTCTTATTATACTAGCTGTTGCCAGTGTGTATGTCGGAACATATCCCACGGGAACCTTCTACCGGGATGCAAAGTATCCTATGTCTTAATATACTAGCTGTTGCCAGCGTGTATGTCGGAACATTTCCCACGGGAACCTTCTACCGGGATGCAAAGCATCCTATGTCTTAATATACTAGCTGTTGCCCGCGTGTATGTCGGAACATTTCCCACGGGAACCTTCTACCGGGATGCAAAGCATCCTATGTCTTAATATACTAGCTGTTGCCAGCGTGTATGTCGGAACATTTCCCACGGGAACCTTCTACCGGGATGCAAAGCATCCTATGTCTTAATATACTAGCTGTTGCCCGCGTGTATGTCGGAACATATCCCACGGGAACCTTCTACCGGGATGCAAAGTATCCTATGTCTTAATATACTAGCTGTTGCCAGCGTGTATGTCGGAACACATCCCACGGGAACCGTCTACCGGGATGCAACGCATCCTATGTCTTAATATACTAGCTGTTGCCCGCGTGTATGTCGGAACACATCCCTTGGGAACCTTTTACCGGGATGCAAAGCATCCTATGTCTTAATATACTAGCTGTTGCCCGCGTGTATGTTGGAACACATCCCACGGGAACCTTCCACCGGGATGCAAAGTATCCTATGTCTTAATATACTAGCTGTTGCTAGCGGCTTCGCCCGCGTGTATGTCGGAACACATCCCACGGGAACCTTCTACCGGGATGCAAAGTATCCTATGTCTTAATATACTAGCTGTTGCCAGCGGCTTCGCCCGCGTGTATGTCGGAACACATCCCACGGGAACCTTCTACCGGGATGCAAAGTATCCTATGTCTTAATATACTAGCTGTTGCCCGCGTGTATGTCGGAACACATCCCACGGGAACCTTCTACCGGGATGCAAAGTATCCTATGTCTTAATATGCTAGCTGTTGCCCGCGTGTATGTCGGAACACATCCCACGGGAACCTTCTACCGGGATGCAAAGCATCCTATGTCTTAATATACTAGCTGTTGCCGGCGTGTATGTCGGAACACATCCCACGGGAACCTTCTACCGGGATGCAAAGCATCCTATGTCTTAATATACTAGCTGTTGCCCGCGTGTATGTCGGAACACATCCCACGGGAACCTTCTACCGGGATGCAAAGCATCCTATGTCTTAATATACTAGCTGTTGCCAGCGGCTTCGCCCGCGTGTATGTCAGAACACATCCCACGAGAACCTTCTACCGGGATGCAAAGCATCCTATGTCTTAATATACTAGCTGTTGCCAGCGGCTTCGCCCGCGTGTATGTCAGAACACATCCCACGGGAACCTTCTACCGGGATGCAAAGTATCCTATGTCTTAATATACTAGCTGTTGCCCGCGTGTATGTCGGAACACATCCCACGGGAACCTTCTACCGGGATGCAAAGTATCCTATGTCTTAATATACTAGCTGTTGCCCGCGTGTATGTTGGAACACTTCCCACGGGAACCTTCTACCGGGATGCAAAGTATCCTATGTCTTAATATACTAGCTGTTGCCAGCGGCTTCGCCCGCGTGTATGTCGGAACACATCCCACAGGAACCTTCTACCGGGATGCAAAGCATCCTATGTCTTAATATACTAGCTGTTGCCCGCGTGTATGTTGGAACACATCCCACGGGAACCTTCTACCGGGATGCAAAGTATCCTATGTCTTAATATACTAGCTGTTGCCAGCGGCTTCGCCCGCGTGTATGTCGGAACACATCCCACGGGAACCTTCTACCGGGATGCAAAGCATCCTATGTCTTAATATACTAGCTATTGCCAGCGGCTTCGCCCGCGTGTATGTCAGAACATATCCCACGGGAGCCTTCTACCGGGATGCAAAGTATCCTATGTCTTAATATACTAGCTGTTGCCCGCGTGTATGTTGGAACACTTCCCATGGGAACCTTCTACCGGGATGCAAAGTATCCTATGTCTTAATATACTAGCTGTTGCCAGCGGCTTCGCCCGCGTGTATGTCGGAACACATCCCACAGGAACCTTCTACCGGGATGCAAAGCATCCTATGTCTTAATATACTAGCTGTTGCCCGCGTGTATGTTGGAACACATCCCACGGGAACCTTCTACCGGGATGCAAAGTATCCTATGTCTTAATATACTAGCTGTTGCCAGCGGCTTCGCCCGCGTGTATGTCGGAACACATCCCACGGGAACCTTCTACCGGGATGCAAAGCATCCTATGTCTTAATATACTAGCTGTTGCCAGCGGCTTCGCCCGCGTGTATGTCGGAACACATCCCACGGGAACCTTCTACCGGGATGCAAAGCATCCTATGTCTTAATATACTAGCTGTTGCCAGCGGCTTCGCCCGCGTGTATGTCGGAACACATCCCACAGGAACCTTCTACCGGGATGCAAAGTATCCTATGTCTTAATATACTAGCTGTTGCCCGCGTGTATGTTGGAACACATCCCACGGGAACCTTCTACCGGGATGCAAAGTATCCTATGTCTTAATATACTAGCTGTTGCCAGCGGCTTCGCCCGCGTGTATGTCGGAACACATCCCACGGGAACCTTCTACCGGGATGCAAAGCATCCTATGTCTTAATATACTAGCTGTTGCCAGCGGCTTCGCCCGCGTGTATGTCGGAACACATCCCACGGGAACCTTCTACCGGGATGCAAAGTATCCTATGTCTTAATATACTAGCTGTTGCCAGCGGCTTCGCCCGCGTGTATGTCGGAACACATCCCACGGGAACCTTCTACCGGGATGCAAAGTATCCTATGTCTTAATATACTAGCTGTTGCCAGCGGCTTTGCCCGCGTGTATGTCGGAACACATCCCACGGGAACCTTCTACCGGGATGCAAAGTATCCTATGTCTTAATATGCTAGCTGTTGCCCGCGTGTATGTCGGAACACATCCCACGGGAACCTTCTACCGGGATGCAAAGTATCCTATGTCTTAATATACTAGCTGTTGCCAGCGGCTTCGCCCGCGTGTATGTCGGAACACATCCCACGGGAACCTTCTACCGGGATGCAAAGTATCCTATGTCTTAATATACTAGCTGTTGCCAGCGGCTTCGCTCGCGTGTATGTCGGAACACATCCCACGGGAACCTTCTACCGGGATGCAAAGTATCCTATGTCTTAATATACTAGCTGTTGCCCGCGTGTATGTCGGAACACATCCCACGGGAACCTTCTACCGGGATGCAAAGTATCCTATGTCTTAATATACTAGCTATTGCCAGCGGCTTCGCCCGCGTGTATGTCAGAACATATCCCACGGGAACCTTCTACCGGGATGCAAAGTATCCTATGTCTTAATATACTAGCTGTTGCCCGCGTGTATGTTGGAACACTTCCCACGGGAAGCTTCTACCGGGATGCAAAGTATCCTATGTCTTAATATACTAGCTGTTGCCAGCGGCTTCGCCCGCGTGTATGTCGGAACACATCCCACGGGAACCTTCTACCGGGATGCAAAGCATCCTATGTCTTAATATACTAGCTGTTGCCAGCGGCTTCGCCCGCGTGTATGTCGGAACACATCCCACGGGAACCTTCTACCGGGATGCAAAGTATCCTATGTCTTAATATACTAGCTGTTGCCAGCGGCTTCGCCCGCGTGTATGTCGGAACACATCCCACGGGAACCTTCTACCGGGATGCAAAGTATCCTATGTCTTAATATACTAGCTGTTGCCAGCAGCTTTGCCCGCGTGTATGTCGGAACACATCCCACGGGAACCTTCTACCGGGATGCAAAGTATCCTATGTCTTAATATGCTAGCTGTTGCCCGCGTGTATGTCGGAACACATCCCACGGGAACCTTCTACCGGGATGCAAAGTATCCTATGTCTTAATATACTAGCTGTTGCCAGCGGCTTCGCCCGCGTGTATGTCGGAACACATCCCACGGGAACCTTCTACCGGGATGCAAAGTATCCTATGTCTTAATATACTAGCTGTTGCCAGCGGCTTCGCTCGCGTGTATGTCGGAACACATCCCACGGGAACCTTCTACCGGGATGCAAAGTATCCTATGTCTTAATATACTAGCTGTTGCCCGCGTGTATGTCGGAACACATCCCACGGGAACCTTCTACCGGGATGCAAAGTATCCTATGTCTTAATATACTAGCTATTGCCAGCGGCTTCGCCCGCGTGTATGTCAGAACATATCCCACGGGAACCTTCTACCGGGATGCAAAGTATCCTATGTCTTAATATACTAGCTGTTGCCCGCGTGTATGTTGGAACACTTCCCACGGGAACCTTCTACCGGGATGCAAAGTATCCTATGTCTTAATATACTAGCTGTTGCCAGCGGCTTCGCCCGCGTGTATGTCGGAACACATCCCACAGGAACCTTCTACCGGGATGCAAAGCATCCTATGTCTTAATATACTAGCTGTTGCCCGCGTGTATGTTGGAACACATCCCACGGGAACCTTCTACCGGGATGCAAAGTATCCTATGTCTTAATATACTAGCTGTTGCCAGCGGCTTCGCCCGCGTGTATGTCGGAACACATCCCACGGGAACCTTCTACCGGGATGCAAAGCATCCTATGTCTTAATATACTAGCTGTTGCCAGCGGCTTCGCCCGCGTGTATGTCGGAACACATCCCACGGGAACCTTCTACCGGGATGCAAAGCATCCTATGTCTTAATATACTAGCTGTTGCCAGCGGCTTCGCCCGCGTGTATGTCGGAACACATCCCACAGGAACCTTCTACCGGGATGCAAAGTATCCTATGTCTTAATATACTAGCTGTTGCCCGCGTGTATGTTGGAACACATCCCACGGGAACCTTCTACCGGGATGCAAAGTATCCTATGTCTTAATATACTAGCTGTTGCCAGCGGCTTCGCCCGCGTGTATGTCGGAACACATCCCACGGGAACCTTCTACCGGGATGCAAAGCATCCTATGTCTTAATATACTAGCTGTTGCCAGCGGCTTCGCCCGCGTGTATGTCGGAACACATCCCACGGGAACCTTCTACCGGGATGCAAAGTATCCTATGTCTTAATATACTAGCTGTTGCCAGCGGCTTCGCCCGCGTGTATGTCGGAACACATCCCACGGGAACCTTCTACCGGGATGCAAAGTATCCTATGTCTTAATATACTAGCTGTTGCCAGCGGCTTTGCCCGCGTGTATGTCGGAACACATCCCACGGGAACCTTCTACCGGGATGCAAAGTATCCTATGTCTTAATATGCTAGCTGTTGCCCGCGTGTATGTCGGAACACATCCCACGGGAACCTTCTACCGGGATGCAAAGTATCCTATGTCTTAATATACTAGCTGTTGCCAGCGGCTTCGCCCGCGTGTATGTCGGAACACATCCCACGGGAACCTTCTACCGGGATGCAAAGTATCCTATGTCTTAATATACTAGCTGTTGCCAGCGGCTTTGCCCGCGTGTATGTCGGAACACATCCCACGGGAACCTTCTACCGGGATGCAAAGTATCCTATGTCTTAATATGCTAGCTGTTGCCCGCGTGTATGTCGGAACACATCCCACGGGAACCTTCTACCGGGATGCAAAGTATCCTATGTCTTAATATACTAACTGTTGCCAGCGGCTTCGCCCGCGTGTATGTCGGCACACATCCCACGGGAACCTTCTACCGGGATGCAAAGTATCCTATGTCTTAATATACTAGCTGTTGCTTGCGTGTATGTCGGAACACATCCCACGGGAACCTTCTACCGGGATGCAAAGTATCCTATGTCTTAATATACTAGCTGTTGCCAGCGGCTTCGCCCGCGTGTATGTCGGAACACATCCCACGGGAACCTTCTACCGGGATGCAAAGTATCCTATGTCTTAATATGCTAGCTGTTGCCCGCGTGTATGTTGGAACACATCCCACGGGAACCTTCTACCGGGATGCAAAGTATCCTATGTCTTAATATACTAGCTGTTGCCAGCGTGTATGTCGGAACATATCCCACGGGAACCTTCTACCGGGATGCAAAGTATCCTATGTCTTAATATACTAGCTGTTGCCAGCGTGTATGTCGGAACATATCCCACGGGAACCTTCTACCGGGATGCAAAGTATCCTATGTCTTAATATACTAGCTGTTGCCAGCGTGTATGTCGGAACACATCCCACGGGAACCTTCTACCGGGATGCAAAGCATCCTATGTCTTAATATACTAGCTGTTGCCAGCGTGTATGTCGGAACACATCCCACGGGAACCTTCTACCGGGATGCAAAGCATCCTATGTCTTAATATACTAGCTGTTGCCAGCGTGTATGTCGGAACACATCCCACGGGAACCTTCTACCGGGATGCAAAGTATCCTATGTCTTAATATACTAGCTGTTGCCAGCGTGTATGTCGGAACACATCCCACGGGAACCTTCTACCGGGATGCAAAGTATCCTATGTCTTAATATACTAGCTGTTGCCAGCGGCTTTGCCCGCGTGTATGTCGGAACACATCCCACGGGAACCTTCTCCCGGGATGCAAAGTATCCTATGTCTTAATATACTAGCTGTTGCCAGCGTGTATGTCGGAACATATCCCACGGGAACCTTCTACCGGGATGCAAAGTATCCTATGTCTTAATATACTAGCTGTTGCCAGCGTGTATGTCGGAACACATCCCACGGGAACCTTCTACCGGGATGCAAAGCATCCTATGTCTTAATATACTAGCTGTTGCCAGCGTGTATGTCGGAACACATCCCACGGGAACCTTCTACCGGGATGCAAAGCATCCTATGTCTTAATATACTAGCTGTTGCCAGCGTGTATGTCGGAACACATCCCACGGGAACCTTCTACCGGGATGCAAAGTATCCTATGTCTTAATATACTAGCTGTTGCCAGCGGCTTCGCCCGCGTGTATGTCGGAACACATCCCACGGGAACCTTCTACCGGGATGCAAAGTATCTTATGTCTTAATATACTAGCTGTTGCTTGCGTGTATGTCGGAACACATCCCACGGGAACCTTCTACCGGGATGCAAAGTATCCTATGTCTTAATATACTAGCTGTTGCCAGCGGCTTCGCCCGCGTGTATGTCGGAACACATCCCACCGGAACCTTCTACCGGGATGCAAAGTATCTTATGTCTTAATATACTAGCTGTTGCTTGCGTGTATGTCGGAACACATCCCACCGGAACCTTCTACCGGGATGCAAAGTATTCTATGTCTTAATATACTAGCTGTTGCCCGCGTGTATGTTGGAACACATCCCACGGGAACCTTCTACCGGGATGCAAAGTA
The DNA here is from genome assembly GCA_948252095.1 of Dicycla oo. NCBI lineage: Eukaryota > Metazoa > Arthropoda > Insecta > Lepidoptera > Noctuidae > Dicycla > Dicycla oo. The sequence goes on from OX411737.1 coordinate 18,095,324, forward strand.
TCCTATGTCTTAATATACTAGCTGTTGCCAGCGTGTATGTCGGAACATATCCCACGGGAACCTTCTACCGGGATGCAAAGTATCCTATGTCTTAATATACTAGCTGTTGCCAGCGGCTTCGCCCGCGTGTATGTCGGAACAAATCCCACCGGAACCTTCTACCGGGATGCAAAGTATTCTATGTCTTAATATACTAGCTGTTGCCCGCGTGTATGTCGGAACACATCCCACGGGAACCTTCTACCGGGATGCAAAGTATCCTATGTCTTAATATACTAGCTGTTGCCAGCGTGTATGTCGGAACATATCCCACGGGAACCTTCTACCGGGATGCAAAGTATCCTATGTCTTAATATACTAGCTGTTGCCAGCGTGTATGTCGGAACATATCCCACGGGAACCTTCTACCGGGATGCAAAGTATCCTATGTCTTAATATACTAGCTGTTGCCAGCGTGTATGTCGGAACACATCCCACGGGAACCTTCTACCGGGATGCAAAGCATCCTATGTCTTAATATACTAGCTGTTGCCAGCGTGTATGTCGGAACACATCCCACGGGAACCTTCTACCGGGATGCAAAGCATCCTATGTCTTAATATACTAGCTGTTGCCAGCGTGTATGTCGGAACACATCCCACGGGAACCTTCTACCGGGATGCAAAGTATCCTATGTCTTAATATACTAGCTGTTGCCAGCGTGTATGTCGGAACATATCCCACGGGAACCTTCTACCGGGATGCAAAGTATCCTATGTCTTAATATACTAGCTGTTGCCAGCGTGTATGTCGGAACATATCCCACGGGAACCTTCTACCGGGATGCAAAGTATCCTATGTCTTAATATACTAGCTGTTGCCAGCGTGTATTTCGGAACATATCCCACGGGAATCTTCTACCGGGATGCAAAGCATCCTATGTCTTAATATACTAGCTGTTGCCCGCGTGTATGTCGGAACATATCCCACGGGAACCTTCTACCGGGATGCAAAGTATCCTATGTCTTAATATACTAGCTGTTGCCAGCGTGTATGTCGGAACATATCCCACGGGAACCTTCTACCGGGATGCAAAGTATCCTATGTCTTAATATACTAGCTGTTGCCAGCGGCTTCGCCCGCGTGTATGTCGGAACACATCCCACGGGAACCTTCTACCGGGATGCAAAGTATCCTATGTCTTAATATACTAGCTGTTGCCAGCGGCTTCGCCCGCGTGTATGTCGGAACACATCCCACGGGAACCTTCTACCGGGATGCAAAGCATCCTATGTCTTAATATACTAGCTGTTGCCCGCGTGTATGTCGGAACACATCCCACGGGAACCTTTTACCGGGATGCAAAGCATCCTATGTCTTAATATACTAGCTGTTGCCAGCGGCTTCGCCCGCGTGTATGTCGGAACACATCCCACGGGAACCTTCTACCGGGATGCAAAGTATCCTATGTCTTAATATACTAGCTGTTGCCCGCGTGTGTATGTCGGAACATATCCCACGGGAACCTTTTACCGGGATGAAAAGTATTCTATGTCTTAATATACTAGCTGTTGCCCGCGTGTATGTTGGAACACATCCCACGGGAACCTTCTACCGGGATGCAAAGCATCCTATGTCTTAATATACTAGCTGTTGCCAGCGGCTTCGCCCGCGTGTATGTCGGAACACATCCCACGGGAACCTTCTACCGGGATGCAAAGTATCCTATGTCTTAATATACTAGCTGTTGCCAGCGGCTTCGCCCGCGTGTATGTCGGAACACATCCCACGGGAACCTTCTACCGGGATGCAAAGTATCCTATGTCTTAATATACTAGCTGTTGCCCGCGTGTATGTCGGAACACATCCCACGGGAACCTTCTACCGGGATGCAAAGCATCCTTTGTCTTAATATACTAGCTGTTGCCCGCGTGTATGTCGGAACACATCCCACGGGAACCTTCTACCGGGATGCAAAGTATCCTATGTCTTAATATACTAGCTGTTGCCCGCGTGTATGTCGGAACACATCCCACGGGAACCTTTTACCGGGATGCAAAGCATCCTATGTCTTAATATACTAGCTGTTGCCAGCGGCTTCGCCCGCGTGTATGTCGGAACACATCCCACGGGAACCTTCTACCGGGATGCAAAGTATCCTATGTCTTAATATACTAGCTGTTGCCCGCGTGTATGTCGGAACACATCCCACGGGAACCTTCTACCGGGATGCAAAGTATCCTATGTCTTAATATACTAGCTGTTGCCCGCGTGTGTATGTCGGAACATATCCCACGGGAACCTTTTACCGGGATGAAAAGTATTCTATGTCTTAATATACTAGCTGTTGCCCGCGTGTATGTTGGAACACATCCCACGGGAACCTTCTACCGGGATGCAAAGTATCATATGTCTTAATATACTAGCTGTTGCCCGCGTGTATGTCGGAACACATCCCACGGGAACCTTCTACCGGGATGCAAAGCATCCTATGTCTTAATATACTAGCTGTTGCCCGCGTGTATGTCGGAACACATCCCACGGGAACCTTTTACCGGGATGCAAAGCATCCTATGTCTTAATATACTAGCTGTTGCCAGCGGCTTCGCCCGCGTGTATGTCGGAACACATCCCACGGGAACCTTCTACCGGGATGCAAAGTATCCTATGTCTTAATATACTAGCTGTTGCCCGCGTGTGTATGTCGGAACATATCCCACGGGAACCTTTTACCGGGATGAAAAGTATTCTATGTCTTAATATACTAGCTGTTGCCCGCGTGTATGTTGGAACACATCCCACGGGAACCTTCTACCGGGATGCAAAGCATCCTATGTCTTAATATACTAGCTGTTGCCAGCGGCTTCGCCCGCGTGTATGTCGGAACACATCCCACGGGAACCTTCTACCGGGATGCAAAGTATCCTATGTCTTAATATACTAGCTGTTTCCAGCGGCTTCGCCCGCGTGTATGTCGGAACACATCCCACGGGAACCTTCTACCGGGATGCAAAGTATCCTATGTCTTAATATACTAGCTGTTGCCCGCGTGTATGTCGGAACACATCCCACGGGAACCTTCTACCGGGATGCAAAGCATCCTTTGTCTTAATATACTAGCTGTTGCCCGCGTGTATGTCGGAACACATCCCACGGGAACCTTCTACCGGGATGCAAAGTATCCTATGTCTTAATATACTAGCTGTTGCCCGCGTGTATGTCGGAACACATCCCACGGGAACCTTTTACCGGGATGCAAAGCATCCTATGTCTTAATATACTAGCTGTTGCCAGCGGCTTCGCCCGCGTGTATGTCGGAACACATCCCACGGGAACCTTCTACCGGGATGCAAAGTATCCTATGTCTTAATATACTAGCTGTTGCCCGCGTGTGTATGTCGGAACATATCCCACGGGAACCTTTTACCGGGATGAAAAGTATTCTATGTCTTAATATACTAGCTGTTGCCCGCGTGTATGTTGGAACACATCCCACGGGAACCTTCTACCGGGATGCAAAGCATCCTATGTCTTAATATACTAGCTGTTGCCAGCGGCTTCGCCCGCGTGTATGTCGGAACACATCCCACGGGAACCTTCTACCGGGATGCAAAGTATCCTATGTCTTAATATACTAGCTGTTGCCAGCGGCTTCGCCCGCGTGTATGTCGGAACACATCCCACGGGAACCTTCTACCGGGATGCAAAGTATCCTATGTCTTAATATACTAGCTGTTGCCCGCGTGTATGTTGGAACACTTCCCACGGGAACCTTCTACCGGGATGCAAAGTATCCTATGTCTTAATATACTAGCTGTTGCCAGCGGCTTCGCCCGCGTGTATGTCGGAACACATCCCACGGGAACCTTCTACCGGGATGCAAAGTATCCTATGTCTTAATATACTAGCTGTTGCCAGCGGCTTTGCCCGCGTGTATGTCGGAACACATCCCACGGGAACCTTCTACCGGGATGCAAAGTATCCTATGTCTTAATATGCTAGCTGTTGCCCGCGTGTATGTCGGAACACATCCCACGGGAACCTTCTACCGGGATGCAAAGTATCCTATGTCTTAATATACTAGCTGTTGCCAGCGGCTTCGCCCGCGTGTATGTCGGAACACATCCCACGGGAACCTTCTACCGGGATGCAAAGTATCCTATGTCTTAATATACTAGCTGTTGCCAGCGGCTTCGCCCGCGTGTATGTCGGAACACATCCCACGGGAACCTTCTACCGGGATGCAAAGTATCCTATGTCTTAATATACTAGCTGTTGCCCGCGTGTATGTCGGAACACATCCCACGGGAACCTTCTACCGGGATGCAAAGTATCCTATGTCTTAATATGCTAGCTGTTGCCCGCGTGTATGTCGGAACACATCCCACGGGAACCTTCTACCGGGATGCAAAGCATCCTATGTCTTAATATACTAGCTGTTGCCGGCGTGTATGTCGGAACACATCCCACGGGAACCTTCTACCGGGATGCAAAGCATCCTATGTCTTAATATACTAGCTGTTGCCCGCGTGTATGTCGGAACACATCCCACGGGAACCTTCTACCGGGATGCAAAGCATCCTATGTCTTAATATACTAGCTGTTGCCAGCGGCTTCGCCCGCGTGTATGTCAGAACACATCCCACGAGAACCTTCTACCGGGATGCAAAGCATCCTATGTCTTAATATACTAGCTGTTGCCAGCGGCTTCGCCCGCGTGTATGTCAGAACACATCCCACGGGAACCTTCTACCGGGATGCAAAGCATCCTATGTCTTAATATACTAGCTGTTGCCGGCGTGTATGTCGGAACACATCCCACGGGAACCTTCTACCGGGATGCAAAGCATCCTATGTCTTAATATACTAGCTGTTGCCCGCGTGTATGTCGGAACACATCCCACGGGAACCTTCTACCGGGATGCAAAGCATCCTATGTCTTAATATACTAGCTGTTGCCAGCGGCTTCGCCCGCGTGTATGTCAGAACACATCCCACGAGAACCTTCTACCGGGATGCAAAGCATCCTATGTCTTAATATACTAGCTGTTGCCAGCGGCTTCGCCCGCGTGTATGTCAGAACACATCCCACGGGAACCTTCTACCGGGATGCAAAGTATCCTATGTCTTAATATACTAGCTGTTGCCCGCGTGTATGTCGGAACACATCCCACGGGAACCTTCTACCGGGATGCAAAGTATCCTATGTCTTAATATACTAGCTATTGCCAGCGGCTTCGCCCGCGTGTATGTCAGAACATATCCCACGGGAACCTTCTACCGGGATGCAAAGTATCCTATGTCTTAATATACTAGCTGTTGCCAGCGGCTTCGCCCGCGTGTATGTCGGAACACATCCCACAGGAACCTTCTACCGGGATGCAAAGCATCCTATGTCTTAATATACTAGCTGTTGCCCGCGTGTATGTTGGAACACATCCCACGGGAACCTTCTACCGGGATGCAAAGTATCCTATGTCTTAATATACTAGCTGTTGCCAGCGGCTTCGCCCGCGTGTATGTCGGAACACATCCCACGGGAACCTTCTACCGGGATGCAAAGCATCCTATGTCTTAATATACTAGCTGTTGCCAGCGGCTTCGCCCGCGTGTATGTCGGAACACATCCCACGGGAACCTTCTACCGGGATGCAAAGCATCCTATGTCTTAATATACTAGCTGTTGCCAGCGGCTTCGCCCGCGTGTATGTCGGAACACATCCCACAGGAACCTTCTACCGGGATGCAAAGTATCCTATGTCTTAATATACTAGCTGTTGCCCGCGTGTATGTTGGAACACATCCCACGGGAACCTTCTACCGGGATGCAAAGTATCCTATGTCTTAATATACTAGCTGTTGCCAGCGGCTTCGCCCGCGTGTATGTCGGAACACATCCCACGGGAACCTTCTACCGGGATGCAAAGCATCCTATGTCTTAATATACTAGCTGTTGCCAGCGGCTTCGCCCGCGTGTATGTCGGAACACATCCCACGGGAACCTTCTACCGGGATGCAAAGTATCCTATGTCTTAATATACTAGCTGTTGCCAGCGGCTTCGCCCGCGTGTATGTCGGAACACATCCCACGGGAACCTTCTACCGGGATGCAAAGTATCCTATGTCTTAATATACTAGCTGTTGCCAGCGGCTTTGCCCGCGTGTATGTCGGAACACATCCCACGGGAACCTTCTACCGGGATGCAAAGTATCCTATGTCTTAATATGCTAGCTGTTGCCCGCGTGTATGTCGGAACACATCCCACGGGAACCTTCTACCGGGATGCAAAGTATCCTATGTCTTAATATACTAACTGTTGCCAGCGGCTTCGCCCGCGTGTATGTCGGCACACATCCCACGGGAACCTTCTACCGGGATGCAAAGTATCCTATGTCTTAATATACTAGCTGTTGCTTGCGTGTATGTCGGAACACATCCCACGGGAACCTTCTACCGGGATGCAAAGTATCCTATGTCTTAATATACTAGCTGTTGCCAGCGGCTTCGCCCGCGTGTATGTCGGAACACATCCCACGGGAACCTTCTACCGGGATGCAAAGTATCCTATGTCTTAATATACTAGCTGTTGCTTGCGTGTATGTCGGAACACATCCCACGGGAACCTTCTACCGGGATGCAAAGTATCCTATGTCTTAATATACTAGCTGTTGCCAGCGGCTTCGCCCGCGTGTATGTCGGAACACATCCCACGGGAACCTTCTACCGGGATGCAAAGTATCCTATGTCTTAATATACTAGCTGTTGCCAGCGGCTTTGCCCGCGTGTATGTCGGAACACATCCCACGGGAACCTTCTACCGGGATGCAAAGTATCCTATGTCTTAATATGCTAGCTGTTGCCCGCGTGTATGTCGGAACACATCCCACGGGAACCTTCTACCGGGATGCAAAGTATCCTATGTCTTAATATACTAGCTGTTGCCAGCGGCTTCGCCCGCGTGTATGTCGGCACACATCCCACGGGAACCTTCTACCGGGATGCAAAGTATCCTATGTCTTAATATACTAGCTGTTGCCAGCGGCTTCGCCCGCGTGTATGTCGGAACACATCCCACGGGAACCTTCTACCGGGATGCAAAGTATCTTATGTCTTAATATACTAGCTGTTGCTTGCGTGTATGTCGGAACACATCCCACGGGAACCTTCTACCGGGATGCAAAGTATCCTATGTCTTAATATACTAGCTGTTGCCAGCGGCTTCGCCCGCGTGTATGTCGGAACACATCCCACGGGAACCTTCTACCGGGATGCAAAGTATCTTATGTCTTAATATACAAGCTGTTGCTTGCGTGTATGTCGGAACACATCCCACGGGAACCTTCTACCGGGATGCAAAGTATCCTATGTCTTAATATACTAGCTGTTGCTTGCGTGTATGTCGGAACACATCCCACGGGAACCTTCTACCGGGATGCAAAGTATCCTATGTCTTAATATACTAGCTGTTGCCAGCGGCTTCGCCCGCGTGTATGTCGGAACACATCCCACGGGAACCTTCTACCGGGATGCAAAGTATCTTATGTCTTAATATACTAGCTGTTGCTTGCGTGTATGTCGGAACACATCCCACCGGAACCTTCTACCGGGATGCAAAGTATTCTATGTCTTAATATACTAGCTGTTGCCCGCGTGTATGTTGGAACACATCCCACGGGAACCTTCTACCGGGATGCAAAGTATCCTATGTCTTAATATACTAGCTGTTGCCAGCGTGTATGTCGGAACATATCCCACGGGAACCTTCTACCGGGATGCAAAGTATCCTATGTCTTAATATACTAGCTGTTGCCAGCGGCTTCGCCCGCGTGTATGTCGGAACACATCCTACCGGAACCTTCTACCGGGATGCAAAGTATTCTATGTCTTAATATACTAGCTGTTGCCCGCGTGTATGTCGGAACACATCCCACGGGAACCTTCTACCGGGATGCAAAGTATCCTATGTCTTAATATACTAGCTGTTGCCAGCGTGTATGTCGGAACACATCCCACGGGAACCTTCTACCGGGATGCAAAGTATCCTATGTCTTAATATACTAGCTGTTGCCAGCGTGTATGTCGGAACACATCCCACGGGAACCTTCTACCGGGATGCAAAGCATCCTATGTCTTAATATACTAGCTGTTGCCAGCGTGTATGTCGGAACACATCCCACGGGAACCTTCTACCGGGATGCAAAGCATCCTATGTCTTAATATACTAGCTGTTGCCAGCGTGTATGTCGGAACACATCCCACGGGAACCTTCTACCGGGATGCAAAGTATCCTATGTCTTAATATACTAGCTGTTGCCAGCGTGTATGTCGGAACATATCCCACGGGAACCTTCTACCGGGATGCAAAGTATCCTATGTCTTAATATACTAGCTGTTGCCAGCGTGTATGTCGGAACATATCCCACGGGAACCTTCTACCGGGATGCAAAGTATCCTATGTCTTAATATACTAGCTGTTGCCAGCGTGTATTTCGGAACATATCCCACGGGAATCTTCTACCGGGATGCAAAGCATCCTATGTCTTAATATACTAGCTGTTGCCCGCGTGTATGTCGGAACATATCCCACGGGAACCTTCTACCGGGATGCAAAGTATCCTATGTCTTAATATACTAGCTGTTGCCAGCGTGTATGTCGGAACATATCCCACGGGAACCTTCTACCGGGATGCAAAGTATCCTATGTCTTAATATACTAGCTGTTGCCAGCGGCTTCGCCCGCGTGTATGTCGGCACACATCCCACGGGAACCTTCTACCGGGATGCAAAGTATCCTATGTCTTAATATACTAGCTGTTGCCAGCGGCTTCGCCCGCGTGTATGTCGGAACACATCCCACGGGAACCTTCTACCGGGATGCAAAGTATCTTATGTCTTAATATACTAGCTGTTCCTTGCGTGTATGTCGGAACACATCCCACGGGAACCTTCTACCGGGATGCAAAGTATCCTATGTCTTAATATACTAGCTGTTGCCAGCGGCTTCGCCCGCGTGTATGTCGGCACACATCCCACGGGAACCTTCTACCGGGATGCAAAGTATCCTATGTCTTAATATACTAGCTGTTGCCAGCGGCTTCGCCCGCGTGTATGTCGGAACACATCCCACGGGAACCTTCTACCGGGATGCAAAGCATCCTATGTCTTAATATACTAGCTGTTGCCAGCGGCTTCGCCCGCGTGTATGTCAGAACACATCCCACGAGAACCTTCTACCGGGATGCAAAGCATCCTATGTCTTAATATACTAGCTGTTGCCAGCGGCTTCGCCCGCGTGTATGTCAGAACACATCCCACGGGAACCTTCTACCGGGATGCAAAGCATCCTATGTCTTAATATACTAGCTGTTGCCGGCGTGTATGTCGGAACACATCCCACGGGAACCTTCTACCGGGATGCAAAGCATCCTATGTCTTAATATACTAGCTGTTGCCCGCGTGTATGTCGGAACACATCCCACGGGAACCTTCTACCGGGATGCAAAGCATCCTATGTCTTAATATACTAGCTGTTGCCAGCGGCTTCGCCCGCGTGTATGTCAGAACACATCCCACGAGAACCTTCTACCGGGATGCAAAGCATCCTATGTCTTAATATACTAGCTGTTGCCAGCGGCTTCGCCCGCGTGTATGTCAGAACACATCCCACGGGAACCTTCTACCGGGATGCAAAGTATCCTATGTCTTAATATACTAGCTGTTGCCCGCGTGTATGTCGGAACACATCCCACGGGAACCTTCTACCGGGATGCAAAGTATCCTATGTCTTAATATACTAGCTATTGCCAGCGGCTTCGCCCGCGTGTATGTCAGAACATATCCCACGGGAACCTTCTACCGGGATGCAAAGTATCCTATGTCTTAATATACTAGCTGTTGCCAGCGGCTTCGCCCGCGTGTATGTCGGAACACATCCCACAGGAACCTTCTACCGGGATGCAAAGCATCCTATGTCTTAATATACTAGCTGTTGCCCGCGTGTATGTTGGAACACATCCCACGGGAACCTTCTACCGGGATGCAAAGTATCCTATGTCTTAATATACTAGCTGTTGCCAGCGGCTTCGCCCGCGTGTATGTCGGAACACATCCCACGGGAACCTTCTACCGGGATGCAAAGCATCCTATGTCTTAATATACTAGCTGTTGCCAGCGGCTTCGCCCGCGTGTATGTCGGAACACATCCCACGGGAACCTTCTACCGGGATGCAAAGCATCCTATGTCTTAATATACTAGCTGTTGCCAGCGGCTTCGCCCGCGTGTATGTCGGAACACATCCCACAGGAACCTTCTACCGGGATGCAAAGTATCCTATGTCTTAATATACTAGCTGTTGCCCGCGTGTATGTTGGAACACATCCCACGGGAACCTTCTACCGGGATGCAAAGTATCCTATGTCTTAATATACTAGCTGTTGCCAGCGGCTTCGCCCGCGTGTATGTCGGAACACATCCCACGGGAACCTTCTACCGGGATGCAAAGCATCCTATGTCTTAATATACTAGCTGTTGCCAGCGGCTTCGCCCGCGTGTATGTCGGAACACATCCCACGGGAACCTTCTACCGGGATGCAAAGTATCCTATGTCTTAATATACTAGCTGTTGCCAGCGGCTTCGCCCGCGTGTATGTCGGAACACATCCCACGGGAACCTTCTACCGGGATGCAAAGTATCCTATGTCTTAATATACTAGCTGTTGCCAGCGGCTTTGCCCGCGTGTATGTCGGAACACATCCCACGGGAACCTTCTACCGGGATGCAAAGTATCCTATGTCTTAATATGCTAGCTGTTGCCCGCGTGTATGTCGGAACACATCCCACGGGAACCTTCTACCGGGATGCAAAGTATCCTATGTCTTAATATACTAACTGTTGCCAGCGGCTTCGCCCGCGTGTATGTCGGCACACATCCCACGGGAACCTTCTACCGGGATGCAAAGTATCCTATGTCTTAATATACTAGCTGTTGCTTGCGTGTATGTCGGAACACATCCCACGGGAACCTTCTACCGGGATGCAAAGTATCCTATGTCTTAATATACTAGCTGTTGCCAGCGGCTTCGCCCGCGTGTATGTCGGAACACATCCCACGGGAACCTTCTACCGGGATGCAAAGTATCCTATGTCTTAATATACTAGCTGTTGCTTGCGTGTATGTCGGAACACATCCCACGGGAACCTTCTACCGGGATGCAAAGTATCCTATGTCTTAATATACTAGCTGTTGCCAGCGGCTTCGCCCGCGTGTATGTCGGAACACATCCCACGGGAACCTTCTACCGGGATGCAAAGTATCCTATGTCTTAATATACTAGCTGTTGCCAGCGGCTTTGCCCGCGTGTATGTCGGAACACATCCCACGGGAACCTTCTACCGGGATGCAAAGTATCCTATGTCTTAATATGCTAGCTGTTGCCCGCGTGTATGTCGGAACACATCCCACGGGAACCTTCTACCGGGATGCAAAGTATCCTATGTCTTAATATACTAGCTGTTGCCAGCGGCTTCGCCCGCGTGTATGTCGGCACACATCCCACGGGAACCTTCTACCGGGATGCAAAGTATCCTATGTCTTAATATACTAGCTGTTGCCAGCGGCTTCGCCCGCGTGTATGTCGGAACACATCCCACGGGAACCTTCTACCGGGATGCAAAGTATCTTATGTCTTAATATACTAGCTGTTGCTTGCGTGTATGTCGGAACACATCCCACGGGAACCTTCTACCGGGATGCAAAGTATCCTATGTCTTAATATACTAGCTGTTGCCAGCGGCTTCGCCCGCGTGTATGTCGGAACACATCCCACGGGAACCTTCTACCGGGATGCAAAGTATCTTATGTCTTAATATACAAGCTGTTGCTTGCGTGTATGTCGGAACACATCCCACGGGAACCTTCTACCGGGATGCAAAGTATCCTATGTCTTAATATACTAGCTGTTGCTTGCGTGTATGTCGGAACACATCCCACGGGAACCTTCTACCGGGATGCAAAGTATCCTATGTCTTAATATACTAGCTGTTGCCAGCGGCTTCGCCCGCGTGTATGTCGGAACACATCCCACGGGAACCTTCTACCGGGATGCAAAGTATCTTATGTCTTAATATACTAGCTGTTGCTTGCGTGTATGTCGGAACACATCCCACCGGAACCTTCTACCGGGATGCAAAGTATTCTATGTCTTAATATACTAGCTGTTGCCCGCGTGTATGTTGGAACACATCCCACGGGAACCTTCTACCGGGATGCAAAGTATCCTATGTCTTAATATACTAGCTGTTGCCAGCGTGTATGTCGGAACATATCCCACGGGAACCTTCTACCGGGATGCAAAGTATCCTATGTCTTAATATACTAGCTGTTGCCAGCGGCTTCGCCCGCGTGTATGTCGGAACACATCCTACCGGAACCTTCTACCGGGATGCAAAGTATTCTATGTCTTAATATACTAGCTGTTGCCCGCGTGTATGTCGGAACACATCCCACGGGAACCTTCTACCGGGATGCAAAGTATCCTATGTCTTAATATACTAGCTGTTGCCAGCGTGTATGTCGGAACACATCCCACGGGAACCTTCTACCGGGATGCAAAGTATCCTATGTCTTAATATACTAGCTGTTGCCAGCGTGTATGTCGGAACACATCCCACGGGAACCTTCTACCGGGATGCAAAGCATCCTATGTCTTAATATACTAGCTGTTGCCAGCGTGTATGTCGGAACACATCCCACGGGAACCTTCTACCGGGATGCAAAGCATCCTATGTCTTAATATACTAGCTGTTGCCAGCGTGTATGTCGGAACACATCCCACGGGAACCTTCTACCGGGATGCAAAGTATCCTATGTCTTAATATACTAGCTGTTGCCAGCGTGTATGTCGGAACATATCCCACGGGAACCTTCTACCGGGATGCAAAGTATCCTATGTCTTAATATACTAGCTGTTGCCAGCGTGTATGTCGGAACATATCCCACGGGAACCTTCTACCGGGATGCAAAGTATCCTATGTCTTAATATACTAGCTGTTGCCAGCGTGTATTTCGGAACATATCCCACGGGAATCTTCTACCGGGATGCAAAGCATCCTATGTCTTAATATACTAGCTGTTGCCCGCGTGTATGTCGGAACATATCCCACGGGAACCTTCTACCGGGATGCAAAGTATCCTATGTCTTAATATACTAGCTGTTGCCAGCGTGTATGTCGGAACATATCCCACGGGAACCTTCTACCGGGATGCAAAGTATCCTATGTCTTAATATACTAGCTGTTGCCAGCGGCTTCGCCCGCGTGTATGTCGGCACACATCCCACGGGAACCTTCTACCGGGATGCAAAGTATCCTATGTCTTAATATACTAGCTGTTGCCAGCGGCTTCGCCCGCGTGTATGTCGGAACACATCCCACGGGAACCTTCTACCGGGATGCAAAGTATCTTATGTCTTAATATACTAGCTGTTCCTTGCGTGTATGTCGGAACACATCCCACGGGAACCTTCTACCGGGATGCAAAGTATCCTATGTCTTAATATACTAGCTGTTGCCAGCGGCTTCGCCCGCGTGTATGTCGGCACACATCCCACGGGAACCTTCTACCGGGATGCAAAGTATCCTATGTCTTAATATACTAGCTGTTGCCAGCGGCTTCGCCCGCGTGTATGTCGGAACACATCCCACGGGAACCTTCTACCGGGATGCAAAGTATCTTATGTCTTAATATACTAGCTGTTGCTTGCGTGTATGTCGGAACACATCCCACGGGAACCTTCTACCGGGATGCAAAGTATCCTATGTCTTAATATACTAGCTGTTGCCAGCGGCTTCGCCCGCGTGTATGTCGGAACACATCCCACGGGAACCTTCTACCGGGATGCAAAGTATCTTATGTCTTAATATACTAGCTGTTGCTTGCGTGTATGTCGGAACACATCCCACGGGAACCTTCTACCGGGATGCAAAGTATCCTATGTCTTAATATACTAGCTGTTGCCAGCGGCTTCGCCCGCGTGTATGTCGGAACACATCCCACGGGAACCTTCTACCGGGATGCAAAGTATCTTATGTCTTAATATACTAGCTGTTGCTTGCGTGTATGTCGGAACACATCCCACCGGAACCTTCTACCGGGATGCAAAGTATTCTATGTCTTAATATACTAGCTGTTGCCCGCGTGTATGTTGGAACACATCCCACGGGAACCTTCTACCGGGATGCAAAGTATCCTATGTCTTAATATACTAGCTGTTGCCAGCGTGTATGTCGGAACATATCCCACGGGAACCTTCTACCGGGATGCAAAGTATCCTATGTCTTAATATACTAGCTGTTGCCAGCGGCTTCGCCCGCGTGTATGTCGGAACACATCCTACCGGAACCTTCTACCGGGATGCAAAGTATTCTATGTCTTAATATACTAGCTGTTGCCAGCGTGTATGTCGGAACACATCCCACGGGAACCTTCTACCGGGATGCAAAGTATCCTATGTCTTAATATACTAGCTGTTGCCAGCGTGTATGTCGGAACACATCCCACGGGAACCTTCTACCGGGATGCAAAGTATCCTATGTCTTAATATACTAGCTGTTGCCAGCGTGTATGTCGGAACACATCCCACGGGAACCTTCTACCGGGATGCAAAGCATCCTATGTCTTAATATACTAGCTGTTGCCAGCGTGTATGTCGGAACACATCCCACGGGAACCTTCTACCGGGATGCAAAGCATCCTATGTCTTAATATACTAGCTGTTGCCAGCGTGTATGTCGGAACACATCCCACGGGAACCTTCTACCGGGATGCAAAGTATCCTATGTCTTAATATACTAGCTGTTGCCAGCGTGTATGTCGGAACATATCCCACGGGAACCTTCTACCGGGATGCAAAGTATCCTATGTCTTAATATACTAGCTGTTGCCAGCGTGTATGTCGGAACATATCCCACGGGAACCTTCTACCGGGATGCAAAGTATCCTATGTCTTAATATACTAGCTGTTGCCAGCGTGTATTTCGGAACATATCCCACGGGAATCTTCTACCGGGATGCAAAGCATCCTATGTCTTAATATACTAGCTGTTGCCCGCGTGTATGTCGGAACATATCCCACGGGAACCTTCTACCGGGATGCAAAGTATCCTATGTCTTAATATACTAGCTGTTGCCAGCGGCTTCGCCCGCGTGTATGTCGGAACACATCCCACGGGAACCTTCTACCGGGATGCAAAGTATCATATGTCTTAATATACTAGCTGTTTCCCGCGTGTATGTTGGAACACATCCCACGGGAACCTTCTACCGGGATGCAAAGTATCCTATGTCTTAATATACTAGCTGTTGCCAGCGGCTTCGCCCGCGTGTATGTCGGAACACATCCCACGGGAACCTTCTACCGGGATGCAAAGCATCCTATGTCTTAATATACTAGCTGTTGCCCGCGTGTATGTCGGAACACATCCCACGGGAACCTTTTACCGGGATGCAAAGCATCCTATGTCTTAATATACTAGCTGTTGCCAGCGGCTTCGCCCGCGTGTATGTCGGAACACATCCCACGGGAACCTTCTACCGGGATGCAAAGTATCCTATGTCTTAATATACTAGCTGTTGCCCGCGTGTGTATGTCGGAACATATCCCACGGGAACCTTTTACCGGGATGAAAAGTATTCTATGTCTTAATATACTAGCTGTTGCCCGCGTGTATGTTGGAACACATCCCACGGGAACCTTCTACCGGGATGCAAAGCATCCTATGTCTTAATATACTAGCTGTTGCCAGCGGCTTCGCCCGCGTGTATGTCGGAACACATCCCACGGGAACCTTCTACCGGGATGCAAAGTATCCTATGTCTTAATATACTAGCTGTTGCCAGCGGCTTCGCCCGCGTGTATGTCGGAACACATCCCACGGGAACCTTCTACCGGGATGCAAAGTATCCTATGTCTTAATATACTAGCTGTTGCCCGCGTGTATGTCGGAACACATCCCACGGGAACCTTCTACCGGGATGCAAAGCATCCTTTGTCTTAATATACTAGCTGTTGCCCGCGTGTATGTCGGAACACATCCCACGGGAACCTTCTACCGGGATGCAAAGTATCCTATGTCTTAATATACTAGCTGTTGCCCGCGTGTATGTCGGAACACATCCCACGGGAACCTTTTACCGGGATGCAAAGCATCCTATGTCTTAATATACTAGCTGTTGCCAGCGGCTTCGCCCGCGTGTATGTCGGAACACATCCCACGGGAACCTTCTACCGGGATGCAAAGTATCCTATGTCTTAATATACTAGCTGTTGCCCGCGTGTGTATGTCGGAACATATCCCACGGGAACCTTTTACCGGGATGAAAAGTATTCTATGTCTTAATATACTAGCTGTTGCCCGCGTGTATGTTGGAACACATCCCACGGGAACCTTCTACCGGGATGCAAAGTATCATATGTCTTAATATACTAGCTGTTGCCCGCGTGTATGTCAGAACACATCCCACGGGAACCTTCTACCGGGATGCAAAGTATCATATGTCTTAATATACTAGCTGTTTCCCGCGTGTATGTTGGAACACATCCCACGGGAACCTTCTACCGGGATGCAAAGTATCCTATGTCTTAATATACTAGCTGTTGCCAGCGGCTTCGCCCGCGTGTATGTCGGAACACATCCCACGGGAACCTTCTACCGGGATGCAAAGCATCCTATGTCTTAATATACTAGCTGTTGCCCGCGTGTATGTCGGAACACATCCCACGGGAATTTTTTACCGGGATGCAAAGCATCCTATGTCTTAATATACTAGCTGTTGCCAGCGGCTTCGCCCGCGTGTATGTCGGAACACATCCCACGGGAACCTTCTACCGGGATGCAAAGTATCCTATGTCTTAATATACTAGCTGTTGCCCGCGTGTGTATGTCGGAACATATCCCACGGGAACCTTTTACCGGGATGAAAAGTATTCTATGTCTTAATATACTAGCTGTTGCCCGCGTGTATGTTGGAACACATCCCACGGGAACCTTCTACCGGGATGCAAAGCATCCTATGTCTTAATATACTAGCTGTTGCCAGCGGCTTCGCCCGCGTGTATGTCGGAACACATCCCACGGGAACCTTCTACCGGGATGCAAAGTATCCTATGTCTTAATATACTAGCTGTTGCCAGCGGCTTCGCCCGCGTGTATGTCGGAACACATCCCACGGGAACCTTCTACCGGGATGCAAAGCATCCTTTGTCTTAATATACTAGCTGTTGCCCGCGTGTATGTCGGAACACATCCCACGGGAACCTTCTACCGGGATGCAAAGTATCCTATGTCTTAATATACTAGCTGTTGCCCGCGTGTATGTCGGAACACATCCCACGGGAACCTTTTACCGGGATGCAAAGCATCCTATGTCTTAATATACTAGCTGTTGCCAGCGGCTTCGCCCGCGTGTATGTCGGAACACATCCCACGGGAACCTTCTACCGGGATGCAAAGTATCCTATGTCTTAATATACTAGCTGTTGCCCGCGTGTGTATGTCGGAACATATCCCACGGGAACCTTTTACCGGGATGAAAAGTATTCTATGTCTTAATATACTAGCTGTTGCCCGCGTGTATGTTGGAACACATCCCACGGGAACCTTCTACCGGGATGCAAAGCATCCTATGTCTTAATATACTAGCTGTTGCCAGCGGCTTCGCCCGCGTGTATGTCGGAACACATCCCACGGGAACCTTCTACCGGGATGCAAAGTATCCTATGTCTTAATATACTAGCTGTTGCTAGCGGCTTCGCCCGCGTGTATGTCGGAACACATCCCACGGGAACCTTCTACCGGGATGCAAAGTATCCTATGTCTTAATATACTAGCTGTTGCCCGCGTGTATGTTGGAACACTTCCCACGGGAACCTTCTACCGGGATGCAAAGTATCCTATGTCTTAATATACTAGCTGTTGCCAGCGGCTTCGCCCGCGTGTATGTCGGAACACATCCCACGGGAACCTTCTACCGGGATGCAAAGTATCCTATGTCTTAATATGCTAGCTGTTGCCCGCGTGTATGTCGGAACACATCCCACGGGAACCTTCTACCGGGATGCAAAGTATCCTATGTCTTAATATACTAGCTGTTGCCAGCGGCTTCGCCCGCGTGTATGTCGGAACACATCCCACGGGAACCTTCTACCGGGATGCAAAGTATCCTATGTCTTAATATACTAGCTGTTGCCAGCGGCTTCGCCCGCGTGTATGTCGGAACACATCCCACGGGAACCTTCTACCGGGATGCAAAGTATCCTATGTCTTAATATACTAGCTGTTGCCAGCGTGTATGTCGGAACATATCCCACGGGAACCTTCTACCGGGATGCAAAGTATCCTATGTCTTAATATACTAGCTGTTGCCAGCGTGTATGTCGGAACATATCCCACGGGAACCTTCTACCGGGATGCAAAGTATCCTATGTCTTAATATACTAGCTGTTGCCAGCGTGTATTTCGGAACATATCCCACGGGAATCTTCTACCGGGATGCAAAGCATCCTATGTCTTAATATACTAGCTGTTGCCCGCGTGTATGTCGGAACATATCCCACGGGAACCTTCTACCGGGATGCAAAGTATCCTATGTCTTAATATACTAGCTGTTGCCAGCGGCTTCGCCCGCGTGTATGTCGGAACACATCCCACGGGAACCTTCTACCGGGATGCAAAGTATCATATGTCTTAATATACTAGCTGTTTCCCGCGTGTATGTTGGAACACATCCCACGGGAACCTTCTACCGGGATGCAAAGTATCCTATGTCTTAATATACTAGCTGTTGCCAGCGGCTTCGCCCGCGTGTATGTCGGAACACATCCCACGGGAACCTTCTACCGGGATGCAAAGCATCCTATGTCTTAATATACTAGCTGTTGCCCGCGTGTATGTCGGAACACATCCCACGGGAACCTTTTACCGGGATGCAAAGCATCCTATGTCTTAATATACTAGCTGTTGCCAGCGGCTTCGCCCGCGTGTATGTCGGAACACATCCCACGGGAACCTTCTACCGGGATGCAAAGTATCCTATGTCTTAATATACTAGCTGTTGCCCGCGTGTGTATGTCGGAACATATCCCACGGGAACCTTTTACCGGGATGAAAAGTATTCTATGTCTTAATATACTAGCTGTTGCCCGCGTGTATGTTGGAACACATCCCACGGGAACCTTCTACCGGGATGCAAAGCATCCTATGTCTTAATATACTAGCTGTTGCCAGCGGCTTCGCCCGCGTGTATGTCGGAACACATCCCACGGGAACCTTCTACCGGGATGCAAAGTATCCTATGTCTTAATATACTAGCTGTTGCCAGCGGCTTCGCCCGCGTGTATGTCGGAACACATCCCACGGGAACCTTCTACCGGGATGCAAAGTATCCTATGTCTTAATATACTAGCTGTTGCCCGCGTGTATGTCGGAACACATCCCACGGGAACCTTCTACCGGGATGCAAAGCATCCTTTGTCTTAATATACTAGCTGTTGCCCGCGTGTATGTCGGAACACATCCCACGGGAACCTTCTACCGGGATGCAAAGTATCCTATGTCTTAATATACTAGCTGTTGCCCGCGTGTATGTCGGAACACATCCCACGGGAACCTTTTACCGGGATGCAAAGCATCCTATGTCTTAATATACTAGCTGTTGCCAGCGGCTTCGCCCGCGTGTATGTCGGAACACATCCCACGGGAACCTTCTACCGGGATGCAAAGTATCCTATGTCTTAATATACTAGCTGTTGCCCGCGTGTGTATGTCGGAACATATCCCACGGGAACCTTTTACCGGGATGAAAAGTATTCTATGTCTTAATATACTAGCTGTTGCCCGCGTGTATGTTGGAACACATCCCACGGGAACCTTCTACCGGGATGCAAAGTATCATATGTCTTAATATACTAGCTGTTGCCCGCGTGTATGTCAGAACACATCCCACGGGAACCTTCTACCGGGATGCAAAGTATCATATGTCTTAATATACTAGCTGTTTCCCGCGTGTATGTTGGAACACATCCCACGGGAACCTTCTACCGGGATGCAAAGTATCCTATGTCTTAATATACTAGCTGTTGCCAGCGGCTTCGCCCGCGTGTATGTCGGAACACATCCCACGGGAACCTTCTACCGGGATGCAAAGTATCCTATGTCTTAATATACTAGCTGTTGCCCGCGTGTATGTCGGAACACATCCCACGGGAACCTTTTACCGGGATGCAAAGCATCCTATGTCTTAATATACTAGCTGTTGCCAGCGGCTTCGCCCGCGTGTATGTCGGAACACATCCCACGGGAACCTTCTACCGGGATGCAAAGTATCCTATGTCTTAATATACTAGCTGTTGCCCGCGTGTGTATGTCGGAACATATCCCACGGGAACCTTTTACCGGGATGAAAAGTATTCTATGTCTTAATATACTAGCTGTTGCCCGCGTGTATGTTGGAACACATCCCACGGGAACCTTCTACCAGGATGCAAAGCATCCTATGTCTTAATATACTAGCTGTTGCCAGCGGCTTCGCCCGCGTGTATGTCGGAACACATCCCACAAGAACCTTCTACCGGGATGCAAAGCATCCTATGTCTTAATATACTAGCTGTTGCCCGCGTGTATGTTGGAACACATCCCACGGGAACCTTCTACCGGGATGCAAAGTATCCTATGTCTTA
Organism: Dicycla oo; assembly: GCA_948252095.1. Taxonomy (NCBI): domain Eukaryota; kingdom Metazoa; phylum Arthropoda; class Insecta; order Lepidoptera; family Noctuidae; genus Dicycla; species Dicycla oo. The sequence continues at coordinate 18,116,038 of OX411737.1, forward strand.
ATATACTAGCTGTTGCCAGCGGCTTCGCCCGCGTGTATGTCGGAACACATCCCACGGGAACCTTCTACCGGGATGCAAAGCATCCTATGTCTTAATATACTAGCTGTTGCCAGCGGCTTCGCCCGCGTGTATGTCGGAACACATCCCACGGGAACCTTCTACCGGGATGCAAAGCATCCTATGTCTTAATATACTAGCTGTTGCCAGCGGCTTCGCCCGCGTGTATGTCGGAACACATCCCACAGGAACCTTCTACCGGGATGCAAAGTATCCTATGTCTTAATATACTAGCTGTTGCCCGCGTGTATGTTGGAACACATCCCACGGGAACCTTCTACCGGGATGCAAAGTATCCTATGTCTTAATATACAAGCTGTTGCCAGCGGCTTCGCCCGCGTGTATGTCGGAACACATCCCACGGGAACCTTCTACCGGGATGCAAAGCATCCTATGTCTTAATATACTAGCTGTTGCCAGCGGCTTCGCCCGCGTGTATGTCGGAACACATCCCACGGGAACCTTCTACCGGGATGCAAAGTATCCTATGTCTTAATATACTAGCTGTTGCCAGCGGCTTCGCCCGCGTGTATGTCGGAACACATCCCACGGGAACCTTCTACCGGGATGCAAAGTATCCTATGTCTTAATATACTAGCTGTTGCCAGCGGCTTTGCCCGCGTGTATGTCGGAACACATCCCACGGGAACCTTCTACCGGGATGCAAAGTATCCTATGTCTTAATATGCTAGCTGTTGCCCGCGTGTATGTCGGAACACATCCCACGGGAACCTTCTACCGGGATGCAAAGTATCCTATGTCTTAATATACTAGCTGTTGCCAGCGGCTTCGCCCGCGTGTATGTCGGAACACATCCCACGGGAACCTTCTACCGGGATGCAAAGTATCCTATGTCTTAATATACTAGCTATTGCCAGCGGCTTTGCCCGCGTGTATGTCGGAACACATCCCACGGGAACCTTCTACCGGGATGCAAAGTATCCTATGTCTTAATATGCTAGCTGTTGCCCGCGTGTATGTCGGAACACATCCCACGGGAACCTTCTACCGGGATGCAAAGTATCCTATGTCTTAATATACTAACTGTTGCCAGCGGCTTCGCCCGCGTGTATGTCGGCACACATCCCACGGGAACCTTCTACCGGGATGCAAAGTATCCTATGTCTTAATATACTAGCTGTTGCTTGCGTGTATGTCGGAACACATCCCACGGGAACCTTCTACCGGGATGCAAAGTATCCTATGTCTTAATATACTAGCTGTTGCCAGCGGCTTCGCCCGCGTGTATGTCGGAACACATCCCACGGGAACCTTCTACCGGGATGCAAAGTATCTTATGTCTTAATATACTAGCTGTTGCTTGCGTGTATGTCGGAACACATCCCACGGGAACCTTCTACCGGGATGCAAAGTATCCTATGTCTTAATATACTAGCTGTTGCCAGCGGCTTCGCCCGCGTGTATGTCGGAACACATCCCACCGGAACCTTCTACCGGGATGCAAAGTATTCTATGTCTTAATATACTAGCTGTTGCCCGCGTGTATGTTGGAACACATCCCACGGGAACCTTCTACCGGGATGCAAAGTATCCTATGTCTTAATATACTAGCTGTTGCCAGCGTGTATGTCGGAACATATCCCACGGGAACCTTCTACCGGGATGCAAAGTATCCTATGTCTTAATATACTAGCTGTTGCCAGCGTGTATGTCGGAACATATCCCACGGGAACCTTCTACCGGGATGCAAAGTATCCTATGTCTTAATATACTAGCTGTTGCCCGCGTGTGTATGTCGGAACATATCCCACGGGAACCTTTTACCGGGATGAAAAGTATTCTATGTCTTAATATACTAGCTGTTGCCCGCGTGTATGTTGGAACACATCCCACGGGAACCTTCTACCGGGATGCAAAGCATCCTATGTCTTAATATACTAGCTGTTGCCAGCGGCTTCGCCCGCGTGTATGTCGGAACACATCCCACGGGAACCTTCTACCGGGATGCAAAGTATCCTATGTCTTAATATACTAGCTGTTGCCAGCGGCTTCGCCCGCGTGTATGTCGGAACACATCCCACGGGAACCTTCTACCGGGATGCAAAGTATCCTATGTCTTAATATACTAGCTGTTGCCCGCGTGTATGTCGGAACACATCCCACGGGAACCTTCTACCGGGATGCAAAGCATCCTTTGTCTTAATATACTAGCTGTTGCCCGCGTGTATGTCGGAACACATCCCACGGGAACCTTCTACCGGGATGCAAAGTATCCTATGTCTTAATATACTAGCTGTTGCCCGCGTGTATGTCGGAACACATCCCACGGGAACCTTTTACCGGGATGCAAAGCATCCTATGTCTTAATATACTAGCTGTTGCCAGCGGCTTCGCCCGCGTGTATGTCGGAACACATCCCACGGGAACCTTCTACCGGGATGCAAAGTATCCTATGTCTTAATATACTAGCTGTTGCCCGCGTGTGTATGTCGGAACATATCCCACGGGAACCTTTTACCGGGATGAAAAGTATTCTATGTCTTAATATACTAGCTGTTGCCCGCGTGTATGTTGGAACACATCCCACGGGAACCTTCTACCGGGATGCAAAGCATCCTATGTCTTAATATACTAGCTGTTGCCAGCGGCTTCGCCCGCGTGTATGTCGGAACACATCCCACGGGAACCTTCTACCGGGATGCAAAGTATCCTATGTCTTAATATACTAGCTGTTGCCAGCGGCTTCGCCCGCGTGTATGTCGGAACACATCCCACGGGAACCTTCTACCGGGATGCAAAGTATCCTATGTCTTAATATACTAGCTGTTGCCCGCGTGTATGTTGGAACACTTCCCACGGGAACCTTCTACCGGGATGCAAAGTATCCTATGTCTTAATATACTAGCTGTTGCCAGCGGCTTCGCCCGCGTGTATGTCGGAACACATCCCACGGGAACCTTCTACCGGGATGCAAAGTATCCTATGTCTTAATATGCTAGCTGTTGCCCGCGTGTATGTCGGAACACATCCCACGGGAACCTTCTACCGGGATGCAAAGTATCCTATGTCTTAATATACTAGCTGTTGCCAGCGGCTTCGCCCGCGTGTATGTCGGAACACATCCCACGGGAACCTTCTACCGGGATGCAAAGTATCCTATGTCTTAATATACTAGCTGTTGCCAGCGGCTTCGCCCGCGTGTATGTCGGAACACATCCCACGGGAACCTTCTACCGGGATGCAAAGTATCCTATGTCTTAATATACTAGCTGTTGCCCGCGTGTATGTCGGAACACATCCCACGGGAACCTTCTACCGGGATGCAAAGTATCCTATGTCTTAATATGCTAGCTGTTGCCCGCGTGTATGTCGGAACACATCCCACGGGAACCTTCTACCGGGATGCAAAGCATCCTATGTCTTAATATACTAGCTGTTGCCGGCGTGTATGTCGGAACACATCCCACGGGAACCTTCTACCGGGATGCAAAGCATCCTATGTCTTAATATACTAGCTGTTGCCCGCGTGTATGTCGGAACACATCCCACGGGAACCTTCTACCGGGATGCAAAGCATCCTATGTCTTAATATACTAGCTGTTGCCCGCGTGTATGTCGGAACACATCCCACGGGAACCTTCTACCGGGATGCAAAGCATCCTATGTCTTAATATACTAGCTGTTGCCCGCGTGTATGTCGGAACACATCCCACGGGAACCTTCTACCGGGATGCAAAGCATCCTATGTCTTAATATACTAGCTGTTGCCAGCGGCTTCGCCCGCGTGTATGTCAGAACACATCCCACGAGAACCTTCTACCGGGATGCAAAGCATCCTATGTCTTAATATACTAGCTGTTGCCAGCGGCTTCGCCCGCGTGTATGTCAGAACACATCCCACGGGAACCTTCTACCGGGATGCAAAGTATCCTATGTCTTAATATACTAGCTGTTGCCCGCGTGTATGTCGGAACACATCCCACGGGAACCTTCTACCGGGATGCAAAGTATCCTATGTCTTAATATACTAGCTATTGCCAGCGGCTTCGCCCGCGTGTATGTCAGAACATATCCCACGGGAACCTTCTACCGGGATGCAAAGTATCCTATGTCTTAATATACTAGCTGTTGCCCGCGTGTATGTTGGAACACTTCCCACGGGAACCTTCTACCGGGATGCAAAGTATCCTATGTCTTAATATACTAGCTGTTGCCAGCGGCTTCGCCCGCGTGTATGTCGGAACACATCCCACGGGAACCTTCTACCGGGATGCAAAGTATCCTATGTCTTAATATGCTAGCTGTTGCCCGCGTGTATGTCGGAACACATCCCACGGGAACCTTCTACCGGGATGCAAAGTATCCTATGTCTTAATATACTAGCTGTTGCCAGCGGCTTCGCCCGCGTGTATGTCGGAACACATCCCACGGGAACCTTCTACCGGGATGCAAAGTATCCTATGTCTTAATATACTAGCTGTTGCCAGCGGCTTCGCCCGCGTGTATGTCGGAACACATCCCACGGGAACCTTCTACCGGGATGCAAAGTATCCTATGTCTTAATATACTAGCTGTTGCCCGCGTGTATGTCGGAACACATCCCACGGGAACCTTCTACCGGGATGCAAAGTATCCTATGTCTTAATATGCTAGCTGTTGCCCGCGTGTATGTCGGAACACATCCCACGGGAACCTTCTACCGGGATGCAAAGCATCCTATGTCTTAATATACTAGCTGTTGCCGGCGTGTATGTCGGAACACATCCCACGGGAACCTTCTACCGGGATGCAAAGCATCCTATGTCTTAATATACTAGCTGTTGCCCGCGTGTATGTCGGAACACATCCCACGGGAACCTTCTACCGGGATGCAAAGCATCCTATGTCTTAATATACTAGCTGTTGCCCGCGTGTATGTCGGAACACATCCCACGGGAACCTTCTACCGGGATGCAAAGCATCCTATGTCTTAATATACTAGCTGTTGCCCGCGTGTATGTCGGAACACATCCCACGGGAACCTTCTACCGGGATGCAAAGCATCCTATGTCTTAATATACTAGCTGTTGCCAGCGGCTTCGCCCGCGTGTATGTCAGAACACATCCCACGAGAACCTTCTACCGGGATGCAAAGCATCCTATGTCTTAATATACTAGCTGTTGCCAGCGGCTTCGCCCGCGTGTATGTCAGAACACATCCCACGGGAACCTTCTACCGGGATGCAAAGTATCCTATGTCTTAATATACTAGCTGTTGCCCGCGTGTATGTCGGAACACATCCCACGGGAACCTTCTACCGGGATGCAAAGTATCCTATGTCTTAATATACTAGCTATTGCCAGCGGCTTCGCCCGCGTGTATGTCAGAACATATCCCACGGGAACCTTCTACCGGGATGCAAAGTATCCTATGTCTTAATATACTAGCTGTTGCCCGCGTGTATGTTGGAACACTTCCCACGGGAACCTTCTACCGGGATGCAAAGTATCCTATGTCTTAATATACTAGCTGTTGCCAGCGGCTTCGCCCGCGTGTATGTCGGAACACATCCCACGGGAACCTTCTACCGGGATGCAAAGCATCCTATGTCTTAATATACTAGCTGTTGCCAGCGGCTTCGCCCGCGTGTATGTCGGAACACATCCCACGGGAACCTTCTACCGGGATGCAAAGCATCCTATGTCTTAATATACTAGCTGTTGCCAGCGGCTTCGCCCGCGTGTATGTCGGAACACATCCCACAGGAACCTTCTACCGGGATGCAAAGTATCCTATGTCTTAATATACTAGCTGTTGCCCGCGTGTATGTTGGAACACATCCCACGGGAACCTTCTACCGGGATGCAAAGTATCCTATGTCTTAATATACAAGCTGTTGCCAGCGGCTTCGCCCGCGTGTATGTCGGAACACATCCCACGGGAACCTTCTACCGGGATGCAAAGCATCCTATGTCTTAATATACTAGCTGTTGCCAGCGGCTTCGCCCGCGTGTATGTCGGAACACATCCCACGGGAACCTTCTACCGGGATGCAAAGTATCCTATGTCTTAATATACTAGCTGTTGCCAGCGGCTTCGCCCGCGTGTATGTCGGAACACATCCCACGGGAACCTTCTACCGGGATGCAAAGTATCCTATGTCTTAATATACTAGCTGTTGCCAGCGGCTTTGCCCGCGTGTATGTCGGAACACATCCCACGGGAACCTTCTACCGGGATGCAAAGTATCCTATGTCTTAATATGCTAGCTGTTGCCCGCGTGTATGTCGGAACACATCCCACGGGAACCTTCTACCGGGATGCAAAGTATCCTATGTCTTAATATACTAGCTGTTGCCAGCGGCTTCGCCCGCGTGTATGTCGGAACACATCCCACGGGAACCTTCTACCGGGATGCAAAGTATCCTATGTCTTAATATACTAGCTGTTGCCAGCGGCTTTGCCCGCGTGTATGTCGGAACACATCCCACGGGAACCTTCTACCGGGATGCAAAGTATCCTATGTCTTAATATGCTAGCTGTTGCCCGCGTGTATGTCGGAACACATCCCACGGGAACCTTCTACCGGGATGCAAAGTATCCTATGTCTTAATATACTAACTGTTGCCAGCGGCTTCGCCCGCGTGTATGTCGGCACACATCCCACGGGAACCTTCTACCGGGATGCAAAGTATCCTATGTCTTAATATACTAGCTGTTGCTTGCGTGTATGTCGGAACACATCCCACGGGAACCTTCTACCGGGATGCAAAGTATCCTATGTCTTAATATACTAGCTGTTGCCAGCGGCTTCGCCCGCGTGTATGTCGGAACACATCCCACGGGAACCTTCTACCGGGATGCAAAGTATCTTATGTCTTAATATACTAGCTGTTGCTTGCGTGTATGTCGGAACACATCCCACGGGAACCTTCTACCGGGATGCAAAGTATCCTATGTCTTAATATACTAGCTGTTGCCAGCGGCTTCGCCCGCGTGTATGTCGGAACACATCCCACCGGAACCTTCTACCGGGATGCAAAGTATTCTATGTCTTAATATACTAGCTGTTGCCCGCGTGTATGTTGGAACACATCCCACGGGAACCTTCTACCGGGATGCAAAGTATCCTATGTCTTAATATACTAGCTGTTGCCAGCGTGTATGTCGGAACATATCCCACGGGAACCTTCTACCGGGATGCAAAGTATCCTATGTCTTAATATACTAGCTGTTGCCAGCGTGTATGTCGGAACATATCCCACGGGAACCTTCTACCGGGATGCAAAGTATCCTATGTCTTAATATACTAGCTGTTGCCAGCGTGTATGTCGGAACACATCCCACGGGAACCTTCTACCGGGATGCAAAGCATCCTATGTCTTAATATACTAGCTGTTGCCAGCGTGTATGTCGGAACACATCCCACGGGAACCTTCTACCGGGATGCAAAGCATCCTATGTCTTAATATACTAGCTGTTGCCAGCGTGTATGTCGGAACACATCCCACGGGAACCTTCTACCGGGATGCAAAGTATCCTATGTCTTAATATACTAGCTGTTGCCAGCGTGTATGTCGGAACACATCCCACGGGAACCTTCTACCGGGATGCAAAGTATCCTATGTCTTAATATACTAGCTGTTGCCAGCGGCTTCGCCCGCGTGTATGTCGGAACACATCCCACGGGAACCTTCTACCGGGATGCAAAGTATCCTATGTCTTAATATACTAGCTGTTGCCAGCGGCTTTGCCCGCGTGTATGTCGGAACACATCCCACGGGAACCTTCTACCGGGATGCAAAGTATCCTATGTCTTAATATACTAGCTGGTGCCAGCGGCTTCGCCCGCGTGTATGTCGGAACACATCCCACGGGAACCTTCTACCGGGATGCAAAGTATCCTATGTCTTAATATACTAGCTATTGCCAGCGGCTTCGCCCGCGTGTATGTCAGAACATATCCCACGGGAACCTTCTACCGGGATGCAAAGTATCCTATGTCTTAATATACTAGCTGTTGCCCGCGTGTATGTTGGAACACTTCCCACGGGAACCTTCTACCGGGATGCAAAGTATCCTATGTCTTAATATACTAGCTGTTGCCAGCGGCTTCGCCCGCGTGTATGTCGGAACACATCCCACAGGAACCTTCTACCGGGATGCAAAGCATCCTATGTCTTAATATACTAGCTGTTGCCCGCGTGTATGTTGGAACACATCCCACGGGAACCTTCTACCGGGATGCAAAGTATCCTATGTCTTAATATACTAGCTGTTGCCAGCGGCTTCGCCCGCGTGTATGTCGGAACACATCCCACGGGAACCTTCTACCGGGATGCAAAGCATCCTATGTCTTAATATACTAGCTGTTGCCAGCGGCTTCGCCCGCGTGTATGTCGGAACACATCCCACGGGAACCTTCTACCGGGATGCAAAGCATCCTATGTCTTAATATACTAGCTGTTGCCAGCGGCTTCGCCCGCGTGTATGTCGGAACACATCCCACAGGAACCTTCTACCGGGATGCAAAGTATCCTATGTCTTAATATACTAGCTGTTGCCCGCGTGTATGTTGGAACACATCCCACGGGAACCTTCTACCGGGATGCAAAGTATCCTATGTCTTAATATACTAGCTGTTGCCAGCGGCTTCGCCCGCGTGTATGTCGGAACACATCCCACGGGAACCTTCTACCGGGATGCAAAGCATCCTATGTCTTAATATACTAGCTGTTGCCAGCGGCTTCGCCCGCGTGTATGTCGGAACACATCCCACGGGAACCTTCTACCGGGATGCAAAGTATCCTATGTCTTAATATACTAGCTGTTGCCAGCGGCTTCGCCCGCGTGTATGTCGGAACACATCCCACGGGAACCTTCTACCGGGATGCAAAGTATCCTATGTCTTAATATACTAGCTGTTGCCAGCGGCTTTGCCCGCGTGTATGTCGGAACACATCCCACGGGAACCTTCTACCGGGATGCAAAGTATCCTATGTCTTAATATGCTAGCTGTTGCCCGCGTGTATGTCGGAACACATCCCACGGGAACCTTCTACCGGGATGCAAAGTATCCTATGTCTTAATATACTAGCTGTTGCCAGCGGCTTCGCCCGCGTGTATGTCGGAACACATCCCACGGGAACCTTCTACCGGGATGCAAAGTATCCTATGTCTTAATATACTAGCTGTTGCCAGCGGCTTTGCCCGCGTGTATGTCGGAACACATCCCACGGGAACCTTCTACCGGGATGCAAAGTATCCTATGTCTTAATATGCTAGCTGTTGCCCGCGTGTATGTCGGAACACATCCCACGGGAACCTTCTACCGGGATGCAAAGTATCCTATGTCTTAATATACTAACTGTTGCCAGCGGCTTCGCCCGCGTGTATGTCGGCACACATCCCACGGGAACCTTCTACCGGGATGCAAAGTATCCTATGTCTTAATATACTAGCTGTTGCTTGCGTGTATGTCGGAACACATCCCACGGGAACCTTCTACCGGGATGCAAAGTATCCTATGTCTTAATATACTAGCTGTTGCCAGCGGCTTCGCCCGCGTGTATGTCGGAACACATCCCACGGGAACCTTCTACCGGGATGCAAAGTATCTTATGTCTTAATATACTAGCTGTTGCTTGCGTGTATGTCGGAACACATCCCACGGGAACCTTCTACCGGGATGCAAAGTATCCTATGTCTTAATATACTAGCTGTTGCCAGCGGCTTCGCCCGCGTGTATGTTGGAACACATCCCACCGGAACCTTCTACCGGGATGCAAAGTATTCTATGTCTTAATATACTAGCTGTTGCCCGCGTGTATGTTGGAACACATCCCACGGGAACCTTCTACCGGGATGCAAAGTATCCTATGTCTTAATATACTAGATGTTGCCAGCGTGTATGTCGGAACATATCCCACGGGAACCTTCTACCGGGATGCAAAGTATCCTATGTCTTAATATACTAGCTGTTGCCAGCGTGTATGTCGGAACATATCCCACGGGAACCTTCTACCGGGATGCAAAGTATCCTATGTCTTAATATACTAGCTGTTGCCAGCGTGTATGTCGGAACACATCCCACGGGAACCTTCTACCGGGATGCAAAGCATCCTATGTCTTAATATACTAGCTGTTGCCAGCGTGTATGTCGGAACACATCCCACGGGAACCTTCTACCGGGATGCAAAGCATCCTATGTCTTAATATACTAGCTGTTGCCAGCGTGTATGTCGGAACACATCCCACGGGAACCTTCTACCGGGATGCAAAGTATCCTATGTCTTAATATACTAGCTGTTGCCAGCGTGTATGTCGGAACACATCCCACGGGAACCTTCTAGCGGGATGCAAAGTATCCTATGTCTTAATATGCTAGCTGTTGCCCGCGTGTATGTCGGAACACATCCCACAGGAACCTTCTACCGGGATGCAAAGTATCCTATGTCTTAATATACTAGCTGTTGCCAGCGGCTTCGCCCGCGTGTATGTCGGAACACATCCCACGGGAACCTTCTACCGGGATGCAAAGTATCCTATGTCTTAATATACTAGCTGTTGCCAGCGGCTTTGCCCGCGTGTATGTCGGAACACATCCCACGGGAACCTTCTACCGGGATGCAAAGTATCCTATGTCTTAATATGCTAGCTGTTGCCCGCGTGTATGTCGGAACACATCCCACGGGAACCTTCTACCGGGATGCAAAGTATCCTATGTCTTAATATACTAGCTGTTGCCAGCGGCTTCGCCCGCGTGTATGTCGGCACACATCCCACGGGAACCTTCTACCGGGATGCAAAGTATCCTATGTCTTAATATACTAGCTGTTGCCAGCGGCTTCGCCCGCGTGTATGTCGGAACACATCCCACGGGAACCTTCTACCGGGATGCAAAGTATCTTATGTCTTAATATACTAGCTGTTGCTTGCGTGTATGTCGGAACACATCCCACGGGAACCTTCTACCGGGATGCAAAGTATCCTATGTCTTAATATACTAGCTGTTGCCAGCGGCTTCGCCCGCGTGTATGTCGGAACACATCCCACGGGAACCTTCTACCGGGATGCAAAGTATCTTATGTCTTAATATACTAGCTGTTGCTTGCGTGTATGTCGGAACACATCCCACGGGAACCTTCTACCGGGATGCAAAGTATCCTATGTCTTAATATACTAGCTGTTGCCAGCGGCTTCGCCCGCGTGTATGTCGGAACACATCCCACGGGAACCTTCTACCGGGATGCAAAGTATCTTATGTCTTAATATACTAGCTGTTGCTTGCGTGTATGTCGGAACACATCCCACGGGAACCTTCTACCGGGATGCAAAGTATCCTATGTCTTAATATACTAGCTGTTGCCAGCGGCTTCGCCCGCGTGTATGTCGGAACACATCCCACCGGAACCTTCTACCGGGATGCAAAGTATTCTATGTCTTAATATACTAGCTGTTGCCAGCGTGTATGTCGGAACACATCCCACGGGAACCTTCTACCGGGATGCAAAGCATCCTATGTCTTAATATACTAGCTGTTGCCAGCGTGTATGTCGGAACACATCCCACGGGAACCTTCTACCGGGATGCAAAGCATCCTATGTCTTAATATACTAGCTGTTGCCAGCGTGTATGTCGGAACACATCCCACGGGAACCTTCTACCGGGATGCAAAGTATCCTATGTCTTAATATACTAGCTGTTGCCAGCGTGTATGTCGGAACATATCCCACGGGAACCTTCTACCGGGATGCAAAGTATCCTATGTCTTAATATACTAGCTGTTGCCAGCGTGTATGTCGGAAAATATCACACGGGAACCTTCTACCGGGATGCAAAGTATCCTATGTCTTAATATACTAGCTGTTGCCAGCGTGTATTTCGGAACATATCCCACGGGAATCTTCTACCGGGATGCAAAGCATCCTATGTCTTAATATACTAGCTGTTGCCCGCGTGTATGTCAGAACATATCCCACGGGAACCTTCTACCGGGATGCAAAGTATCCTATGTCTTAATATACTAGCTGTTGCCAGCGTGTATGTCGGAACATATCCCACGGGAACCTTCTACCGGGATGCAAAGTATCCTATGTCTTAATATACTAGCTGTTGCCAGCGGCTTCGCCCGCGTGTATGTCAGAACACATCCCACGGGAACCTTCTACCGGGATGCAAAGTATCATATGTCTTAATATACTAGCTGTTTCCCGCGTGTATGTTGGAACACATCCCACGGGAACCTTCTACCGGGATGCAAAGTATCCTATGTCTTAATATACTAGCTGTTGCCAGCGGCTTCGCCCGCGTGTATGTCGGAACACATCCCACGGGAACCTTCTACCGGGATGCAAAGCATCCTATGTCTTAATATACTAGCTGTTGCCCGCGTGTATGTCGGAACACATCCCACGGGAACCTTTTACCGGGATGCAAAGCATCCTATGTCTTAATATACTAGCTGTTGCCAGCGTGTATGTCGGAAAATATCACACGGGAACCTTCTACCGGGATGCAAAGTATCCTATGTCTTAATATACTAGCTGTTGCCAGCGTGTATTTCGGAACATATCCCACGGGAATCTTCTACCGGGATGCAAAGTATCCTATGTCTTAATATACTAGCTGTTGCCAGCGTGTATTTCGGAACATATCCCACGGGAACCTTCTACCGGGATGCAAAGTATCCTATGTCTTAATATACTAGCTGTTGCCAGCGTGTATGTCGGAAAATATCACACGGGAACCTTCTACCGGGATGCAAAGTATCCTATGTCTTAATATACTAGCTGTTGCCAGCGTGTATTTCGGAACATATCCCACGGGAATCTTCTACCGGGATGCAAAGCATCCTATGTCTTAATATACTAGCTGTTGCCCGCGTGTATGTCAGAACATATCCCACGGGAACCTTCTACCGGGATGCAAAGTATCCTATGTCTTAATATACTAGCTGTTGCCAGCGTGTATGTCGGAACATATCCCACGGGAACCTTCTACCGGGATGCAAAGTATCCTATGTCTTAATATACTAGCTGTTGCCAGCGGCTTCGCCCGCGTGTATGTCAGAACACATCCCACGGGAACCTTCTACCGGGATGCAAAGTATCATATGTCTTAATTAACTAGCTGTTTCCCGCGTGTATGTTGGAACACATCCCACGGGAACCTTCTACCGGGATGCAAAGTATCCTATGTCTTAATATACTAGCTGTTGCCAGCGGCTTCGCCCGCGTGTATGTCGGAACACATCCCACGGGAACCTTCTACCGGGATGCAAAGCATCCTATGTCTTAATATACTAGCTGTTGCCCGCGTGTATGTCGGAACACATCCCACGGGAACCTTTTACCGGGATGCAAAGCATCCTATGTCTTAATATACTAGCTGTTGCCAGCGGCTTCGCCCGCGTGTATGTCGGAACACATCCCACGGGAACCTTCTACCGGGATGCAAAGTATCCTATGTCTTAATATACTAGCTGTTGCCCGCGTGTGTATGTCGGAACATATCCCACGGGAACCTTTTACCGGGATGAAAAGTATTCTATGTCTTAATATACTAGCTGTTGCCCGCGTGTATGTTGGAACACATCCCACGGGAACCTTCTACCGGGATGCAAAGCATCCTATGTCTTAATATACTAGCTGTTGCCAGCGGCTTCGCCCGCGTGTATGTCGGAACACATCCCACGGGAACCTTCTACCGGGATGCAAAGTATCCTATGTCTTAATATACTAGCTGTTGCCAGCGGCTTCGCCCGCGTGTATGTCGGAACACATCCCACGGGAACCTTCTACCGGGATGCAAAGTATCCTATGTCTTAATATACTAGCTGTTGCCCGCGTGTATGTCGGAACACATCCCACGGGAACCTTCTACCGGGATGCAAAGCATCCTTTGTCTTAATATACTAGCTGTTGCCCGCGTGTATGTCGGAACACATCCCACGGGAACCTTCTACCGGGATGCAAAGTATCCTATGTCTTAATATACTAGCTGTTGCCAGCGGCTTCGCCCGCGTGTATGTCGGAACACATCCCACGGGAACCTTCTACCGGGATGCAAAGTATCCTATGTCTTAATATACTAGCTGTTGCCCGCGTGTATGTCGGCACACATCCCACGGGAACCTTCTACCGGGATGCAAAGTATCCTATGTCCTAATATACTAGCTGTTGCCCGCGTGTATGTCGGAACACATCCCACGGGAACCTTCTACCGGGATGCAAAGTATCCTATGTCTTAATATACTAGCTGTTGCCAGCGGCTTCGCCCGCGTGTATGTCGGAACACATCCCACGGGAACCTTCTACCGGGATGCAAAGCATCCTATGTCTTAATATACTAGCTGTTGCCCGCGTGTATGTCGGAACACATCCCACGGGAACCTTCTACCGGGATGCAAAGTATCCTATGTCCTAATATACTAGCTGTTGCCCGCGTGTATGTCGGAACACATCCCACGGGAACCTTCTACCGGGATGCAAAGCATCCTATGTCTTAATATACTAGCTGTTGCCCGCGTGTGTGTTGGAACACATCCCACGGGAACCTTCTACCGGGATGCAAAGTATCCTATGTCTTAATATACTAGCTGTTGCCAGCGGCTTCGCCCGCGTGTATGTCGGAACACATCCCACGGGAACCTTCTACCGGGATGCAAAGTATCCTATGTCTTAATATACTAGCTGTTGCCAGCGGCTTCGCCCGCGTGTATGTCGGAACACATCCCACGGGAACCTTCTACCGGGATGCAAAGTATCCTATGTCTTAATATACTAGCTGTTGCCCGCGTGTATGTCGGAACACATCCCACGGGAACCTTCTACCGGGATGCAAAGTATCCTATGTCTTAATATACTAGCTGTTGCCCGCGTGTATGTCGGAACACATCCCAAGGGAACCTTCTACCGGGATGCAAAGTATCCTATGTCTTAATATACTAGCTGTTGCCAGCGGCTTCGCCCGCGTGTATGTCGGAACACATCCCACCGGAACCTTCTACCGGGATGCAAAGTATTCTATGTCTTAATATACTAGCTGTTGCCCGCGTGTATGTCGGAACACATCCCACGGGAACCTTCTACCGGGATGCAAAGTATCCTATGTCTTAATATACTAGCTGTTGCCCGCGTGTATGTCGGAACACATCCCACGGGAACCTTCTACCGGGATGCAAAGCATCCTATGTCTTAATATACTAGCTGTTGCCCGCGTGTATGTCGGAACACATCCCACGGGAACCTTCTACCGGGATGAAAAGTATTCTATGTCTTAATATACTAGCTGTTGCCTGCGTGTATGTTGGAACACATCCCACGGGAACCTTCTACCGGGATGCAAAGTATCCTATGTCTTAATATACTAGCTGTTGCCAGCGGCTTCGCCCGCGTGTATGTCGGAACACATCCCACCGGAACCTTCTACCGGGATGCAAAGTATTCTATGTCTTAATATACTAGCTGTTGCCCGCGTGTATGTTGGAACACATCCCACGGGAACCTTCTACCGGGATGCAAAGTATGCTATGTCTTAATATACTAGCTGTTGCCAGCGTGTATGTCGGAACATATCCCAAGGGAACCTTCTACCGGGATGCAAAGTATCCTATGTCTTAATATACTAGCTGTTGCCAGCGGCTTCGCCCGCGTGTATGTCGGAACACATCCCACCGGAACCTTCTACCGGGATGCAAAGTATTCTATGTCTTAATATACTAGCTGTTGCCAGCGTGTATGTCGGAACACATCCCACGGGAACCTTCTACCGGGATGCAAAGTATCCTATGTCTTAATATACTAGCTGTTGCCAGCGTGTATGTCGGAACATATCCCACGGGAACCTTCTACCGGGATGCAAAGTATCCTATGTCTTAATATACTAGCTGTTGCCAGCGTGTATGTCGGAACATATCCCACGGGAACCTTCTACCGGGATGCAAAGTATCCTATGTCTTAATATACTAGCTGTTGCCAGCGGCTTCGCCCGCGTGTATGTCAGAACACATCCCACGGGAACCTTCTACCGGGATGCAAAGTATCCTATGTCTTAATATACTAGCTGTTTCCCGCGTGTATGTTGGAACACATCCCACGGGAACCTTCTACCGGGATGCAAAGTATCCTATGTCTTAATATACTAGCTGTTGCCAGCGGCTTCGCCCGCGTGTATGTCGGAACACATCCCAAGGGAACCTTCTACCGGGATGCAAAGCATCCTATGTCTTAATATACTTGCTGTTGCCCGCGTGTATGTCGGAACACATCTCACGGGAACCTTTTACCGGGATGCAAAGCATCCTATGTCTTAATATACTAGCTGTTGCCAGCGGCTTCGCCCGCGTGTATGTCGGAACACATCCCACGGGAACCTTCTACCGGGATGCAAAGTATCCTATGTCTTAATATACTAGCTGTTGCCCGCGTGTGTATGTCGGAACATATCCCACGGGAACCTTCTACCGGGATGCAAAGTATCCTATGTCTTAATATACTAGCTGTTGCCCGCGTGTGTATGTCGGAACATATCCCACGGGAACCTTCTACCGGGTTGCAAAGTATCCTATGTCTTAATATACTAGCTGTTGCCCGCGTGTATGTCGGAACATATCCCACGGGAACCTTTTACCGGGATGCAAAGTATCCTATGTCTTAATATACTAGCTGTTGCCAGCGTGTATGTCGGAACATATCCCACGGGAACCTTCTACCGGGATGCAAAGTATCCTATGTCTTAATATACTAGCTGTTGCCAGCGTGTATGTCGGAACACATCCCACGGGAACCTTCTACCGGGATGCAAAGCATCCTATGTCTTAATATACTAGCTGTTGCCCGCGTGTATGTCGGAACACATCCCACGGGAACCTTCTACCGGGATGCAAAGTATCCTATGTCTTAATATACTAGCTGTTGCCAGCGGCTTCGCCCGCGTGTATGTCAGAACACATCCCACGGGAACCTTCTACCGGGATGCAAAGTATCATATGTCTTAATATACTAGCTGTTTCCCGCGTGTATGTTGGAACACATCCCACGGGAACCTTCTACCGGGATGCAAAGTATCCTATGTCTTAATATACTAGCTGTTGCCAGCGGCTTCGCCCGCGTGTATGTCGGAACACATCCCACGGGAACCTTCTACCGGGATGCAAAGCATCCTATGTCTTAATATACTAGCTGTTGCCCGCGTGTATGTCGGAACACATCCCACGGGAACCTTTTACCGGGATGCAAAGCATCCTATGTCTTAATATACTAGCTGTTGCCAGCGGCTTCGCCCGCGTGTATGTCGGAACACATCCCACGGGAACCTTCTACCGGGATGCAAAGTATCCTATGTCTTAATATACTAGCTGTTGCCCGCGTGTGTATGTCGGAACATATCCCACGGGAACTTTTTACCGGGATGAAAAGTATTCTATGTCTTAATATACTAGCTGTTGCCCGCGTGTATGTTGGAACACATCCCACGGGAACCTTCTACCGGGATGCAAAGCATCCTATGTCTTAATATACTAGCTGTTGCCAGCGGCTTCGCCCGCGTGTATGTCGGAACACATCCCACGGGAACCTTCTACCGGGATGCAAAGTATCCTATGTCTTAATATACTAGCTGTTGCCAGCGGCTTCGCCCGCGTGTATGTCGGAACACATCCCACGGGAACCTTCTACCGGGATGCAAAGTATCCTATGTCTTAATATACTAGCTGTTGCCCGCGTGTATGTCGGAACACATCCCACGGGAACCTTCTACCGGGATGCAAAGCATCCTTTGTCTTAATATACTAGCTGTTGCCCGCGTGTATGTCGAAACACATCCCACGGGAACCTTCTACCGGGATGCAAAGTATCCTATGTCTTAATATACTAGCTGTTGCCCGCGTGTATGTCGGAACACATCCCACGGGAACCTTTTACCGGGATGCAAAGCATCCTATGTCTTAATATACTAGCTGTTGCCAGCGGCTTCGCCCGCGTGTATGTCGGAACACATCCCACGGGAACCTTCTACCGGGATGCAAAGTATCCTATGTCTTAATATACTAGCTGTTGCCCGCGTGTGTATGTCGGAACATATCCCACGGGAACCTTTTACCGGGATGAAAAGTATTCTATGTCTTAATATACTAGCTGTTGCCCGCGTGTATGTTGGAACACATCCCACGGGAACCTTCTACCGGGATGCAAAGCATCCTATGTCTTAATATACTAGCTGTTGCCAGCGGCTTCGCCCGCGTGTATGTCGGAACACATCCCACGGGAACCTTCTACCGGGATGCAAAGTATCCTATGTCTTAATATACTAGCTGTTGCCAGCGGCTTCGCCCGCGTGTATGTCGGAACACATCCCACGGGAACCTTCTACCGGGATGCAAAGTATCCTATGTCTTAATATACTAGCTGTTGCCCGCGTGTATGTCGGAACACATCCCACGGGAACCTTCTACCGGGATGCAAAGCATCCTTTGTCTTAATATACTAGCTGTTGCCCGCGTGTATGTCGGAACACATCCCACGGGAACCTTCTACCGGGATGCAAAGTATCCTATGTCTTAATATACTAGCTGTTGCCAGCGGCTTCGCCCGCGTGTATGTCGGAACACATCCCACGGGAACCTTCTACCGGGATGCAAAGTATCCTATGTCTTAATATACTAGCTGTTGCCCGCGTGTATGTCGGAACACATCCTACGGGAACCTTCTACCGGGATGCAAAGCATCCTTTGTCTTAATATACCAGCGGTTGCCCGCGTGTATGTCGGAACACATCCCACGGGAACCTTCTACCGGGATGCAAAGTATCCTATGTCTTAATATACTAGCTGTTGCCAGCGGCTTCGCCCGCGTGTATGTCGGAACACATCCCACGGGAACCTTCTACCGGGATGCAAAGTATCCTATGTCTTAATATACTAGCTGTTGCCCGCGTGTATGTCGGCACACATCCCACGGGAACCTTCTACCGGGATGCAAAGTATCCTATGTCCTAATATACTAGCTGTTGCCCGCGTGTATGTCGGAACACATCCCACGGGAACCTTCTACCGGGATGCAAAGTATCCTATGTCTTAATATACTAGCTGTTGCCAGCGGCTTCGCCCGCGTGTATGTCGGAACACATCCCACGGGAACCTTCTACCGGGATGCAAAGCATCCTATGTCTTAATATACTAGCTGTTGCCCGCGTGTATGTCGGAACACATCCCACGGGAACCTTCTACCGGGATGCAAAGTATCCTATGTCCTAATATACTAGCTGTTGCCCGCGTGTATGTCGGAACACATCCCACGGGAACCTTCTACCGGGATGCAAAGCATCCTATGTCTTAATATACTAGCTGTTGCCCGCGTGTGTGTTGGAACACATCCCACGGGAACCTTCTACCGGGATGCAAAGTATCCTATGTCTTAATATACTAGCTGTTGCCAGCGGCTTCGCCCGCGTGTATGTCGGAACACATCCCACGGGAACCTTCTACCGGGATGCAAAGTATCCTATGTCTTAATATACTAGCTGTTGCCAGCGGCTTCGCCCGCGTGTATGTCGGAACACATCCCACGGGAACCTTCTACCGGGATGCAAAGTATCCTATGTCTTAATATACTAGCTGTTGCCCGCGTGTATGTCGGAACACATCCCACGGGAACCTTCTACCGGGATGCAAAGTATCCTATGTCTTAATATACTAGCTGTTGCCCGCGTGTATGTCGGAACACATCCCAAGGGAACCTTCTACCGGGATGCAAAGTATCCTATGTCTTAATATACTAGCTGTTGCCAGCGGCTTCGCCCGCGTGTATGTCGGAACACATCCCACCGGAACCTTCTACCGGGATGCAAAGTATTCTATGTCTTAATATACTAGCTGTTGCCCGCGTGTATGTCGGAACACATCCCACGGGAACCTTCTACCGGGATGCAAAGTATCCTATGTCTTAATATATTAGCTGTTGCCCGCGTGTATGTTGGAACACATCCCACGGGAACCTTCTACCGGGATGCAAAGCATCCTATGTCTTAATATACTAGCTGTTGCCCGCGTGTATGTCGGAACACATCCCACGGGAACCTTCTACCGGGATGAAAAGTATTCTATGTCTTAATATACTAGCTGTTGCCCGCGTGTATGTTGGAACACATCCCACGGGAACCTTCTACCGGGATGCAAAGTATCCTATGTCTTAATATACTAGCTGTTGCCAGCGGCTTCGCCCGCGTGTATGTCGGAACACATCCCACCGGAACCTTCTACCGGGATGCAAAGTATTCTATGTCTTAATATACTAGCTGTTGCCCGCGTGTATGTTGGAACACATCCCACGGGAACCTTCTACCGGGATGCAAAGTATCCTATGTCTTAATATACTAGCTGTTGCCAGCGTGTATGTCGGAACATATCCCAAGGGAACCTTCTACCGGGATGCAAAGTATCCTATGTCTTAATATACTAGCTGTTGCCAGCGGCTTCGCCCGCGTGTATGTCGGAACACATCCCACCGGAACCTTCTACCGGGATGCAAAGTATTCTATGTCTTAATATACTAGCTGTTGCCAGCGTGTATGTCGGAACACATCCCACGGGAACCTTCTACCGGGATGCAAAGTATCCTATGTCTTAATATACTAGCTGTTGCCAGCGTGTATGTCGGAACATATCCCACGGGAACCTTCTACCGGGATGCAAAGTATCCTATGTCTTAATATACTAGCTGTTGCCAGCGTGTATGTCGGAACATATCCCACGGGAACCTTCTACCGGGATGCAAAGTATCCTATGTCTTAATATACTAGCTGTTGCCAGCGTGTATGTCGGAACACATCCCACGGGAACCTTCTACCGGGATGCAAAGCATCCTATGTCTTAATATACTAGCTGTTGCCAGCGTGTATTTCGGAACACATCCCACGGGAACCTTCTACCGGGATGCAAAGCATCCTATGTCTTAATATACTAGCTGTTGCCAGCGTGTATGTCGGAACACATCCCACGGGAACCTTCTACCGGGATGCAAAGTATCCTATGTCTTAATATACTAGCTGTTGCCAGCGTGTATGTCGGAACATATCCCACGGGAACCTTCTACCGGGATGCAAAGTATCCTATGTCTTAATATACTAGCTGTTGCCAGCGTGTATGTCGGAACATATCCCACGGGAACCTTCTACCGGGATGCAAAGTATCCTATGTCTTAATATACTAGCTGTTGCCAGCGGCTTCGCCCGCGTGTATGTCAGAACACATCCCACGGGAACCTTCTACCGGGATGCAAAGTATCCTATGTCTTAATATACTAGCTGTTTCCCGCGTGTATGTTGGAACACATCCCACGGGAACCTTCTACCGGGATGCAAAGTATCCTATGTCTTAATATACTAGCTGTTGCCAGCGGCTTCGCCCGCGTGTATGTCGGAACACATCCCACGGGAACCTTCTACCGGGATGCAAAGCATCCTATGTCTTAATATACTAGCTGTTGCCCGCGTGTATGTCGGAACACATCTCACGGGAACCTTTTACCGGGATGCAAAGCATCCTATGTCTTAATATACTAGCTGTTGCCAGCGGCTTCGCCCGCGTGTATGTCGGAACACATCCCACGGGAACCTTCTACCGGGATGCAAAGTATCCTATGTCTTAATATACTAGCTGTTGCCCGCGTGTGTATGTCGGAACATATCCCACGGGAACCTTCTACCGGGATGCAAAGTATCCTATGTCTTAATATACTAGCTGTTGCCCGCGTGTGTATGTCGGAACATATCCCACGGGAACCTTCTACCGGGTTGCAAAGTATCCTATGTCTTAATATACTAGCTGTTGCCCGCGTGTATGTCGGAACATATCCCACGGGAACCTTTTACCGGGATGCAAAGTATCCTATGTCTTAATATACTAGCTGTTGCCAGCGTGTATGTCGGAACATATCCCACGGGAACCTTCTACCGGGATGCAAAGTATCCTATGTCTTAATATACTAGCTGTTGCCAGCGTGTATGTCGGAACACATCCCACGGGAACCTTCTACCGGGATGCAAAGCATCCTATGTCTTAATATACTAGCTGTTGCCCGCGTGTATGTCGGAACACATCCCACGGGAACCTTCTACCGGGATGCAAAGTATCCTATGTCTTAATATACTAACTGTTGCCCGCGTGTATGTCGGAACACATCCCACGGGAACCTTCTACCGGGATGCAAAGTATCCTATGTCTTAATATACTAGCTGTTGCCCGCGTGTATGTCGGAACACATCCCACGGGAACCTTCTACCGGGATGCAAAGTATCCTATGTCTTAATATACTAGCTGTTGCCCGCGTGTGTATGTCGGAACATATCCCACGGGAACCTTCTACCGGGTTGCAAAGCATCCTATGTCTTAATATACTAGCTGTTGCCCGCGTGTATGTCGGAACACATCCCACGGGAACCTTTTACCGGGATGCAAAGTATCCTATGTCCTAATATACTAGCTGTTGCCAGCGTGTATGTCGGAACATATCCCACGGGAACCTTCTACCGGGATGCAAAGTATCCTATGTCTTAATATACTAGCTGTTGCCAGCGTGTATGTCGGAACACATCCCACGGGAACCTTCTACCGGGATGCAAAGCATCCTATGTCTTAATATACTAGCTGTTGCCCGCGTGTATGTCGGAACACATCCCACGGGAACCTTCTACCGGGATGCAAAGCATCCTATGTCTTAATATACTAGCTGTTGCCCGCGTGTATGTCGGAACACATCCCACGGGAACCTTCTACCGGGATGCAAAGTATCCTATGTCTTAATATACTAGCTGTTGCCAGCGGCTTCGCCCGCGTGTATCTCGGAACACATCCCACGGGAACCTTCTACCGGGATGCAAAGTATCCTATGTCTTAATATACTAGCTGTTGCCCGCGTGTATGTCGGAACACATCCCACGGGAACCTTCTACCGGGATGCAAAGCATCCTTTGTCTTAATATACTAGCTGTTGCCCGCGTGTATGTCGGCACACATCCCACGGGAACCTTCTACCGGGATGCAAAGCATCCTATGTCTTAATATACTAGCTGTTGCCCGCGTGTATGTCGGAACACATCCCACGGGAACCTTCTACCGGGATGCAAAGCATCCTATGTCTTAATATACTAGCTGTTGCCCGCGTGTATGTCGGAACACATCCCAAGGGAACCTTCTACCGGGATGCAAAGTATCCTATGTCTTAATATACTAGCTGTTGCCAGCGGCTTCGCCCGCGTGTATGTCGGAACACATACCACGGGAACCTTCTACCGGGATGCAAAGCATCCTTTGTCTTAATATACTAGCTGTTGCCCGCGTGTATGTCGGCACACATCCCACGGGAACCTTCTACCGGGATGCAAAGTATCCTATGTCCTAATATACTAGCTGTTGCCCGCGTGTATGTCAGAACACATCCCACGGGAACCTTCTACCGGGATGCAAAGCATCCTATGTCTTAATATACTAGCTGTTGCCCGCGTGTATGTCGGAACACATCCCAAGGGAACCTTCTACCGGGATGCAAAGTATCCTATGTCTTAATATACTAGCTGTTGCCAGCGGCTTCGCCCGCGTGTATGTCGGAACACATCCCACGGGAACCTTCTACCGGGATGCAAAGTATCCTATGTCTTAATATACTAGCTGTTGCCCGCGTGTATGTCGGAACACATCCCAAGGGAACCTTCTACCGGGATGCAAAGTATCCTATGTCTTAATATACTAGCTGTTGCCAGCGGCTTCGCCCGCGTGTATGTCGGAACACATCCCACGGGAACCTTCTACCGGGATGCAAAGTATCCTATGTCTTAATATGCTAGCTGTTGCCCGCGTGTATGTCGGAACACATCCCACGGGAACCTTCTACCGGGATGCAAAGTATCCTATGTCTTAATATACTAGCTGTTGCCAGCGGCTTCGCCCGCGTGTATGTCGGAACACATCCCACGGGAACCTTCTACCGGGATGCAAAGTATCCTATGTCTTAATATACTAGCTGTTGCCAGCGGCTTCGCCCGCGTGTATGTCGGAACACATCCCACGGGAACCTTCTACCGGGATGCAAAGTATCCTATGTCTTAATATACTAGCTGTTGCCCGCGTGTATGTCGGAACACATCCCACGGGAACCTTCTACCGGGATGCAAAGTATCCTATGTCTTAATATGCTAGCTGTTGCCCGCGTGTATGTCGGAACACATCCCACGGGAACCTTCTACCGGGATGCAAAGTATCCTATGTCTTCTTAATCCAGGTTATAAACTATCTGTTTACCAAATTTCATCCAAATCCGTTCAGCCGTTTTTGCGTGATTGAGTAACAAACATCCAAATATACAAACTTTCACATTTATAATATTAGTAGGATAAATGTAAACAGCCACAGCGAACAGCAGATTTTTTATTTTTTTATTTCAGGTTTGGTCCCCTAGTAAAAGTTGTTCAAAATGAAGAGTTCAGTGACCCGTTAAGAGGTTGTGCGTTATTTAAGTTACACCTTGTATATTAAAAAGTAAAACATAATATAATTTACTTCCTCCGTCGCTCTAATGGTCGCAAGCGCTACTGTTGAGGTCCTGGGTTCGATTCCCGGGTCAGACAAAGTGTTTTTGGGTTTTCCATCTGGAGTGTTTCAGTCGCAGCACGGAGTCTGAATTTGTGCCCGGTTGATGGAAAAGGCTCGCCAATAACGTGACTTAAGAAGGATGCTCCGATGGGCCGTCCATACATTTTTCGTTGTAGTTAAACGCTAAAAATAGACACTTTTTGTGAAACCAATCATTTTAACACTTTTCTATAGCGAAATGTGACCGCGTTCGACCTTTTTAGAAAATAACTTACATCATTTAAGCCCACTTTCCACTATGGGATATAATATATATTATATACCGCGATTGGTCTTTACAGTTACACTGTGAGATATATACCTACGTATATCTTTCTCCAGTTTGCGTTCGTCGTTCACAAACAAAATCGATCTTCAAGCGAGCTCGTATTTTGATGAAAACTAAAACTACTTCATTGCATTTTTGAAAAATCAATATTTCTAGCCAGGAATCGAACCCGTTGATTTTGATAAAAAAAAAAAACACTATTATTTTATTACACCATTCGATAGTGTCGCTTATAAGGCTCGAATTCTGGGAAGTAATGACATACCTACGGCAAATTAAACGGAAAATATTGACATCTTCAATTGTACAATGAGTAGATTCAAAAGCCTCATCCGATCCACTTTATTAAATAAAACCCCTGTGTGTACCCTATCTGAAAAACATCTAACTTACTAAGCTCATATCTTAATATTATAATGTAATCCTTGACTATTAAAGCGACCACGACACAACTAACTACCGCACGTAAAACTCCTTAGCTCCTAGCGATTACACTTGTTTTCCTTTTAAACTCTTATGTCTACCTGTGGACAGCGTTGTGGGTTATATTATTACTAATGTTTATTGTTAAACTAGTTGTAAGCTCTTATAATGTAACTGTTTGCTGTTCCTTTTATTAAAAAATAAAAATAAAAATAAAGGAAACAAACAGCTCACTTTTAAACAAAATACTTATTTTATTTTTCTTATGTTACCTACCTATTAAAACATGATATTGGGTTTTCAAAAATCCAATGATGCAGTTTTAGTTTTCATCAAAATCGAGCCGGAGACTACTTTGAGTACTTTTCGCTATTCCTCATAGTTTCGAATTTGGCCATCCACGCCTACTTGAAACATTCATTCTGTCTGTGATTCTGTATACAGGAAAAGTTTTTATGTGTGCGCAAATTTTTACAGGATGTTGCACTCATGAATATGAACAACTTTCACTAAGGGACAAACTCTGAAATCATGAAAAAAAAATCTGCTGATTCAACCAAAATGGTTGAGTAGGTATTGAACTTTTGTATGAAACGGCTGATTTCTTTTTCGTGATTTCAGAGTTAGTCCCATAGTAAAAGTTGTTTATATTATATTCATATGTAGAACACTCTATGAAAATTTGCGCATTGAAACTTTTCCTGTATAGTCAATTGGTGTTAATTTCAATGCCCCAATGATAGATTATTTAAAATGTATTGATTTGCCTGGGGCTCCTAGCTAAATAATAACAGCCGCACGGGTCGATCGAAGGTTAAAGCTACGCTTGCCGTGGTCGGTTCGTTCACCATACACATCGAGACCACTCCGTGCCTCGAAAAGCACGTAAAGCCGTGGGTCACGGCAGTTATTCAAAAATCTTTGGCAGTCTGTGGAGGTCAGATAGGCAGTCGCTCCATGTAAAATACTGGCATTCAGCTGCATCCGGTTAGACTGGAAGCCGACCCCAACATAATTGGGAAAAGGCTAGGCAGATTGATTGACATAAAAGAAAAAAAAACATGTATATACGCGACGAATTGATAACCTCCTCCTTTTTTGAAAATCGGTTAAAAAGAAGCTCATTTATTAGATAATAAGCCGACCCCAACATATTTGGGTAAAAGCAAGCAGATTGATTTGCTTGAGAAAATAAAACACAAGTTTGCTACATAAATGGCGTATATCATGTATACAATCAAATATAATATGTACTTAATTGCAAGTGTTTTTTTTTTAAACATAATAATAACATTTGCTCTGACTACATAAAATGCAATAAGTAATACTTACCTACTTAATTAAAAATATACAATTATATAATTAATGATTGATATACAAGGACCAATCGTGGAGCTCGTGGCTAAATAATAACAGCCGCAAGGGTCGATTCATCAGGTTAACCTACGCTTGCCGGGGTTGGTCTGTAGATGGGTGACGATCTATACATACCGAGCCTCCTCCGTGCCTCGGAAAGCACGTTAAGTCGTTGGTCCCGGCTGTCATTCGTGGATCTTTGGCAGTCGTTACGGGTCGTCAGAAGCCCGAGAGTCCGACAACCAGTCTTACCAAGGGGACCTAGTAACTGGGTTATGGAGGTCAGATAAGCAGTCGCTCCATGTATAAAACTGGTATTCGGCTGCATCCGGTTAGACTGGGAGCCAACCCCAACATAGTTGGGACAAGGCTAGGCAGATATATACAAGGGCCAATTCGTCTCGCGCAAGCGTAGTGATCAACCCTCGGGACTTCTCTGTATGAGAAGAGGCTTTTGCCCTGAAGTCGGGCTAACCAAAGGGGCTGAAACGTTTTGAGCGCGAGGTACAGACGCCAGCACGTCAAGCTACCCGAAACTGTCAAATTTTCCCAATCAACCTTGAACTTAAGAGGATTGTGAAGTGCCGATACGCGGCGAGAGTCTTAGAGGCAATTATATGCATTCTGCCTAGCCTTTTCCCAACTATGTTGGGGTCGGCTTCCAGTCTATCTGACCTCCACAACCCAGTTACTGGGTAATACGATACCCCTTGGTAAGACTGGTTGTCAGACTTTCGGGCTTCTGACGACCCGTAACGAATGTCAAAGATCCTCGAATGACAGCCGGGACCAACGGCTTAACGTGCTTTCCGAGGCACGGAGGAGTCTCGGTATGTAAAGATGCTCACCCATCCACAGACCAACCCCGGCAAGCGTAGCTTAACCTTATGGATCGACCCGTGCGGCTGTTATTACTTAGCCACGAGGAGGCAATTATATACATTTCATACAATTACTTACATAAATATTGTTTCGGGCGATAACGTTTTCATCCCCCTAAACCTTTTCTAAATGAGACAATTTTTGTCTCATTACATTTAGTACATATTGATCTAGGTCTGTACGTTTTTCTTTTTAGTAATTCAATTTAATTTAATTAAAAAAAAAAAAAACGCTCGAGGAAGTTTTTATGTCAAAAACATAGATATTTAGATGCTAATAACTTATATCGTATGCAGTATTTCTTTATAATAAAAACGTACGGACCTAGTTTTTCATTATACCTACAACATTTCTAAAAATTATGAAAATTAGACTATGTTTACGGGGAGAAAAACGTTATCGCTTTTTGTATGAAAATATATTAAAGAAATTTGACAGATCTCGTATTAGCTTGATGTGTGTCATTATTGTCTCGCGTTGCATATTACTAATTTGCGAATACCCTCTTTAGTATAAATACAGAAAGAAATGCTAATGCTAATACTAATGACATGAAAAAATACAGAAATTTCATGTCATTAGCATCATTACGCTTTCTTAGTAATTAATCCGTAAACATCATCATGTCTCAGTCATCCGCGACCCATCTCTAGGCTCAAAACTTTTTCAGCTCCCCGGTACATTAAGTTTTTTAACACATTCTCTGCTGAATTCTGTACGCAAACGCTTCTTTATGCTACACCCTTACCGACCCTTTTTTTTACGATGTTTTCGAAACAATAGAGATGCACAACGGACGCACATGTGCGCCGCGCCGCACTCGAAGAAAGTTATGAAAACGCGCATGTGCGTCTGCCGCACCTAATGTGTTAAGCCCTATAGCAAACCTGAACAACAATAGCGCTTATAAGTGTTACCTCCATTTTACCGGGGGACTGAAAAGTTTTGATGGGCCGCGGATGACTGAGACATGAAACTTTGTATTTATAATAAAGAGGGTATTCGTAAATTAGTAATATACAGCGCGAGACAATAATGACTCTTGAAGGTACTTAGGCTCAAAACTTTTCAGCCCTCCTAGTAATAGGCTAGTATTATTATAAAAGGAGAATCATACAAAAATAATTGGACCTAGTTATGCAAAAAGCAGCCATATAGTACTTTTTCCAAAAAATGAGTTATAAACACAGTCATACTGATTACGACATACACGATTTTTTGCAAAAACAGCCATGTCGATATCTCTATTTGTCACAGAGATATGAGCCGTCAAATGCAGCCTTGTTCATACATCCATAATGCAATCATCGATAGAAAAATGCTTATAACTCTGTTTGTACTTTCCCCGACATGGCTGCTTTCTGCATTACACTTTCAACCACAATACAGGAGGAATGAACACATTCTGAAATTAATTAAAGCTCTGGTCAAACCGAAGCGAAACGCGGGACGAAGTTCACTCGCGCCGATAACTAACTTGTATGGAGCGCGAGCCTTGTCTCAGTGTGGCCAGAGCATAATATACAATTGCTTGCATAATTCATTATTGATATGCAAGGAGAGTCATACAAGAAATCTTATAGTGAGATAATTGAGGAGCTGGCGCACTTGTCCACACCATTTTTTTTGCGCTTTTTGTGCAATCTTACTAACGCAATATTTTTTAATCAAAACTGCTCTAAATGCCTAAAAAAATGTTAAAAACGGTGTTTTCAATCAGAAACGGCCTCGTCCTTGTCTAGTTGGATGAATTAATATTCTCAAAAAAAAAAAAAGGGTTAGGGTTTCTATTGAACTAAAGCCAGATCTGGGCTTAAATTTTGATACACTATTCATTTACTAAAGCTTAAAACTCTGCCTAATAGGGATGATACCTGGGTAAAAAAAAAGAAATTCTATTTAGTCCGTCAGTCAGATAATAAAAAAATATTAGACACGTATTTTTTGCTTTATCATATTAATAAAAAATGACTTAGATAACTCGCATTAAAGTTCGGAAGTGGGGGCTTGCTACGTCACTTCTACGTATAAAATCTACCAAGACGTGACGTCATGCCACATTTTAACTCAATGTATCGCCGTAATCTTTTGATTACGTAGAAAAAGAAAAAATACGTGTCCAAAATTTTTTAATAATCTACATGACGGACAAAAAAACATTTTTTAGTCATCATCCCTATTAACTTCAGCTTATTTTGGTGTTTGACCTCTACCACAGATTAATACAGATGGGACACTCCGCAGTTTAGGTATGAAGCTACAAGTACGCGGCGGGCCTATCTCACTGGGCCAATTCAGTAGGACTGCCGCGGTCAGAAGGTATAAGAGTTACGCGTTAGAAAGAGAAACAACTTGTAGGTGAATATAACTGTAGGTATATCATGTATTGTACCTATGGACATTGATTATAATAAAAAAAACTGGCAGTACTAAAAATATACTATTGCAACACTGTGGTGGCAATTTTATTTTCTAGCAACACCAGTGAGTGGCGTGACGCTATCGGTGGCTTAAAGGTCTTGTAACCAAGCCAGTGGCATAGCCACAAATTTAAAAAAAAAAAATGACGCTATCTGCGTTGTGTGCAGTGTGAAGCCATTTTGTAGATAGTCTGACTGAAATGTCCATAGGTACAATACATGACCATATAGTACGCGTCAAACTTAATGGCGGCTCCAAAGTGAGCTACTAGCTACGCAGTACCCCACCCCTCACCCCTCGCTGACACATGAATTTTACTGCGCAGCGACTCGCCTCGTGTTCCACCATAAAGTTTGCATCGGGCTGTAATAAGCGTTGTGCGACCTGAATTGCACTTTATTGTGTGCAAGAGTCGCTTTTTATTTAAATGTTTTCGCGGAGTGTCCCATCTGTATTAATCTGTACCTCTATTATATAAAATCAATTACAGGACAAGTCCGGATTTGTTCGCCAGCTCCTCAATTACAGTAGAGTCTCACTAATCGATGACTATTAAAAACTAGGGGGTGCCGGATTATTGGAATGTTCAGATTATTGGATTGTATATAAAAATTCATAATATGTAAATAAAATAAAAGATAAATTAATAAATGGTTGTATTGCTGATTCATCGCTTGACAATTTTTTTCTTTATTCGTATAAGGACAGATTCTCATAAGGACAGTTTCGCATAAAGACAAGGTACAGTTAAGTTGAAAAGAATATATATATATATATTTAACCCCTTTTTTACTTTACAAACTAAACCAAAATAAAATTATTTTAATGTAGGTACTATATTCAAATAATTAAAAAAAAAAACTTAGTGACTGTAGGTTTGGACGGTTCACATTTTCCACGTCTCAGTACCGCGAGGCGTTGTTCACATTTTGCACGTATCAGTACCGCGAGGCGTTGTTCACATTTTGCACGTCTCAGTACCGCGAGGCGTTGTTCACATTTTGCACGTCTCAGTACCGCGAGGCGTTGTTCACATTTTGCACGTCTCAGTACCGCGAGGCGTTGTTCACATTTTGCACGTCTCAGTACCGCGAGGCGTTGTAAGCACACTAGGATATGTTACCTTGATAGCTTGGATAATAGCTATTTTAATAATCACACTTAAAGGTGCTTATATTCATGCCAGTGTTCTTTTAAAATTTTAAAAAGTCTCTCGTGCGTAGATTGACTTTTATTCGAGTATAGTTTTCGATTTTTCATCTTTTTTTTTTTTGGTATAGTCGCGTGTGTTTTGTAATTTAATATTTGTGTTGCGTAATGTACTTAGATATATTATTTTGCGCAGTGTTGTATAGAATATTTTTTTTTTAACTGAACAGACAGCTGTGCTGCTGGGGAGTTTGTTGCGCCACTTCTTCTCCCCAGCTAAAGCACTAGGAAGTGGTGAAGGGCGTGCGTTTTGGGGGACTGTCTTATGTAATTTTGACGTTCGAAAAGTGCTGATTCTCAGCCTAGTTTGAATAAATAACTTTAGCTACAACATTCTTATTAAGGGCCTAAAATTGCGGAAATCCTAAAAGTGCGGAATTGTACCTTTTCTGTCTTTATGCGAAACTGTCCTTCTGCTAATCTGTCTATATGAGAATCTGTCCTTTTGTGAACATAGGAATTTTTCACCCGATACCGTCAACAAACGGATACCAAATCGCTTTTTAAATTTATCCCACCACTCAGCACGGCCAACTCTGTACTCTTTTGACAATTTGCAAATGTTTTCTCCGCTTTCTAACTTCTTTAAAGATAAAGAGTCCTATGTTGTCGTTTACTTGACATTTTTAGATTCACTATTTTCAACAAACAACAGGTTGAAAATGTACGTACTATTGTGATAATTGTTGAGGTTATACCGATGCCGGTGCGTAAGCGCGGAACGAGAGTAGGGAGGGGTGTGCCGGATTATTGGACGTACCGAATTACTGAAGTGCCAGATTAGTGAGACTCTCCTGTATAATAACTATAACGTAAAGGTATGTAAAAGGAACCATGGTACAGGTGATTTTTAAATAACATTTCAAAATACACTACAAACAGCACAGGCACTTCTGAATTATCAAGGAGACGGTCACTCAGGTGAACCTCCAGTTGCCCGTTCCAAAGCGTAGTAGTACTCGTAGGTACCTAATACGCACTAGTATTGCCAGCAATGATATTATAGGTAAAATGACGTACGATACGTTACCTACCCAACATTCGATGTTCAAAAACTATTTGATGACACGTGGAAGTAGGACAGCATGTCGTAATTATCGGAAGCGAAAAAGAGTAAAGACGACGAAAATGTGGCTAGTAAGCCACATGTGCAACTTTCGGAGCGTGTATAAACTATCTACATCTTTTTACTTATAATATCATTGATTGCAAGCGTTTTCATTTATTGTACTATTAGCTAATGCGTTGCAATGCCCTTTTTTAACCGACTGCGCGACTTTAAAGAAGGGTATTTTTTTTTTGTTAGGAATCTGCGCATAAAACAACTTACTAAAGTATCATATCAATCGGACGAGTTATTTTCAATTGATGTTTATGTACAGGATGTTCGGTAATTAATGGATAACCTTGAAATAGCATATAATAGAACATAAGGCAGTTCTAAAAAAAAAACAAACAAAAAATATATAGGGCAGGCGACCCAGTTCTGGCCATTTTCAACTCCAAAGCGATGCTAACAAGGTACGGATAACTAAACAAGTCTATGGTATATGGTAGTTACTATTATGGCAACACAAATACAGTTGTCAGTTGTCATGTGTCAAACGTCACTGAGATGACAGCAGCCATTCAGTGTCAATGTGCGTGCAACATGCTCATTTCAAACATTCTGGTGATGCACCCGAAACTTCTAGATATGTAGGACCCCGAGTAGTTCTTGGAATTGAAATCGAAAATAAACTTGTAGCGTGGATTAGAGATTCTGCTCCTAATGAGTTTCCAATCGACAAAAGGTTCCGATCAGAGGAAAAGGTCTGTGACCAAGGACAGTACTTCTGAATCAGCAATTCTTTGACTAAGGTAGCAAACTCTGGTAATAATGAAAAGTAGATTAAAAACTAAAAAAAAAATGGTTGTTATGTAATTATTAAGGACGAATGGGAATACCTTCCAGGTGAGTTCCAATTGAGAAAAAAGAAAGTGGAATATATGAAATCAGTATTAGGGTACTGTCTGCCGGGAATACTTTTAGATGCCCGGAAAGGCCAGATAAAATTTGGTACCCAATACGTGATATCGTGGAAATCATGTCCCCCAGGTAAACATAACAACAGGGGCTTTTTCAAAATTGCGATGGAGATGGAGAAATGCGATGGATTGGAGATGGAAATTTCAGCCCGACATATATGTGGGAATGAAAGTTACTTTGTGTATAGATAGTTTTATACCCTGAGTCTCTAATTCAGATTTTCTTTGTAAACAAAGGTGATAACAGACCAAAAAAATATCTTCTTAATGGTAATTCCCAAAAATTGGCGGAAAAAAGGTTAGATTTTCTTTTAAGTACTGATTTTAGAAATAATAATTTAAAAATTATCACACTGTAATTATTTTTTTGAAATTTTCGTTTTTAAACGAAGTTATTAATAAGTGGAGATTTTCTGGTATGAAATATTTTATGATACTGATAACACTGCAGGAGTTACTAACATTTTCAAATTTCGTTTGACAGTACGTCTAAGTTGCGTCTTTTCCCGCGGTATTTTCAATTCATTCTTTTTCTTTTCCCCGATCCAGTGTTTCGCTGCGTGTTTGTTAATTTTGATTTGTTGTTGTGTTATTATCATCGTGTTACTTGTTCATCTTGTTGTTTCCTTATTTTTTTTTGTGTTAAATTTTATGATAAAATGTTTTGTACCACTGTCCTGTCATTTTGACAGTGACATTTCTTGACGTTTCTTTGATTACAAAAATTATCTAACTTTAATCTGTAGTCTATGGTGGGATTAAAAAAAAAAGAAATGTCAGGTCGAGGTAGTCTGTGGTGTGCAACGGATAGAGGACGAGCAAGAGAATTATACTGTACTGCTGTAAGAAGAAATTAAAATTCAAGTTTTCCTGCGAATCAGCATTTTAATTCTAGCCTATTGAGCATCCAAAGAACCACAGTAACGGTAAAGTAATTATTAGATGTAAAATAAAAACTTTGAGCCTTTGAGACTGTGTAGCTTGTAAGAATTATTGTTACAGCGACTTTCTAATAAATACCGTAGTATTTATTAGAAAGTCGCTGTAACAATAATTCTGCATTGATTTTGCATTCATTGATGTTTTATTTCATTATGGCCAGAACTGGCACACAGTAAAAAAAAAAAAAAGTAAAAAGTTTTTATTGTTTCTCATACAATAAAATGTACTACAGCAAAAAATTGAGGCAGCCCCGGTAAGTTATAAGGATGCTTGTGATGGGGGTTACCTCGCAACTTCCCATGGGTTACTATTTACAATGTTGAGACATAATTAAAAAAGAAAAGAAAGTGTGCGTGTGGCCAAAAGTGGCTCTCAGACAACTTCTGAGTTTTTTTTTTATTTACAAAAAATCAGGCATCTATCGCGAGTTTTGTGATTAGAAGGTTCTATAAGGTAAGAATAATATATTTTTGATGACTTGATATGAAAATGATGTTCGAGGGAAATAAAAAGATGAAACACCAAGCGCTTGA
Source organism: Dicycla oo (assembly GCA_948252095.1). NCBI lineage: Eukaryota > Metazoa > Arthropoda > Insecta > Lepidoptera > Noctuidae > Dicycla > Dicycla oo. Next base: position 18,150,744 of record OX411737.1, read on the forward strand.
GTGGTGAAAAACTCTTAAAATGGCGAGAACCGGGCCACCTGCCCTACTTATCTAAGATACGATACTTTAGAAAAAAAAAAAAAAAAAATACTGTGGAATTTCTAGTCATACTATTTACTCTCTGAGTCAACGTACAATATTATAACAACAAATAACAGAATTCATTCATTTGTGGTCGTGGCGAAGAAGAATGTGTAAAAAATTTGGTTTTTTTTTTCAAAAAAAAAATCTTGGGATATTTTTTTTTGCATTTTTTGGTTTTAGAACGGCCATAAGGTCTATTATATGCTATTTCATGGTTATCCATTCTTTACCGGACACCCTGTATATACAAGGTATAACATAAATAACGTACAACCTCTTAAGGCGTCATTGCACTTATCATTATGAACAACTTTTACTATGGGACCAAACCTGAAATCGCGAAAAAAATCAGCTGTTCAGTACAGTAGTGATGTTCGCATAATTCGTCAAAATGTACTGAACAACTGATTTTTTTTTCGCGATTTCAAGTTTGGTCCCATAGTAAAAGTTGTTCATAATGATGATTACAATGACCCCTTAAAAGGTTGTACGTTATTTATGTTATACCTTGTAGATTAATTGTCTTCTCTATATTATAGATTTTTATTAATCTATATACTTATATAAAACAAAGTTGGGTATGTTCGAACACTTATAACACGAGAACGGCTGGACCGATTTTCATGGTTTTTGATTTTTTGTATTTGTCTCCGTCCCGAATAGCAGAATAACTATTAAAACATCGGAAAAATACACGAAAAAAAAAATTCTCATACATCAAATTTGGACAAGACAACGTCAGTCGGGTCAGTTAATATGTAATAAAATAAAAATAATAACATAATTTCATGTCAAACTTAATGTCAACTTACAACCACTTAGAGCCGGCACACATTTGGCGAGACGCAGCGCAGCGTGGTTTTCACTGCCAAACCAATATCAACCTTGCATTAGTTGAAATAAAGTTGAGAATAAATAAACTTTCATTAGCTCGACAGCGCATCTAAGTGGAAAGAAGCACGCGTCGCAGGTTATTTATTCTCGACTTTATTTTAAGGCACGCAATGTTGATATTTGTTTGGCACTGACAACCGCGCTGCGCTGTGCCTCGCCAAGTGTGCACCGGCCCTTATGCGGTGTCCAATTTTCAAAGAATTCTAAATTAAAGTGTATCAATAACTGGCGCCCCGGCCCTGCTACGCACAGTTAGCTTCTGCCCGCGGCTTCAGCCGCGTGGATGTCGGATTTCATGTGTTTTCATTTTTTTTGCGCGGACCCCTAATTCTTTTTCTAAAATAAAAGTAGCCTAAATTACTCCTTATAAAAATCGGTCAGCCGTTTCGGAGATTATCCGGAACAAACAGACAGACAAACAACAATTTTTTTTTTTTTTTGTTATAAGTATAATTTAAAAAAATATATACAGGTTGACTTTGAAAACATGCGACAATATTTAAGGGTGTGTTCTACCCATCAATATGAACAACTTTTACTATGGGACCAACTAAGAATTCGCAAAAAAAAAAAAATTACCTTAACATGCACATAGCCGATTGGACCATTTTGTATAAAAAGGTCGAAATTTTTTTGCGAATGCCGAGTTGGTCCCATAGTAAAAGTTATTCATATTGATGGGTAGAACACCCCCTTAAATTTTGTCGCATGTTTTAAAAATCACCCTGTATATTATAAGTATATAAATATACTTTCAGATGCATTTAGTAAAAATCAGCTTTAATTTTATATATTTGTATAGATATTGTGGTATCTTACCGAGTTTTACGCGAACAAATTCGCGGGCAGAAGCGAGTAAATAAAAAAATGTCCTGCATTAAGCCTCCCTTACTTGATATTCAGAAAACATTTCAAAACCTTGTGACATCTACCAACCCGCACTGGGCTCACTCCTCACAGAAAGGAGACCTGTGTCCAATGGAATATATAGGTTGATTATGCTATTTCATATTCTGTTATGTCCTGATCATCGTCGTAGCTATCATTCTCTTCAGTGGAGGTGTGGCTCGGTATCTCAATTATTATTTCGTTCAAGCCTATTGTCAATGGCTCGTCTGAAAATAAAAGAAAATTTATTTTAAAAACAAGCTGTGGTAGACACATTTTCTCAACCCTTTTAGGGGAAGAATTTCCAACAAAAAAAAACGGTGTTCAATTTCGCAGGGTCAAATTAAATTAGCTAGCGAAACTCCGCAGACGTGATGGGTCGATATCTAAATACGACAAAAAAAAAAATACGTACGTACGGCCGATTTATCTTGGCAAGTCCGAACATAGCACTGAGAAGTTTCGCGCATGTTCTCTCTAATCGTTTTTTTTTTAATGTTTGACTATTTCTCCGAAACTAAACATGATAGCACATCGGAGTAATTGCAAAATATAGAGGAACCAAATGTCTATCGTTTGCGAAGATAAAAGAAAAATCACCAAAGGAACACATGTAGGATTTTGATTTGGCAATGACGATATAAAATACTCACCAACTTCATATACTTGATATACGTTAACGATTTCTTGCTGCACACAATCTGAATTAACAGGGATTGGTGTAACACCATCTGTAAACACAAATTAGGTACCTTTGAGCAACAGTGCAACTATAATTAGTTCCAAAAAGTGTCTGATGTAAATGTAAACAAATGGATCAGAAAACGAACAAGAATGCCAATTTGAAGAGCCACTTACAAATTGAGTGCATTGATTTTGAGTTTTCGTATCCCAAAATGCTATATTTGAAATCGCCTTCAAGATGTTTTTTTTTTTAGGTTAATTTTATAACCTCAACGATTTGCGTCAATGATTTTTAAATTGCAATTTAATAATTGTTGGAAATAAGTAGTGAGATATAAAGTTGAAGCCTTCTTAATACTGTTTGTACTGTACTCAATTAATCTGCCTGCTATTCCCAACCATGTTGGGGTCGGCTTCCAGTCTAACCGGATGCAGCTGAATACCAGTATTTTACATGGAGCGACTGCCTATCTGACCTCCACAAACCAGTAACTAGGTAGCATGATAACGATGAGGTAACATGATTTAAATATTGCAGCTTTGTGCTGAGATAGGAGCCTTTTTGGCCTCGCACAGGTATTTTTTTTTTGAATTTTTATATTTTGTATTTATTTTTTAATGTTAATTTTGTTAGTTTCCTATGCTCTTTTTTTACTGTTGTATTTCCTGTGCGTGTCACAAATAAATTTTTCTTTTCTTTATTTTTTTCTTTATAACCCTTACTGGTAACTGGTTGTCAGACTCGGGTCTCTGACGACCCGTAACGACTGTTAAAATTCCACGAATGACAGCCGGGACCAAGGGCTTAACGTGCTTTCCGAGGCACGGAGGACTCGCGGTTGGTCCGTGAATGGGTACCATTTGTACAATGGTACCCATTCACGGACCAACCGCGGCAAGCGTAGCTTAAGCTGATCGATCGACCCGTGCGGCTGTTATTACTAAGCTACTTTATCTATACAAATAAATAAAATTGAAGTGTTTGTTTGTAATGTCAAAATAACAGCTTTTTACTAAATCCATATGAAAGTAGGATATACGGCACTCGTAAAAAAAAAAAAAATTTAGTAGTTGTGTCGGTCTGTCTCTTTGTTCCGGCTAACGGACATAGGGTACCTTTCATCCCGAAAAAAAGTACTATTCCCGAGGAAAACAACAATAACGTTCTTATGATAATAGATGGCGCCACGTGTCTTTCAAATCATGATTGAATTATATTAATATAGAAAATAGAAACTTTAGTAGTATGTTAAGGGTTATTTTTTTTATCGATGACCGGTCGATAGACCGGTTTTTTATGCTCCTAAATATCCTAACTAATGTTATAAATGCGAAAGTGTGTTTGTTTGTTGATTACGCTTTCACGATAAAACGGCTCAACGGATTCGGATGAAATTTGGCACTTGGGTAGACCATGACCTGGAGAAGGACATAGGATACTATTCATCCTGGATCGCAGACGAAGTCGCCGGCAACAGCTAGTTTATTATATACTAAAACCTTTCTGAGAGTATGTAGATCACTTTAGTGAAAGAATCATCACAATTGGTTCATCATTTTTAGGGAAAATCGCGGACATACAAACATATGTACATACATTGCCGAATACAGAGCTTCCTTTTTTGAAGTCGGTTTAAAATACAAAGTCAAAGTCAAAAATACAATACATTCAACTCACCACAAACGCCATGATTCCCTTTCATCTTGAAAATATGATGTTTCAGCAGTATACTATTGAAGAACTCTTGACCACAAAAGCATTGGTGTGTCTTCCTCTTCTCCTTGACAATAGGTACATGAGCCGCAAAAATATGCTGGTTCATCTCCTCCACAGAAAATACCAGCGCTCTACATAAGATACAGATCCTCACTTCATTAGCCATAGGAATGCCTTTAAAAATATGTTTCATACGGTTATTTAAAGAAGGCAACAATTGCTCTGGCAAAAAGAATCTCGAAGCATCATCGCTAATAACATCTTCTATATTCTTGTTGTGCTTCGCTAAATGGTTATTAAAGTAACATTGTCTTGTTGTCTCATAGTTGCAAATGTCACATCGGAATAGGCTTGGATGAGTTTTGGCATGTTCTAGCATTTCATCATGATTCTCGAAGGTTCTTAGGCAAATTGGACATGTCCCTTTGTTGTAGACACCGTGGTAGAGTAGGTGGAACCATGAAGATTTCCCTTTGATGATTTTCCAACACACCGGGCAGTTGTGCTTTACGTCTGCTTTTTCAGGTGTTTTTTTTGTATGCCAGTGAAATATATGAATTATTAGAAGCTGTTTATTGAAGAAGAGATGGTGGCAATGGTCACAGATGTATATTTCTCGGTTTATCATGGTCGCGTTAGGTGGACAGCAGAAGTGATTTACGAGTATGTGTTCAACAAGCGCGTCTTTGTCTTTTTGCTCTCGTAAACATATCTGGAAAGGAAACAACGAGTTTGTTATTACATGTGCATAATCATCACGAGATAGTGAGTAATGTTCAATGTTGTTGTTTTAATGTGTCCTGTTCTATGATGTTTTCAATTCTTATGTACTTGTTATTAAAATATAATAATAATAATATCCTAGGACATTTCACACACGGTCATCTGATCCCAAACTAAGCAAAGCTTGTACTATGGAAACCAGATAACTGATATACTACATACACTACTATTTTTTTTGTAAATACATGTTCATGCACACAAATGTTTGTCCTGGATGGGAATCGAACCCACGACCTGCGGCATGATAGGTGGTATCTTAACCAAACACGCCAACTGGCCTGTCATAAGCTCTTTAATTCTTCTTCTCCTAACATCACACCTATATTCATTGAAGGGATAAAACTATTTACTTTTTATTACAAACAAGGAGGAGCTCGTGGCTAAGTAATAACAGCAGCACGGGTCGATCCATCAGGTTAAACTACGCTTGCCGGGGTTGGTCTGTGGATGGGTGACCATCTTTTCATACCGAGACTCCTCCGTGCCTCGGAAAGCACGTTAAGCCGTTGGTCCCGGCTGTCATTTGTGGATCTTTGACAGTTGTTACGGGTCGTCAGAAGCCCGAAAGTCTGACAACCAGTCTTATCAAGGGGTATTGTATTACCCAGTAATTGGGTTGTGGAGGTCAGATAGGCAGTCGCTCCATGTAAAATACTGGTATTCAGCTGCATCCGGTTAGACTGGAAGCCGACCCCAACGTAGTTGGGAAAAGGCTAGGCAGATTGAATTCTTATGTACTTTCTGAGAATATTGGACATTAGTGAAACTGGTGAAGTAAGGAAACTTGGAGTTTCCTTACTTACTAAGAAAGTGAGTTTGTTTGTTTGTTCGGTACACTTTCATGATAAAACATCTGAATAGATTTGGATGAAATTTGGCATATGGGTAGACCATAACCTGGAGAAGGACATAAGCTACTTTTCAACTTGGATCTCAGATAAGTCCCAGGCAACAGCTATATAAATTAATATAAGTCTGGATTCGGCAACCCGTCTTGAGCAAGCGTGGTGATCAATGCTCGTGCCTTCTCTGTATGAGAAGAGACCTTTGCCATCCAGTGGTCCAATAATAGCTGGTATTAATAGGCCCCCAAACGTGCCTATTCTGCAACTGTCGCCAAGATGAAACCTGCTGGGACAAGCAGAAAACCAAAAGGGCGAAAAGCAGTCTGCGCTGTGATGGATCACGAACAGCAGGTTCCACTGAAGAACACATGCAATGAGGACAGCTTCACCAAGGTGGAGAGGAAGAAGAGGAAGTCTACTACTCCAACCAGTGTGGGACGGCGCCGGCAGGATCTAACACGCTGCTACGTCCTGCAGTACCGACGATGCAGCTGTACGTGTTCCGTTTGCACCACTCTATGAAGACTGAGGACATCGTAGAGTATATCGTCGCTTTGGAGGGCAATAGAGCTAAGCCACAATTTTCGCATAATTCAATAACGTGTTGAGAAAGAGCCATAGTTTATAGTAGTCAATACATCTAACAGATATCATGACTGTAAGCAAGTTTTTTTCGTCGTTTCAATAAGAGTCAAATATTCTAAGATAATTAAACGTCTGTAACTCATAAGTGTAGTTCTGTGGCTTGGCTCTATTGCCCTCCAAGGCGACGATATACGAGTGAAGACCAACTAGACTTTGAGGGTGGAGAAGTTGCAGGCGCGTCATAACACCAATTCCAAGTCGTTCGTGGTGACTTTCGTCAAGGAAGAGTTGTGACCGAAAGGTGTGCTGTATCGGCGTTTCCGCGGTCAGCTACGCAACACCTCGCAGCGTAACACGACACCGTCACTACGAGAGCAGTAGTTTTTTAAGTTAGTTGTATAAAATATGTATTAATTTATAGTTATTGTTTTTCTACTTTTATACGTATTGTGTTTTATGGGCCATAATGCCTGAAATAAAGGATAAGCAACAATATTTATAATAGGGAGACCATTGCCCTGTAGTGGCACATAACAGGCTCATACAAATTATATAATTTAATTATAATTATTGAGGAGCTTGTGGCTAAGTGTTAACAGCCGCACGGGTCGATCTATCAGGTTAAGCTACGCTTGCTGCAGTTGGTCTGTGGATGGGTGACCATCTTTTCATACCGAGACTCCTCCGTGCTTCGGAAAGCACATTAAGCCGTTGGTCCCGGCTGTCATCCGCGGATCTTTGACAGTTGTTACACGGGTCGTCAAAAGCCCGAAAGTCTGACAACCAGTCTTACCAAGGGGTATCGTATTACCCAGTAAATGGGTTGTGGAGGTCAGATAGGCAGTCGCAACATGTAAAATACTGGTATTCAGCTGCATCTGGTTAGACTGGAAGCCGACCCCAACATAGTTGGGAAAAGGCTAGGAAGATTGATTGACAAATTATAATTGTCACATGTCAGTTGTAACATGACTAATTGGTGAAATACAGGTGTACAGTACTTTAAACAATATTGTGCATGGTCTGAGTTATGATCTGTCCAGCTCAGGTTAAATTCTTATGCAATCACTCACTAAACACAATTAGTAACACACAGGATCGGTATTTAGAATGTTTCAATCTCACCATTTTTACCAACAATTATTTTATTCTGATAATCAAATGAGGACGAGGAGCTTGTGGCTAAGTAATAACAGCCACATGGGTCAATCCATCAGGTTAAGCTATGCTTGCTGGGGTTGGTCCGCGGATGGGTGATCATCTTTACGTACCGAGATTGTAATTCGTGGAACTTTGACAGTTGTTACGGGACATCAGAAGCCCGAGTCTGACAACCAGTCTTACCAAGGAGTATCGTATTACCCAGTTACAGGGTTGTGCAGGTCAGATAGGCAGTCTCTTCATGTAAAATACTGATATTCAGCTGCATCCGTTTAGACTTCAAGCTGACCCCAACATAGTTGGGAAAAGGCAGGCAGATGGATTGACTTTCCTCTAGTTTACATTGAACCTCAATGGGCTAAGTTTGGGAGTTTATTAGAAAATAGGTCAGTAAAACATATTTGCCAGTCTGTCTGCAAGGTGGTAGCAGGGTTGACTGCCCAGGAGTGCGCTGTACAAGGATTTAAGTATCGCCACTCGTGAAGAATGTTTCTAGCAAATACAAAACTGAGACGTCTATACAGAGGTCAGACGCGGCTTTGGCGGCTAACGAATACTTGCAAAGTTTGCGCCCAGATTCAACCGTCCAACGTTACATCATTAACGTTAACAACGTTATAAAATTAAGTTTATAACTTACAGAACACATTGAAATGTTTTCATCTTTCAAAGCTTTTAGTAAATCCAATTTGTGTACATTTTTTCTATGAATATCAACATCCATTTCAGAGGGCCATGGGCCCTGACCGCACAAATCACAATTATATCCGCCGATTACGTTGTTCTTTACTTTATCTATCTTTTTGAAAGATATATCTGTGGGGTAACGAAACATTTTATTTATTTTTGATAAAATAAACTAGAAAGAAACAAACAATTTACGATACGAAAGCAAACGCAGCTGTCAACGTCAAATTGTTTGACGTCGAGTTTAGGATTGCGATTGTTACCAAAAATATTTAATTTTAATTTTTAAAATATTTAGCATTCAAATGATCTAGGTTCGCGTCGAAACGTTAAGAGTACAAGAGATAGTTGATATTTGCTTAGATAATGGTAAACTTGCGGTTTTCTGAGCTGGAACGCAATTGGGATACGCTCCTGTTCAGGAAAAATTATTTCGTTTTAAAGATGACATTAAAATAATAATTAAATTACAAGATAATTGTAGAAATAAAATTGGTACAAAAACAAGGTTCTTTTCTTTAGAATAATTAGTTATTACCGTTTCCAGAATTTGTTTTCTAGTAACAAGAATTCATTTTTGTGATTATTTATATGTAATAACGGAACGGAAAGTTAAGCAGCCCAGGCAGCGAGCCCCAAAATGGCCGAAAGAAAGGGATGAAGTTTCTTTTGTTCCTAAAAATATTTTGTAATTTTGGTTTTGCAGTGATAAAGTGCATTAAAAATGAAGGAAGTCAACATAAATATAGAAGGCTATAATGTTAACGGGATATGTGTAGGCTGTTTGAATTACAATCGTCGAATGTTTTATCACCCCCACGTAAAAGAATGTTTTCGTTTGCTCGGAAATATCGATGTAAGTGATGCTTTCACTACTATTTTCTTAATAAAATACGTTTTTCGTTGGATAGAAAGTAAACATAAATGATACAATTATGTAGTTTAATTCATATTTCGTGTTAAAACTCATGTAAACATAGAACAGAAATCCTTGGATCGGCCATTGTTGACGCATATTTTTATTTTTTTTTGAACGCTTTTTTATTTTTAGGGTTCCGTAGCCAAATGACAAAAAGGGAACCCTTATAATTTCGTCATTTCCATCTGTCCGCCTGTGCGTCCGAATATCACTCGGCCATTTTACTCGGTGACTTTTTTTAATTTAATTAAATAGGAACAACAAACAGCTACACTGCAATGTTACAAACAGAAAAAACAAATAACTTAAGTAATAACAGCGCTGTTCACAGATTACCGTAAATAAAAATAAAACCTTAAAGTCATTGAGAGGTGAAGACGACCCTCTGACCAGGTGAAATAAAAAAATAAAATAAAATAATAAAAATATTGTATTTTAGAAACAACAACAAACGCTCTAAGAGTTCAAGTGTCTCATACAAAAGGCTACAAAACCTTTTCAAAGAGCATGTAAATATGTCTATGTGTTCAAATACTTCATTGTAGGTTGCTGCCATTCGCCAAACTGGTGAATTGAGAGTTTGCCTGCACGCATCCGCTGTTTATAGACAGTTCTGGGGACTGCATAGCCTACATTATTTAACAGTCAAAATTGCCATTAACAATGTTGTACAATGTCATTGCTTCTAATTGTTTACGTCTAGAGCCGAGCTCAAAAGCTTATATTTACTGAGCCACTGGTAGATATGTTTTGTACATTTTGCACTAAATTGCCAGCTCGGACAGAGCTATTGAGGTTTTTAGGGTTCTGTACCCGTAGGGTGCCAAACGTAACTGTATTACTAAGCCTCCGCTGTCCGTCCGTCAGTGTGTCTGTCAGCGGGCTGTATCTCATGAACCATAATAGGTAGTTGAAATTTTGCAAATTGTGTATTTCTATTGTCGCTCTGACAACAAATAGTAAAAATGAGGTAGATAAAGTTATAAATTAAAGGGGGCCAATACAAGAAACATTAAAAAAATATATATGTATTTAAAATAAATAATTTATAATATAAACCTAGTGTTAAGAGGCCGTATACGAAATTTTGCCGATTTCACTGATTTACGTGAATTTACAGTTAAAATACTGTATTTCTATAATAATAAGTTAAAGATCAATATGAAAGTTAAAGATCAATCATTCCAATTATGACCTAATGAAAGAGCGACTTTTTATTTTGCGTCGAGTTAATGCGAGATTTAGGTGGTTTTAAAAAATATTGCCTTTTTTTTTTCAGAATATTGATTGATTTTCTAATGAAGTTTATTTCAGTTGTTTTAATTTTATGAACTTTCTAACACGTTCTACTTACCCGAAATCAAAAGCAATTCTTTGTCCATTTTTCCTAAAATTTGACTAAGTATTTTTTCACAAAACAGTCGCCGGTTTTAGGTCTATTATTCAAAACTGAATAATAAAAAGAAAAAGCTTTTTTACAAAAAAAAAAAAAAAAACCACCAACTTAACTTTAATTTCAGAAGTCGGTGTCTTTGGATCTGCATTGCCACCGACTTCTGAAATTGAAAGTTATTTTTCACTTTGTAGTGTTGTTTTTGGAAGTCAGTGTTTTATTTTTTTTGTAAAAATGTTTTTTTAATTTCACTTTTTAGTGGGTCAGTTTGTAATTTATCTAAGTTACAATAGCCTAATGTCATCTGCTCAACACCTTTTGCAAAATACTGCTTTTTCCGATGTAGGGACGTTACTTGTTGAGTTCTCCTAGTAAGAACCAGGAGAACAAGAGCTGATGGTGTAGCTAGCTCGTATTAAAGTAGGTACTTAATCGTGAAATACTTATCGTTGAGTAGTTCCGATGGCCATCTGTGGTCTTCATCATCAGTTCCACTTCATCAAATGGTGCTTTCCGAGAGTAAATGCATGAGTTACTACAAAAAATATCCAAATTGCTATAGGTGTGCCTATAAAATTTGAGGGTTGCCTTCGATTTCCATGGTATCCTCATATCAGATTCTGACTTGGGACCATCTTGAAAGGGTATGCTCTCGACGGACCACCTCGAGAGCATAGCCCTTCAAACAAAAAAAGAATTTTCGTAATCCACAAATGACGGAGAAATTGGTGTACATACATACATAGGAGCTCGTGGCTAAGTAATAACAGCCGCACGGGTCGATCCATCAGGTTAAGCTACGCTTGCTGGGGTTGGTCGGTGGATGGGTGACCATCTTTTCATACCGAGATTCCTCCGTGCCTCGGAAAGCACGTTAAGCCGTTGGTCCCGGCTGTCATTCGTGGATCTATGACAGTCGTTACGGGTCGTCAGAAGTCCGCAAGTCTGACAAACAGTCTTACCAAGGGGTATCGTATTACCCAGTAACTGGGTTGTGGAGGTCAGATAGGCAGTCGCTCCATGTAAAATACTGGTATTCAGCTGCATCCGGTTAGAATGGAAGCCGACCCCAACATAGTTGGGAAAAGGCTAGGCAGATTGATTGACATAAAAGAAAAAAAAACATGTATATACGCGACGAATTGATAACCTCCTCCTTTTTTGAAAATCGGTTAAAAAGTAGCTCATTTATTAGATAATATTTAATGTTGTGCAATAGAACTTATAGAAATACAGTATTTTAAGTGTAAAATGTCTGTAAAATCACGTAAATCAGTAAAATTGGCAAAAATTGTCGTATACGGCCGCTTATACATTGTGCGGTGGCTGGTACGGAACTCTTCGTGTGCAAGTCCGACTCGCACTTGGCCGGTTTTTAACAAAAGTGAAATACTGGTATTCAGCTGCATCCGGTTAGACTGGAAGCCGACCCCAACATAGTTGGGAAAAGGCTAGGCAGATTGAGTTTGATCGTATTACCGAGTAACTGAGTTGTGGAGGTCAGATAGGCAGTCGCTCCACGTAAAATACTGGTATTCAGCTGCATCCGGTTAGACTGAAAGCCGACCCCAACATATTATAGTTGGGAAAAGTCTAGGCAAATGAAGACATTAAATGATTTCATCTGCCTAGACTAATAGGTAAATAAGCCTAAAAGCTGCATTTATTTTCATATCTTTATAAAATTATGTATTATGGGTATAAATCCTTTATAAATTCGTGTTTTCTTTTTTTTCACTTTGAATGCATAGATTGCTACAAATTAGGCAATTTTTTTTAGTAAAAACGCTAAAAGGTATTTTTGTGGGATACACAACAACTTACGTGGGAGGTATCGATTTATATCGCGGGCTACCCTTGCGCATCCACCATAAGTGTATTCTTCGTTTCCAGGTGCCAGATGGTCTAGAAGTCCAAGTGTGCTGGGAATGTCTGGCGCGCGTCAAATCCGCTATCAACTTCAGGAAGCAGATGCTAAAGTCTTATGACTTCCTTATATCGTATTCAAAAGAGGTATGTTAACTTACAATTGTAAAAAATAGCATGCAAATAATAATAATAATAATAATAATAACCCCACCGCTGTATCTCTACGTTGACGTCGTGGTGGGGCTTGCGTGCTCCAAACTTTAGGTCTGTGCCGGTAGAGTTTGCCGGAACGGGTCTAGGATGAGGAGCCAGACCAAGAGAGATACAAAAACCCGCTGGGCAGCATGTGGCGAGCTGATGGGCAGTAGCGACCCCATGGACCCTATCTCCCGGGAGAAATCTTGTCCTCATCTCTGGCTTGCCTTTATTGGCCGGCTGGAGTGAACACTGACGAGGAACAGAGCTCCCACCTCTTTCTTGCCTTTATTGGCCGGCTTGAGTGGAGATTCGCAAGAGCAAACTTGCTCGGAGGAAGGAAGTATTCCAGTAAGGTGCTGGTAGGGATCTTGACCGTACTTCCGGGATTGTCCTGATAGCCGTGGAATACCTCTCCACTCCTCAAGCACCTCAGGAAGTGTTGCCCCCCTTGTCGCTACGTCACTATGTGCTAGCGGCCGTCTCCGGGGGCCCATTATTGAGTGTGCAAGTCACCCCCTGCCATTTTATCCGTGTATAATATATAACATTGGTCAGGCAGGGGACATAGTTCTTCCATAGTTCAAGTTACCCAATCCACTTTAGCCACCCAAACCCATAGCCCAATATGTTTTGTTTCCACGTACAACAATAGTCCTGTACCAACCGGGGGTTGTCCTTGGGTGCACTTGCATATTGCATACAGGGATAATCCTCGGTTGGTGCCTCCTCATCATTTAAAATTATCTAAGGGGCCTCTGCGAGTTGGCTTCGGCTCCTCGTACGCCTTCCAAAGGTCCGGGACCCCCGTGTCCCGAGAAATATATAAAAAAAAAAAAAAAATAATAATATCCTGGGACATTACACACACGGTCATCTGATCCCAAACTAAGCAGAGCTTGTACTATGGAAACCAGATAACTGATATACTACATACACTACTTTTTTTTTTTTTTTTTTTAATGACTTGAGCATGCGTGAAAAACGATAGTACGGTATTATTTGAGGAACGTATGGGGCGCGGGGCGCGTTTGTAGGCAGTTGGCACTATTTTTAGGGTTCCGTACCACAAAAGGAAAAACCGGAACCCTTATAGGTTCACTCGTATATCTGTCTGTCTTTCCGTCTGTCACAGTCAATTTGCTCCAAATCTAATGGCCCGATTAAGTTGAAATTTGGTACACATATGAATTTCTGTGACCCAAACACGGACGTGTAACGTAAATAAATAAATTTTGAATGTGGGGTCACTTTTGTGGGCAAATAAGTTTTGCAAACTCCACCGTGTGACATATAAAATGATTGGCTTACTGTGAGGGGCTCAAATTGTTCTTTTTAATAATTTTAAAATAAAAAAAGTTATTTAAGAAAATAAACTAAAATTGACCATCCTCCCCTTATCTCCGAAACTACTGAGCCTAAAATTTTGAAAAAAGGAGGTGTTTCTAAATGGGCCAGGTCTGTGTACACTATCTCAAAAAAAAAAAGAGAAAAATCCGTAGAATTCGGGAAAAATACAGATAATTCATTTAAATGTATACTGTTGTGGTAGGGAATTTATATTTGTCAATTATTTTTATCTACTTTCAACATGGCGTCTCACCGATTTAGTTACTCTGTGCATAAAAACAATGACAGTAAACCATAGATCGACCACTGATCATAGAAAGAGGACTGTCAGCTGTCACTTCAGTCATCGTTTTGTGTATTAAAGATGTCAAACGTCATTAATCAATCAAAATGACAGCTTACCCCCATGACGGGTTTTTGTTGAGTGTTGCAATTTCAAGTGTAATTAATTGTGGTTTACCAGCAAACAAAGACATTTTAAAGTAATTGGACAGTTGTGAACTGTTTTAAATGTATTTCCCTATTGTTATGTATAGTGTACACGTACCTGGCCCAAGGTCCATACATTTTGGAACATCTCCTTTTAATCAAAGAGCAACATTCAAGACGATCATCTTACTGTGTAATTGATGAGTACATGGAAATTACTCATACATAGGTACACCTCATGTAACAACGATACACTTCGAATACAGCAAATTTTACATAATGCAATATTGCAGTTTTTGTGATTTAATAGGTTGGGGAAAAAGTTTCTTCGCATTTTTTAAGAAAATTCAAAACATTTTTTAATATAGTTTATTTACATTTAACTAAAGTATGTAGGTACCATTTTGTTCGATAACTTTTTGCCATCTTGTAGGTAGGGACATGATCCCATTGCTGTAGAAATTTTGGGACTTCTGGTGTTCGCAACAAGGTGATGCTGTGTGTGTGGTGGGATTGGAAGGGCATTATTCATTAAGAGCTGTTACCACCAGGCAGGACCATCGATTCTGAACTCTACTGCGAACAACTGATGAGATTAAAGCAAGAAGTTGAGAGAAAGCGGCCGGAATTAATCAACAGAAGGGGTGTGGTTTTTCATCATGATAACGCTAGACCTCACACATCTTTAGCCACTCAGCAAAAATTAAGAGAGTTTGGCTGGGAGGTGTTAATGCATCCGCCGTATAGTCCTGACCTTGCACCTTCAGATTTCCACCTGTTTCGGTCTCTTCAGAATTCTTTAGGCAGTGTCAGGTTAACATCACGAGAGGACTGCCAAAACCACTTGTCGCGGTATTTTGACCAGAAGTCCCAAAATTTCTATAGCAATGGGATCATGTCCCTACCTACAAGATGGCAAAAAGTTATCGAACAAAATGGTACCTACATACTTTAGTTAAATGTAAATAAACTATATTAAAAAATGTTTTGAATTTTCTTAAAAAATGCGAAGAAACTTTTTCCCCAACCTATTTATAAGGTAGTACGAATTGTCTACGTTTAGGGAACAGCTGGTTTTTTTTTCGCGATTTCAGGTTTGCTTCCATAGTGAAAATTGTTAATAATGATGAGTACAATGACCCCTTAACAGGTTGACACTGTTTCACTTACACCCTGTATACAGTCAGCCCAGAATTTGGCTTCGAGCTTGGCACCTTCAGTAGCGTCCATCGGCTCGTGTAGCGTGCACCCAGCCTACCTGAGTCCGGAGTATATTTAAAGACTTCCTGGTAAGCCAACTCATGTCCAGGTGGGAAATTTTCACCAGGTAGAACGAATGGGTTGGCTAGGGAAGCACTATCTTGCCACAGTTTTAGCCTTTCCTTAGAATACGCTGCAGATATAAAAATCAATTTCCTCATTTATTCCAGCACACATTCCTGGACTCTCCGAATGACTTCGACCCTCACGCTACCATTAATATAGAGAGAACGGATGTGGAGTGTTACGAGTGTGTGCCAGAAGCTGAAGTAGTGGAGAATAATGCAGTAGAGCTCGATGTTAAGGAGGAAGAGGAGACTGAGAACAAATATGGTTTCGGTGAGCTTTATTTTAATGTTTTTGGCGACCTCTATGTTTAAGTGGACTAAAAAAATGTAAAGATTTATTCTGTACTAAATTTTAATTCATCGTCTAGTCTTGCAATCACGATTAAACGTAAAATTTCTGTCATGTGAAGTACTCAGTGATGTTGGAGCGAGTCTAGAACAAATTCACGCGCCATCTGTACAAGAAACTTTATGGGGTATACCCATTTTACCCTTTGATGTACCCCACTCTATTCGTACTGGGTATGGGGGGGGGGGGGGTACAGTCAACGGGACTTTGCACTAGTGTCGTACATTGTGAAGCTGCTCCGAGACATAGAGCACAACCCGAGAGTGCTGCAGCGGCTGCACTTGTACAGACGCCAGCAGGTCAACCTACCCGAAACTGTCAGATTTCCCCAATCAACTTTGAACCTAATGCTTTAGCAATAAAGTCGAAAATCTATTAAATAAATCTGACAGATTGTAGTAGCTTGATGTGCTGGCGTCTGTACGTACCCGACTGTTATGTGTGGAGGCGACGGCCCCCGCCACTGCTGGTCGTACCATCAGCCAGGACCAACGTGCTAGCCAAAACCCCTCTGAATCGAGCAATTCGCACCATCAATTATATTCAGGTCGAAATTGATATATTTACATGTCACTGGAGTGAATTCGCAAAAGTACTATTGTTAACAATGATCTTTAAGAACTTGAAATGTATTTTGTGGTTTAATTTTAATTTTGTGTGTGTGTGACTTGTCTATCGCATTATGTTACGACCTGTAAGGATAGGTTTAAGGCATTTAAATAAATAAATAAATAATATAAAATAAAATAAATGTTAAAAATGTCAAAAGCAACCCAGGGGTTAGATAAATAGGTGAAACGGACTGGTATCCGCAACTCCACGTCAATGCGCGTATTTTGCGTACGGGTGGGAAAATCGATTATTCGATCCACCCCAGCTCTTCAAAGAAGGCCAGCAGCGCCTTGGTGTTACTGACAACCTCACGGAGGGTACCTGGGTTACTTTGCCCTATATGTGGCGACCATCGCGCAGTTTAGAAGCACATGAGCTGTTGTCTCGTCATCCTCCATGCAGGGCCTGCACAGCGGGCTGTCAGTGACTCCTATGATAAAGCGGTGTTTGTTAAATGACCCGTGGCCTGTTATAGCTGCTGTAACTATATGCAGCTGTTGTTTAGTTAGTATGAGAACCTGTTTCGATCGATTGTAGCGAGTGCTTCCTTAGCCTGCCTACACTCACTTTGGTCCGGCCATAGTTTGCCAGGGGGTTATTAAAAAAACTTTTAATATGTTTAAAGAAAACGATCAAAAATAATTGCCAGAATGAACAGATTGATTATATCTGTCAGAATAAACGCCATGTCACCCAGCATGGAGCTCAACCTTATAACGGGCAGCTCTACAATCCGACACATAACTTCACAACCAGTGGGATCATAAAAATAGGCAAAAGTACCTCGCAGTGAGCGATTGAAGAGGCCATGTCCAGCATTTGACTAATGTTTGGGATCAGATGACCGTGTGTGAAATGTCCCAGGATATTATTATTATTTTTTGATATTTCTCGGGACCCTGGGGTCCCGGACCTTTGGAAGGCGTACGAGAAGCCGAAGCCAACTCGCAGAGGCCCCTTAGATAATTTTAAATGATGAGGAGGTTCTAACCGACGATTAACCCTGTATGCATTATGCAAGTGCACCCAGGGACAACCCCCGGTTGGTACAGGACTATTGTTGTACGTGGAAACAAAACATAGAATAGTATTGAATAGAATAGAATGCATTTATTTGCCAGAATATTGTACAAAGTTCTTATATGAATTATGTATTGCGATCATAATATTCTGCCGTTTCCGGCGTACAAAAATATAGGATCATTACATTAAAATTAAGAATTAGAATTACAAAATTTGAAAAAATTGAACAATAGTTGTAAAAGAGATTAATTATATAAGTCAAAATGCAATGAAGTCAAGGAGATAAAATATGATTTATAGGCAATAATGTCAAATAATTAGGTAAATTTGTCATTCATAAAATCTTCAGTCGAGTAATAACATTTGTTTAACACATTCGGTGCGGCAGACACACGCGCGTTTTCATAACTTTCTTCGAGTGCGGCGCGGCGCACATGTGTGTTCGTTGTGCATCTCTATTGTTTCGAAAACATCGTAAAAAAAGGGTCAGTAAGGGTGTAGCATAAAGAAGCGTTTGCATAAAGAATTCAGCAGAGAATGTGTTAAAAGAAAGTTAAATAATTTACATTTAAATGTTCTGAGGCTGAGGGTTTTGAAGCAATCAGGTAATTTGTTATAAACAGTAATGGACATACAGTATACATTATTAGAGAACAATTTAAGTCTACGCCTAGGAACATTAAGCATATGCACTTTGCGGCTGGGTCTGGATACAACATCGTTATACAGGTCATATTCATGTCTGTTATGGTGTACAACGATACAAATTTCAAAAATGTATAGTGCTGGAAGTGGCAGTATTTTAAGTTTTCTAAATAGTGGAACACAACTGTCCAGTGGGTGCGCTCCACAAATTGAGCGTATGCATTTTTTCTGAGCTCGAAACACTCTTTTAAGGTCAACCGAATTACCCCATATCATAATACCATAGCGCAAAATTGATGACACATAGCCATGGTATGCACATAGTGCCGCATTAACACTAGCCTAGTCTATATAAAACGAATACAAATCTATCTATCTTACATAAATCATCAATATGAGATTTCCAGTTACAGTTTTTGTCAATTTTTATCCCCAAGAATTTTACGTAATCGACCTCTTCTATTGTCTCATTTCCGTATTGTATTTTAAGCCGTAGACGCGTACTGTTATATGTCTGGAATTGTATCATTTTTGTTTTGTTAATATTAATATGACGATTATTGTGTTCAAGCCATGTAATCATTTTATTTAATGTCATGTTTATTTCATTTTGGTACTCAACAATGTCGTCATTTTCATTTATAATACTGAGGGTCGTATCGTCAGCATATAGTATGCAATTGTGGGAAGTGACACTAGACAGGTCATTAACATATAGCAAGAATAAAATTGGCCCTATTATGGTCCCTTGGGGAACACCGCAGTTATTTTCGCGATACTGAGACCTATTTGCGAGCTTTTGATTTCCTGTTTGTCCCGAAATCTCAACACATTGCTGTCGATGTGTAAGGTAGCTTTCTAGCCATTTCAATGCGTTTCCCCTTATGCCATATCGGTCTAGTTTATAAATTAACAATCTATGGTTCACGAAATCAAAAGCCTTGGACATATCTAGAAAAATGGAGGAAATTGGTAGTTTATCATTAAGGCTTTTCATATTGGGCTATGGGTCTGGGTGGCTAAAGTGGATTGGGAAGCTTGAACTATGTAAGAACTATGTCGCCTGCCTGACCAATGTTATAAATTATACACGGATAAAATGGCAAGGGGTGACTTGCACACTCAATAATGGGCCCCCGGAAACGGCCGCTAGCCCATAGTGACGTAGCGACAAGGGGGCAACACTTCCTGAGGTGCTTGAGGAGTGCAGAGGTATTCCACGGCTATCAGGACAATCCTGGTAGTACGGTCAAGATCCCTACCAGCACCTTACTGGAATACTTCCTTCCTCCGAGCACGTTTGCTCTTGCGAATCTCCACTCAAGCCGGCCAATAAAGGCAAGAAAGAGGTGGGAGCTCTGTTCCTCGTCAGTGTTCACTCCAGCCGGCCAATAAAGGCAAGCCAGAGATGAGGACAAGATTTCTCACGAGAGATAGGGTCCGTGGGGTCGCTACTGCCCAACAGCTCGCCACATGCTGCTCTGCGGGTTTTGTATCTCTCTTGGTCTGGCTCCTCATCCAGTGGCGTGCACTCCATACATGCAAATAAGCGCTGCATACACTGTAGTGCCATACATACATGCCCCTCTAATTTTAAATGATAAATAACTATAGTTCAAAAAAAAATATTAATCTAACTTACTCGCCATTCACACGAACAGACATTCGCTTCCCGTTTTTACAGCGCGATTTAAGCGCCAGCTATTCCAGCGGGCAAAAGCATTACTACGCCGTGCTTATTTTTCATACAACGCATGATTTCGCGAGTCGTGTAGTACACAGCAAAAGTGTCTCTGTGTGCGTGAAAACGTGTGCGTGTGTTCGAGTTTTAGAAGCACTGCTTATATTGCAAACCGTCCAATTTAAGAAGCCGTAAAAGGACCGCCTAATTGTCGATTGCAGAGGGTCGACTTTTTTTAGTCGGATTGGCCAAATGACCGACTGATTCATTCGTTCGTATTAGTTCGGAACGTAATTGCAAAGTTTGTCGCCATATTGTTTGTTTGTTATTCTCAGGGCAAGTGATTGATTGTCTAAGTAATTATATAGTAAGTTTATTGTAAAAAATGGAAAATTATACCTGTGAGTCCTGTGCTGGCGGAGTGTGTTTAAATAAATTAAAATCTGCCGCGTTTTCGACATTATCTATCGAGGAAAAATTTAAATTGATTGCAAAGGAAAGGAGTGTACCCGGATTGAATTTAACTAAAAAAAAGGTAATGCAGCTATTCGTTACTTTCATGAAAAGTTTTATGATAATTATCACTGGCTGTTGTTTTATGATAATTATAACAGGTTGTGTATGTACTCACAAACATATTGTACTGTTTCCCTTGCATTTTGTTTACAAACCAAGATAAAAAGAATGTTTGAACCTATAACGGATATTCAGATCTAAATAATTTTCACAAAGCGGCTGGCTGCTAAACACGATTCTTCAGAAAAACATCTGGAATCCTGCTTGAAGTTCCAAACTGTTGGTAAAGGTAGAATAGAGACTATTTTGAATAGCCAGTTTAAGTTAGATATTGAGAAATAGAAATATTTTCAAACGGTTAATTGATGTAGTTTGTTTTCTTGGTAAACAAGATTTAGCATTCCGTGATCATGACGAATCCAGCTTGTCTTTTAACACATTCTCTGCTGAATTCTTTATGCAAACGCTTCTTTATGCTACACCCTTACCGACCCTTTTTTTTACGATGTTTTCGAAACAATAGAGATGCACAACGAACACACATGTGCGCCGCGCCGCACTCGAAGAAAGTTATGAAAACGCGCATGTTTGTCTGCCGCACCGAATGTGTTAATAAAGGCAATTTTCTAGAAATTGTAGATTTGTTAGCTAAATATGATGGAAATTTGGAAACCCACTTGCAATCAACATCGGGTAGCTTATTCACGGGGTTATCGAATAGGACCCAAAATGATTTAATTTCTAGTGTCGCGTCGGTAATTAAATCAAAATTCAGTAGCGCTTCGACCGAACGATCATTTTCTAGTCTAAAACGAATTCATACATATTTACGAAACACACAGGGCCAAAACAGACTCACAGATTTGTCTATGATTGCAATTGGAAAAGAACTTTTTGACGACGTTTTGCAAAACTATCTGAAAAAAAGATAGGCGCGTCGATTTGATTTATAAACATTAACTTGTAAAAAGTAATCAGTTAATATTAAAGTAGTACTTAATTTATTTTGAATTTAAATTCATTTGCGCAAAGAAAACAAAATAAACTTCCCACGGTCTTTTTAAATGCCACTTTGCATATAAAATAAGTGTCACTTATTTAGATATTCATAGTGGTCGCAAACAAACATCATGCGAAGCCAAAGGCTCCTGTGGTAAAACTCAGGTAGGGGGTAGTCCTAGTCGTTGGGCCACCGACAGCAACAAGCTGAAACTGGTAAGTTTTTTTTTAGCTGTGCATACCCTGTCTGAAACCTCTGTGCACGCCACTGTCCTCATCCTAGACCCGTTCCGGCAAACTCTACCGGCACAGACCTAAAGTTTGGAGCACGCAAGCCCCACCACGACGTCAACGTAGAGCGGTGGGGTTATTATTATTATTTCGTTTATTCAATAGTTAATACTCGTACATATATAAATTATATTTTTAAATATTAGAATAAAAAAATATAAAAACATTTAAAAATATAGTAGCCCATCGGTATCGGGAACAGGGTCCAAGCTACCGGCGGTCAGGGCTCCAAAAAGGAAGGAACCTTCTAACAATGCGAGCTGTGTCCAGAAGTACCGCTTTCTGAATCAAACCCTTGATCCAGCTGCCCAACGAGAGCCTCCTTAGGTGTTATTATTATTATTATGTGACTAGTCAAATTGGACATCCACGTCCATAATATTATATCCTGGGTGATCTTTTTTACCTTCTTGAAAAAAATATGGCATAATAGGTGAACGGAGTAGAAGCCTATGGCATACCTAGTTTTTTTTTTGAAAAAAAAAATCTTTTTTTTTTTTATTTGAATTTCGATATTTTATAACGATCTATAAAGTTTTTTAAAGGAGGAGATCGTGGCTAAGTAATAACAGCCGCACGGGTCGATCCATCAGGTTAAGCTATGTTTGCCGGGGTTGGTCCGGGGATGGGTGACATCTTTTCATACCGAGATTCCTCCGTACCTCGGAAAGCACGTTAAGCCGTTGATCGCGGCTGTCATTCGTGGATCTTTGACAGTCGTTACGGGAAGCCCGAAAGTCTGACAACCAGTCTTACCAAGAGGTATCGTATTACCCAGTAACTGGGTTGTGGTCAGATAGGCAGTCGCTCCATGTAAAATACTGGTATTCAGCTGCATGCGGTTAGACTGGAAGCCGATCCCAACATAGTTGGAAAAAGGCTAGGCAGATTGATTATAAAGTTTAAAAAAAAATCTGGTTTATTGTTCAAATGTAGTTTACTTCAAATGTAGTGTTTATTGATAGAGCAATTTGGGTCTAAGCTATTGAAAAAACAAAAAAACTGGGTATGCCATAGGCTTCTACTCCATTCTCCTATTGTACCCATTTTTTTTTTCAAGACGGTAATAAAAATCATCCAGTATATAAAGACCTGCACGTTATAACGTTATCGTGGATAGAATTTTAAAAGCGTCTTCATAATATTTCCATACATGTTATTTCCCTGTATTATCGTGATGCCGTCGACGTCCACGATAATATCGTCATGTTAAAAAATTATAAAAGCGAACATTGCCTAATAGAGTTGGCGCAGATCGATAACTAACTATATCTTGATTAAAATAGAGTTCAAAATAGCGTGCAAGAGAGGATCTTTTTCTACGCTGTGACCCATACATACGGAAAATACGCCTTTAACTACAATGAAATAAGACCATTTTTCCTTCACAGACGTGGCCATAAAAGAAGAAACGTTTGACGACACATACTTCCAAAATGTGCCTGCTGTTGATAATGATGTCACGTCGGATGAAGACATGCAGCTTTCTAAACTTAAAGAGAAAGAGACGGAGAAAGGGAAGAAGAGAAAGAGTGAGAATAGGAAGGAAAGGGAGAGGGATAGGGTGAGTACTTCTCTTTATTGTAAATTGATTATAAAAAAAAAACACGTCAAAAATGAAGGTTAAAATTTTTTTAGCAAAAAATAACCGACTTCCAAAACAAAACACGACAAAGTGAAAAATAACTTTAATTTCAGTAGTCGATGTCTGGTTTTTTTTCCGTTTTTTGCACCGACTTCCGAAATTAAAGTTATTTTTCACATTTTGGAAGTCGGTTTTATTTTTTGCTAAAAAGTTTTTATTTTTCACTTTTTAGTTGTGGTACCTACCCCACACAAATTCGAATACCACTACCTGCTATGTAAATAACAGTGATAGGAAGTTATTAAAACATCATCCACATATACTAAGTGCATTATTATTGCAGCTAACTCAAAAACTACCCAAGTAAAGTTAATAAAATTTATATGGGACCATCTAGGAATCCCTTTCAAACAAAAAAAAAAAAAAAGAATTTTCCAGACAGATCGGTCCATCTGTCTTTGAGTAATAAAAAAAAAACAGTCGAATTGAGAATCTCCTCCTTTTTGAAGTCGATTAAAAACTAGATCAGGTCGGCTCTGAGAAGAAACACTGAAACAAACGCAGAGATCATAGTCTCTCATTGTCTTGGTCAGATCATGTGAATACCATGCAGAGAAAGACTGTTTGTCCAGGGCACCCGGAAAGGGACGTCAACGAGAAGCGAGATTATTCGACCAATGTAACTGTACTGTCTCTACTTCGGCGCCGTCAGCTGTTTTCTCGTTGACGTCACGTTCCCGGTGCACAAACAATGAAAGTGTCTTTTGAGGAAAGTAAGTACTACCACAGATTTATACAGATAGGACACTCCGCAAATTCATTTAAATAAAAAGCGACTCTTGCTACCAGTGGCGTGCACAGAGTTTTTAGACAGGCTAGGCAGAAAATTTTATAAGCCAAAATACTTACTGCATATTGGTTTTGGTTCGTCGTCTTGTCGATTAAATAATGACGTAGGTAATAGCCACCTCAAATATCCATACATTGACTGATTTTATAGACATATCAATCCTTTAGTTTGTACTAATTGCAAATCCGGTGTACAACGACCTTTTACAATCACTTGTTTTTTTATCACCGAATGATAGTTTTGAAAACGCATCATTTTTTATTTTCTCTATACACACACCACCTGAACAACTTTCACAGTGAATATTATCCATTTTTCACACTATTATCGACGTTAAACTCTTTAAATACCAATTATTATGGCTCACAACACAAATCAAAACAAAATGGCCACACAAGTCACAAACTCGGAGATAGTGCAAAAAATAATACGACAACAAAGAAATAGTGTAAGCTAGGATGCAATATAAATGAAACAATGCCACTTTTTAAAATAGTTGTATAGCTAATTTCGGTTCGGAAAACATCGGATAATTTCGTAATTTGTCGTGTTGTGAAAAAGACACTGCCTATTCTGTACGGTTGTGTGCGTTATTGTGACATTGTGTGCTACGTATTTATAGGAACGCACACCCATTCAATCCGCATGACCACGAGAGCACACATATAAACATTTAGACCCGAATAGTTTGTGTCTTTCCCGAGGCACTCCTGGTACTCAGGTCGTCGCGGCGCTAGTGCCGCGCGCAATGCCACAATACAATACTGAACGAGCTTGCTTGGAGCGACTGTTTTTAATTTTTTTGTTTATTGTTAGTAAGTAGGTACTCGTCGGACTCGTAGATAAAATACGAGTAATAATAGATATCAGAACAAGATTATACTGAATTAGGTAGGGTAGGCAGGGTCTTTCTGTCTTTATGAAACGCACGCCACTGCTTGCTACGACACAATAAAGTGCAATTCAGGTCGCACAACGCTTATTACCTACAGTTATGTTCACCTACAAGTTGCCTCTCTTTTTATCGCGTAACTCTGATACCTTCTAACTCGTTAGGATTGTCTTCTTTCGATCGAACAGACCGTGCGAGCTGGCCGGTGCGCGGCAGCCCGCACTGATATGGCCCGTCAAGTCGAGTCCGCCGCGTACTTGTAGCTTGATACTTAAACTGCGGAGTGTCCCATCTGTATTAATCTGTGGTACTACACAGATTTGAGTGGGCCTAATCAGTAGTTGCACGCATTTGTCAGTAATCGTGTAGCTTAACACAGAACTTAAGGAGCTCAACTTTATTTTGTCACGCACAAAATCAGTCTAATATTCCGACTGTTAGTGCTCCGGCCTCCACTACGCGAGAGGTGACTTTGACTTTGTCTTTATATTGTTTGGAGAAGAATTGGTAGTTTTTCGGGTTCCGTACCTCAAAAGGAAAAAACGGAACCCTTATAGGATCACTCGTGTGTCCGTCTGTCACAACCAATTTGCTCTAATGAATCTAATGGACCGGTTAAGTTGAAATTTGGTACACTTATGAATTTCTATGACCCTAACACGGACGTGTAACGTAAATACATGAATTTTGAATATGGAGGTCAATTTTGGGGGCAAATAAGAAAATTGAAAAAAAGTTTTGCAAACCGACATATCAAATGAGGGCTTACTTTGTGGGGAAATGTCTCAAATATAGGTATTGTTTTTTTTATAATTTTAAATTTATGTTTTAAATAAAAAATAAAAATATATATACGTGTGCAAGTCACCCCTTGCTATTTTATCCGTGTATATTATATAACATTGGTCAGGCAGGGGACATAGATCTTCCATAGTTAAAGTTACCCAATCCACTTTAGCCACCCAAACCCATAGCCCAATATGTTTTGTTTCCACGCACAACAATAGTCCTGTACCAACCGGGGGTTGTCCTTGGGTGCACTTGCATAGTGCATACAGGGATAATCGTCGGTTGGTGCCTCCTTATCATTTAAAATTATTTAAGGGGCCTCTGCGAGTTGGCTTCGGCCCCTCGTACGCCTTCCAAAGGTTCGGGACCCCAGGGTCCCGAGAAATGCAAAAAAAAAAATGTTTATTGACAGATAACGATGGTCCATAATGTTAGTCACAAAATACTTAAAAGATATGTTAGTAGGTTGATAAATATAAAGTGACGTGTTGATACATCAAACCGCACCTCTCACATGCAGTTTGATGAATTTGTTGCACACAGACGCGTCCAACCTATCCGCTATCACTTTCAAGATGCCGTTGCTACTCCCCCATACAGCTTTCATGACCGACGCGGATTTCTTCCGCATAATTGCAAAGAAGTCGTCTATCCGTGCGTTCGTTAACATGCCTGAAGCACAACAAAAACGGTGGAGTCGCAACGGTAACCCGCAAATTTTATTGTATTGAACTCCGAGTACACTGTAGGCTCTATGTGTGTACTTCACCCATAGACCGCTCGTGTAGAAACTTTGACAGTATGCTTTAATACATTAGGCGCGGCAGACGCACATGCGCGTTTTCGGGCGTTCACCAGGTGCTTGACGGCGCGTATGCGCGTCCATACAATTTACATAACTTTCTTCGAGTGCGGCGCGCCGCACCTGTGCGTTCGTTGTGCATCTCTATTGTTACGAAAACATCGTAAAATCGGGGTCGGTAAGGGTGTAGCATAAAGAAGCGTTTGCATAAAGAATTAAGCAGATAATGTGTTAAGGGGACTACATCACCTAAAGCGCGGTCACTGTCGGACTGCATAGAAAAGAAAGAGAAGCGCGATGACACAACGCTGGTAATTTATTGCAAAATATGAAGCAATTATCGATTTACAAAAAATCTAGTGATTAGACTAAAAAATTAAAACACTATCACGTTAATATGTTGCTTGTAGAATAATCTGACAAAAAAATCTGGATGATTGCATGTATATTTGTATGGTTTTTAATCGTTAAATGAAATTTTTAGAGGTATATTCGTGATTTTTTTCCTATCGTGTCAAATTAATTGTATTATGTTTTCAACACACTATCTACCTAGCATATATCCTGAAGAATATCATATATTTTTCTAATTTTGTTTACTGTAGTAGACTTGTACTTTTAGGCATTATTTAAGCTTGCGTTATTTGCGTTTAGGTCCTGTAATCCTCTTAAATAGCGTTAATTTAACGTCGACCGTACACCGACCGTAAAGTTTTTTAAGAAAATAGACGAAAATTTACCACTGTCCTTTATCTCCAAAACTACTGAGCCTAGAATTTGAAAAAAAAATACAGAAAATAGTTCTAAACCTATAGATTACAGGAAAACTCATAAGAAGTCTGTGGTCTTAAAATAACATGGTAAATCTCTCAATATTGTGCGTACAAACATTTGTAGTTGGAATGTATGGGAGAACGTGTTTTTCAACTACAATGTTATGTTTGATTTTGGGATAAATTCATCCCAACTACGGAACCCTTCATTGTGCGTTGTCCGACACGCACTTGGCCAGTTTTATTTTTCTAAATATTTATAGTGCCACACTGTGAACTCACTACCTGCGTGTGTTTCCGAACGCATACAACCCGAATCTCTTCAAAGTTAGAGTGAACAGGCTTCTTCTGGGTAAGCTCACTCCATCGTCGACTTTGTCACCAACCTAGACTATAATAATAGTCGAGAGCATCTCAAATAAAAAAAAAAAAAACATTAGCTTTTTGACTACACTTGAACTTTTTTTTTGCAAAAAATTCACTCTTTAGTTCATTATAAAAAAAAATGATAATCATCCCATTTCCAAGTACTTACTACACTTGTAGTTGTTTAAAAAAAAAAAAAAAACGTTTGCCTTTAAACTATTTCAACTCGGTAAGGGAGCGGCGGCACATTCCGTACAGAGCGGGCGATACCGTACATTGTATTTGACAGAGGACGAATGATGAGAAATTAGGTCTATCCTTGTCTAACGGTCGCAACACGGTAGTGCTGCGTGCGTTCTCCCTCCCGCACGCTCCAGTGACTCGTCAGGTTTCGCGAGTAAAGCATGTGTCACATTTTCGCGCCAATTTTTATAAAAAGTGTGTTGGAAGAATTTACGCTGTAAGTACGATATTTTTTTCTTGAATTGTATTACTTATTTGTTTATCTAAGTTGTACGATATTGATTTAGGCTTCGATTGACAGTAATTTTTTCATTGAAATCACGAATTATTTTCGTTTGTTGAAACATTTTTTTCTCCCAAAATGGCGGCTTTGGGTCGTTTCGTAAGTTTTTATACGATATCGCCCCTTGATATTTTATTTATATACCGAGATTCCTCCGTGCTTCGGAAAGCACGTTTAAGCCTTTGGTCCCGGCTGGCATTCGTGGATCTTTGATAGTCATTACGGGTCGTCAGAAGCCCGTAAGTCTGACAGTCTTACCATATTAGCCAGTTATTAGGTTGTGCAGGTCAGATAGGCAGTCGCTCCATGTAAAATACCGGTATTCAGCAGCATCCGGTTTGACTGGAAGCTGACCCCAACATAGTTGGGAAGAGACAGGCAGATTGATCACTCGTAAGTACGGTATCACCCGCAGGCCTTGATTGGATTTAATTTTTTACTATTATATTTTTATTTTCAGTTACCTCGAGGAAAGCTTACTTGGTCTCCACGCAAAATGTGACAGGCTATAGAAGATGTAAAAGCGGGCTCCAAATTATGTAAAACAGCTGAGAAATTTGAAGTACCAGTAATGACTCTCAGCGATCACATAAAAAAAGGTTCTGAATATAAACCTCGACTAGGAGGGAAGCCTGTATTTACTACCGAGCAAGAAGCAGAGATCCAGGATGAGCTGATCAAGTTATCTAAAATGTTTTGTGGGTTAACATCACAGGCATTACGAAGAGGCGTGTTTCAATATGCTGAGAGAAATAGAATTAAGCACCCATTTAACAGAGAAAAGGGAGAAGCCGGAAAGGACTGGGTTTATGGTTTCCTAAAACGCAACCTGGAATTCAGCGTCCGGGTACTTGAAGCTACCAGCGGCTGCAGTATCACTGCTTTTAACCTGACGGAAAGTTCATGATCTTGATTCACTTATTTGAAAAATTAACATCGTAATCTGCCTAGCCTTTTCTCAACTATGTTGGGGTCGGCTTCCAGTCTAACTGGATGCAGCTGAATACCAGTATTTTACATGGAGCGACTGCCTATCTGACCTCCACAACCCAGTTACTGGGTAATACGATACCCCTTGGTAAGACTGGTTGTCAGACTTTCGGGCTTCTGACGACACGTAACGACTGTCAAAGATCCACGAATGACAGCCGGGACCAACGGCTTAACGTGCTTTCCGAGGCACGAAGGAGTCTCGGTATGAAAGATGGTCACCCATCCACAGACCAACCCCGGCAAGCGTAGCTTAGCTCTATGGATCGACCCGTGCGGCAGTTATTACTTAGCCACGAGCTCCTCATGGGAAAAATACAGATAATTTATTTAAATGTGTACTGCTGTGGTAGGCAATCGATATTTATCTATTATTTTTATCGACTTTCAACATGGTGTCTCACCAATTTAGTTACTCTATGCATAAAAACAATGACAATAAACCATAGATCGACCATTGATCATATAATGAGGACTGTCAGCTGTCACAACAGCGTCACTTCAGTCCTCTTCTTGTCATGTCAAACGTCATTAATAAATCAAAATGACAGCTTACCCCCATGACGGATTTTTGTTGTGTGTTGCAATTTCAAGTGTAATTAATTGTGGTTTACCAGCAAACGAAGTAATTTTAAAGTAATTGGACAGTTGAGAACTGTTTTAAATATATTTCCCTATTTTTATTTATAGTGTACACGTACCTGGCCCAAGGTCAATACATTTTGGAACATCTCATTTAGTTTTTTTTAAATAATATTATTTCAAAAAACTATATTTCGTTTATTATCAACCTTAATACTCAACAACATAAAGTTTAATTACTATTGCAAAATATTTATATTTAAGTCGTTTCGTCATCGGAGAAAGGTTAAAAAAAAATGTCGCTTGAAATTA
The DNA here is from genome assembly GCA_948252095.1 of Dicycla oo. NCBI lineage: Eukaryota > Metazoa > Arthropoda > Insecta > Lepidoptera > Noctuidae > Dicycla > Dicycla oo. The sequence continues at coordinate 18,181,138 of OX411737.1, forward strand.
AAAAGTATTTAATTTTTTTTTAAGATAAGTCACTCTTCTTTTGTTTGCAACAATGGACGTCTCGCGGGAAGCTTTAACGAGATGAGAAGCTGACACCTTATGACATTGCGCCTCTTTTTGACAAGGGAAGGCTGACATTCCAGAAAAATCAGTCAATGGATTTGCAGCAGCTGGAGGATTTGGCCTGTGAATCCTTCACATTGATCAGTGCATCAGAACTAACCAGCGGAGAAGACCTAAATGCAAGTAGTGGAACCTCAAAGCAAACAACGGAGGAAGTAACATAATCAGATGATCTTGAAAAAGACGAAGAGGTGAGAGGTGAAAAAGAAGTTGTCGGATGATTCCGTACTTTTGTATTTTTATAAAACTTAATAAATCCAATATTTGTATTTATCTGGTTTTACTTTTTGTTCGAGCATTTAGTAGTTAAATATTTTCTCTAAAGATAATGCTCAAGGAGGAAGCGTCAGGGTAGCCCGCGAAATTCAAATTTTCTTACGTTTTTGCAATTTGCAAGTCGGTATTATATTGTACGTTGATCAAATTATAATTTGCGGTCGTAACAAGTATCTATTTACATAATTAGAATAATTAAAGTGATCAATACAACTCTTTAAGACCAGGTAATCCCAAAAATTTTAGAATTATACTAACTTAAGGAGTTGTATTACTGATTCTGTTGTATATAATTCTGTAAAAACATATTTGTTACGGCTGGTAAATTGCTCGAACAGCTCGTTTTTGAAGTACAAATATTCCCTTCGGACCGCGAAAGCGAGTAGACGTGCCTCCCGTACAACTCATTTTTATTTTATTCATATTAAATAGTTATATTTTTGGATATTAATGCTAAATTATATTCGAATAAGTACCAGGCGCGCATAAATACGAAATAGTGAGCGTGAACGCAACGTAAGCGAGTGACAAGGAGAGCAACTCAAGTGAACGCAATAGTACGGGCGGAGTCACGCAGCGCACCCGCACGTGACTGCGCGACCACGCGACGCACACAGCCAAATCAACAGATACTGCGTTATTCTCGCCGCTTGCCATAATTTATGCGCGACAGCGATTAGCGGGCAACTATTTGTGTGGTACAAACTAATCTTCTGTAAACATATATTGGTTGTGGCTCAGACTATGTCTAAAACACCACAAAAAACTCCTCAAAATAAATTCCCGTCCCGGTCAGAATCTGACATCCATAACATACTTTATGCTGACACCAGCATAGAAGGAAATAGAACACAGCGAGCCAAACGCAGGTGCCTATCAGGTGGGGATTCTGGAGAAGATTTAGATTCATTTAAAGCTGAGCTCAAGAGGATGTTTGAAGAAATGATTAGTGCCCAAAATTCCCGGCTAGATAAATTAGAGAACCATTTCATTGAGATAAAGAATCACTACACCGAGATAAAGGCAACCAATAATGAACTCGAGAAAACAATGACTCTTATTTCAGATCAGCTGCAGTCTGTTGAGATTAAAATAACGAGTCTTGAAAAAGAACGTAGCTATATGGCGATCAAGCTATCTACGTTAGAGGAAAAGATAGAATCTCTAGATCGTCACCTCGTTAAAACGTCCATAGAAATACGCAATGTTCCCAAAAGAAATCATGAGACAAAGATTATGTTGTTCGAGACTATGATTCACTTATCCAAACACTTAGAAGCTGACACGGAGCTTACCAGTATTCGTGATATTACCCGACAACCGTCTAAAAAGGAAGCCCTGACATCAAATATATCAGTTGAGTTTTCAAACACACTCGCAAAAACTAAGTTCCTTACGGCCGTCAAAAATTACAACAAAGCGAATGCCAGTAATAAGGTAAACTCCACTCATCTTAACTTCAACGTCGAACAAAAAACTCCTGTCTACATTGCCGAGCAGCTGACCGCACTATCCAAACGGCTGTTTTACTTAACTAGATTATACGCCAAGTCACATCAATACACCTATTGCTGGACATCAAACGGACGTGTGTTTCTCAAGAAGGATTCGGATAGCCAATCCATAGTGGTCAAAAATGAAGAACAACTGAAGCAGCTGCCCTTAACCAACAATGCATGACTACGTAACTATAAGATCATTTTCTTTTGTTCAGTCTCACTATTTTTAAATTCTGTTTTTCTGCTTTTGCTTTTCAAATTACTTACTACTATCGCATGTTTAACTCACATACCAATATTTAGTACACGAACACACCTTTACATCATCTTCACAACTCGTTCACAATACTCTACACACCTTACACTCACACAAACACTTAATCAATTCAATTTTTCGTTTGATCATCCACTCTGTGGCCATATGTGGTATTTATTCACTTATTTAGCTCACCGAAATAATATACAAAATTATGTTTTAATGCAGTCACAATTAAAGTTACCACTTTATGGAATACTAATTACCCTCGCTATTACCACAGTTTTGCCCGTATTTAACACATCTCAATGGCTGGTGACATTAACCAAGTAATTGACAATATCGACCAGCTCTCGATGTCAACAACTCATACATGTATACCTGAAGATACTCATTCGATACTATTGCATCCGCACAAGTACATAAATATTTTGTCACAAAATATTCGATCTATTAATCGTAACTTTTTAAGTCTTCAATCGCTCTTACACCGCATTTCTTTTGACTGCGATATGATAGTATTGACCGAATGCTGGCTACCTTGTGCTAGTAACTATAATATTCCATTCTTGCAAAACTATAATATATTTAAGACTTCTATTCATAAAAACCAAAGTGATGGTGTTGTAGTATATCTCAAGTCAAACTTGTTAGCTACCTGTGAAGAACCAGACCTCTACCAATCAGCCTCTGGTCTTATTATAAAGATTGGTTCTGAGGTAGCAATAGTATGCATATATCGCTCACCATCTGCTGACTGTATACGTAGTTTTATAGCCGCCCTCAATGATGTTCTCTCTCTGCTTCATGGATTCAAATCTGTAATAATAACTGGTGATATAAACTTAGATATAAAACCAAACACATCTGACATGCGTTCTCACGAATACTTGGACTGTCTTGCTTTTCTTGGTTATCTTCCAGCCCATGTTCTTCCAACTAGAGGTGAAAATTGTCTAGACCATACGATACTAAGAACAAAGTGTCTCACGCATACATTCGTCTATAGTTCCTCAATTACCGATCATTTCTCCACTTTACTATGCATTCAAAACAAAAACGTGCCAACTGCAGCTTGTTCTAAAATTACGGAGATAGACTATGAGGGGCTTGATGAAAGTATAAGGCAATTAGATCTTAAGCCTCTTTATGACGAAAAAGACGCTAATGTTGTTACTGATAGACTCATAAAACTTATTAGCTCTGCCATTTCAGATAATACGACTATCATAAAAGTTTCTTCTAAGAAAAGGATTTTAAAAACCTGGATTACACCTGGCTTATTGCGGTGTATTAGGAATAGGGATGCGCTTCATAAAAAAAGTAAAAATATCTCCAGATAATGAAATAATTAAAATTACCTATAGGAGATACAGAAATTTTTGTATCAAGATCCTAAAAAAAGCAAAAAGACTATATGATGCCCAAGAATTAGCTAAGGCAGGTAATAACCCAAAAACCTTATGGGATACCATCAAACGAGTAACCAATACTACAAAAACTAAAACCACAGCTTTACAATTACTCTCATTGTCATCCTCAGCTACACAATCATGTAATAACGTTAATTCATATTTTGTTAACATTGGCGAAAAACTTGCCAATGACATTTTAAAGAATAGAGGCAGTCAAGCATTGGCTCCGCCACGATACATACACAATACCTCATCGGCCTCTTCTTTTGTTCTAGACCGTGTGGATCCCGTAGAAGTTATTACTGTCATTAAATCATTACGGCCCAATGCTGCTTCTGGTTGGGATGGCATCTCGCCTTACTTTCTAAAAAAATACGCAAACATCCTGGCACCTATCCTAAGTCATATTTTTAATGTATGTTTTGATACTGGAATCTTTCCTACATCCCTTAAAAAGGCTATAATTCACCCAGTTTTTAAGGGAGGAGACGGTAGGGAGCCCAATAATTATCGTCCAATAACTGTCCTGAGTGCCATCTCAAAGGTACTCGAACGGCTCATCAATAAAAGACTGGTTAATTACCTTGAACATTATCACCTAATATCTTCGCAGCAATTTGGCTTTCGCAAAGGTAAATCCACCACAGACGCAGTACATGATTTGCTTAACAATATAGTACAAAACATGGATAAAAACAAAAGGGTGTTAACTATGTTTATAGATCTTGCGAAAGCTTTTGATACCGTTCCAACTTCTCTGCTCTTACTAAAACTTGAAAGGTTGGGTATCAGGGGCTTGCAATTGGATCTTTTCAGAAACTATCTTTCGGATCGCGTTCAAATGGTTAGTATAGATACCCACAAAAGTGAAGAGCTTCCCGTCTATTATGGAGTACCCCAAGGAAGCATTTTGGGCCCGACGCTTTTTCTAATTTTTATAAACGACCTATGTAACCTTAACATTACAAATGCCAAGATAGTAACTTTTGCAGATGATACTGCAGTAACCTTTGTTGCTGACAGCTGGTCAGAACTTGAGCACTTCGCACAGTCGGGTTTCAACAAAATCCTTTACTGGCTCTATTCTCACTCACTAACACTCAACACCTCAAAAACTAACTTCATTACCTATTCAATATTAGTCCCGCCGCCCAGCCAAGATTTCATGTATCTATTAAAACACACAAATACAGCTGTCTACAAGGAAATGCCTATTGCTTCTGCCCATCCTTAAATGTAGTTGAACATATCAAATACTTAGGAGTATATATAGACAAAAACCTTCATTTTAAAACTCAAATTAACCAACTTACCAGTAGAGTCCGCAAGTTAATTTATATATTTAAAACCCTCCGAAGTATCGCAAATCCACGTATTATACGTGTAGTTTATTTCTCCCTATGCTTATCTATTCTTACATATTGTATCACATGCTGGGGTGGTGCTGGGAAAACTATCCTAAAACCACGCGAGATCGCACACAGAGCAGTATTGAAAGTGGCTACTTCAAGACCTATCATGTTCCCTACTGACTTATTGTATAGTAGTTGTAATGTTCTTAATGTTCGACAACAATTCATCTTGCAAACTGTTCTTTTACAACACCGTAAAACCCCTTATAAAATAGTAACAAAGCGTAGGAAAGACTTAGTCTGCACTGTTCCACAAGTACGAACATCATTTGCGAATAGATTCTGTAACTACTTAGGCCCGACTCTGTATAATAAATTTAACAAAATCTGCTTGATCTACGGATTATCTAACTTCGAGTGTAAAAAGGTTCTACGTTCATTTCTTCAAAATAAAAGCTATGCTGAAACAGAAAATTATCTCAGTAAGTGACATATTAAATATTACCTCACACGACTTCAAACAAAAACCAACACACACTCTCTTTCACTCTATCACACACACACACGCACAGACACCCACACCCACACACACACACACACACACACACATACACTCACACACACACACACACACACACACACACACACACACACACACACACACATGCGCAAGTATTCAATTATAAACGTTGTTGTAGTATTATAAATAAATAAATAAATGAATAAGTAGGGGAGCGTGGGTCACAGTGGATCCTGGGTCACAGTGGATAAATCATTGTAGGTGTGTATTTAAAGCAAACAGACGCGTACGCGTTCGCGACGTTGCCGTTCTTACACTCCCCCCGCAACCGAGCTAGTCGCCATCTTAGTATCGGAGTGGACGCACGCGGTACGGAGCATCCATCGAGAAGGAAGCCACAAACTTTTATTTTACGTGTTTTTGTAAAACGTTTTGCCTTTCCGTATATTAGAATTTTACAAGTGTTGATAATGTGATATGATCTAAAGTTACTGTAGAGAATTTTTGTTACTCTAATATGTTTATTTGACAAATAAATAATTTGGTAGGATTTTTTAATTAAGACTTCTCCAACTGGGGCACAGTGGATCGTTTTGAATTGGGGTACAGTGGATCTTGTATCCACTGTATGGAGGATTAGTTATGTCAACCTTATAAGTTGAAGGACAGCAGATGTGTTCTATTTATTGATCGTTTGATTTTTTCATATTGTGAAACTAGTACCTAAGTTTAAAGTATTATAGGTACTTTCCAAATACAAAGTCCACGTCTAAATTACCTCAAATAAAGATTTATGTTATGTTTACAATTAAACGCATGTTTAATGATTAAAAATAAACCACTTAATTTAAATACACGTTTTTTAATGAATATAAATTAATTATTATCCAGTGTGACTCACAGGATCCAGTGTAACCCAAATCAGTATCCACTGTGCCCCTGTTATGGGGCACAGTGGATAATTTATCACTTAAAATAAAAATAATAAAAAAAAATACTGAGTGCTTTTAGGTCTGTTTTTGTAATACAGGTTCAAATTTAAATATATTTTCTAGGACTCAGTCAACATGATAGAAAATTTGAGGTAAAAAAAGTAAAGTTACAAGTCATTGAAAGAAAATGGATCCACTGTGACCCACGCTCCCCTATATGTATATAATTGTACTAGCTTATGGTAACTTTTTGTAAGGGTCAGGGACTGTTATTCCTTAATACAGGTTATTCCATAACCTAGCTAGGAAAGCAGAACTTCACCCACCAGATTGTGCTTGACATGGTAAAAACTTATATGTGTTACTTTATGTGTGCCTCATGTACTACAATCTTCCTTTTTATGAAAATAAATTTATTATTATTATTATTATTAAATATATTTTGAATGTCAGCGGCTTTGCCCCAAAGCAGAATACTGTAGGACATAACGCTATGAAAATAACTAAAATAGACTAACCGAGCTGTATCAACGTCAGTGTATTGTCGTAAAACTATGCATAGTATATCGTGGCGTCGCGTCGCGTTGACGCGGTGACAGAAACCTGTCAAAGTCAAAGTCAAAGATTTATTTGCAGATAAATATGGTTACAAAAGTTCTTACAATGGTAGTATAATAGTATTAGCTTAACATATTCAATCATAACATAATGACATGCAAATTTTTGGTATAGGTACAATTGGATCAATTAAATTTAAACTGAAGGAAATCTTTTATATTATAGAAGGGATTCTCAATTAACCAACTGTGAGTTATCTACCTAGCAAAAATCGCTCAACGCGCCTAAAGAAGTTTTCACTTCATAAAACTATGAATAGCATGTCGAGGTCTCGCGGTGATGCGGTGACGCGTGACGCAAATAAGTTTTCACTTCAATATCAAAAAGTGCCATTAAACTAAAATGTACCATATGTATGTTTTAGATGCCAGCCAACAAACGAGCGAGAACGACAACACGAGGTCTCTGTGACATATCACAGTTTGAAGCTGCGTATGATCAAATTGTCAATCACGGAGTGTCCTTACGACAAGCGAGCAAAATGTTTAATATCACACACGTCACCCTTCAAAGATACAAGAAAAGACGTCAAACCACAGATCTTCCTGTCAAAGTGGGCTATGCGCGTAAAAGTTTTTATACCACAGAACAAGAAACTCTTTTGACGAAATACTTGATAAAATATGCGGACATACATCCCGGGTTATGCGTGAGGGTAGTCAGAAAATACGCTACGGAATTTAGTCAGAAACTTGGTTTGAAAACTCCGAAATCTTGGGTTGATAATGAAATGGCTGGCATCGATTGGTACAAGAATTTTATGTTCAGAAATAAAGCTTTAGAAGATAAAATTAATCGAAAAACTGCTAAAGAAAAAGTCTGCGTTTTTTATGATCGATTGTGGAGTATTTTGTGCCGGTATAATTTTTGTTCTGAAAACATTTACTGTATAGACGAAATTGGGGTTAATATTGAAGAGTTTAGAGATAAAATTTGGTTGATAACGACGAAAAATGGCCCAATAGCATTGAAAGAGTCCAAAGTTATATTTACTTATGCTGCCAATGCTCAAGGAATTGCTATACCCCCCTTGTTTTTAATACCAGGAGAGAAGAAAGAAGAAGCTCCGAAAAGCAACGTCGAAGTCAAAATAGAAAAAGATTTAATGGTTGATTCAGATTACCCAAATGAGACAACTTTCAATAACTTTTTAAAAAATGGCGTCGATTTAAAAAACCTACCCGATTGGACGGAAGACTCTAATTTCTTAGTTTTTTTAAAACATTTTACGAAGAATTTAGGAAACTCGGTTGGACCAAAACTGCTATTGTTACTTGAAAATCAGACTTTTCATTTAAGCATCGAATGTATAGAATATTGTCAAGACAATGATATTATTTTACTAGTAATACCTTCATATATGTCACAGATTATAGAGCCATTACATCCGCTTATAAGTGCATTAAAAAAAACTGTATCTTCGATGTATAATGCCTTAATATTAGAAAAACCAGAGAAAAAAAAGTGCATATATATAATTCCTAACATGCTTTCTGAAGGATTGCTTAAATGTTTAGACCAAATTTCTATACAAGATGGTTTTAAAAATGCGGGTATTTTTCCTTATAATAGAGAAGTTATTATCAATGGTTTAGAAGAGAATAATGTTGAATAAGGGATTGATTTAAAAGAGTAACCATGTTTGATACAATGTTATGGAACAAATGGTCAATTAATTGAATTCCAAACCCGATGTCTGGCCAAACTAGTTTGTCCTAGGCTAAACCGGTTCAAAATCAAAGTCAAATAAGAATTTACATAACAAAAAAAAAGAATTGATTCTCGTCGCTCCTTGCAAAAAAGGTAGTTTTGTATGGAGAAGAATGAGCAAGACACTCCACCGTTACTTTTTTAAAACTGTTTTACAATATTTTATATACATTATATGTGAAGACGATACATTTAAAATAAAATAACTATACCACAATACAAAGAATTAAAAACCTGGTCAAGAGCGTGTCGGACCACGCACAATGAAGGGTTCCGTAGTTGGGAAGAATTTATCCCAAGAACAAACTTAACATTGTAGTGAAAAACATGTTCTCCCATACATTCCAACTACAAATTATCCATAGTTAAACGAAAAGGATTCAACCCAAATTATACCTAATGTGGGTTGGATCCTTTTTCTTTAACTATGAACAAATGTAAGTTTGTACGCACAATATTGAGAGATTTACCGAGTTGTTTTAAGACCATCGACTTCTTATAGGTTTTCTTGTAATCTATAGGTATTGAACTAATTTCTATATTTTTTTCAAAATTTTAGGCTCAGTACTTCCGGAGATAAAGGGGGGAGTGGTCAATTTTCGTCTATTTTCTTAAATAACTTTAAAATGGTTTATTTTAAAATTATAAAAAAAATATATTTGAGACTCTCACAGTAAGCCCTTTCATTAGATATGTCACACGGTACCGGTTGCAAAACTTTTTTTTTTTAAATTTTCTTATTTGCCCCCAAAGTTGACCCCCATATTCAAAATTTATTTATTTACGTTTCACGTCCGTGTTTCGGTCACAGAAATACATATGTGTACCAAATTTCAACTTAATCGGTCCGTTACATTCGGAGCAAATTGGCTGTGACAGACGGACATACAGACAGACACACGAGTGATCCTATAAGGGTTCCGTTTTTTCCTTATGAGGTACGGAACCCTAAAAATGAAGCAATGACAGATAATTATGTTTATAACTAAGCCGGGCACCCCGACCATATGGGTTAGGTTAGAACCGTGACCAAACGCGCGCGAGCCGAGCGAGCGGAACGAGCGGTGCCGCGGGAGCGGCCGGCGAGCGCTACTTGCTAGGATGTTAACTAAACGGCATATTCAGCTAGTTGGCTGTGATAAACCGGTTTGGTCTTGGACAAACTGGTTTGGCCGGTAACATATACATGTATATATGTTTTTGAAGCTGACTGTACATACCTACAGGAGAAAAATGTCCACCGTTTTTTGTTCCCAATTTTGTATTATTTGTATGCCACTTACTGTGGCAGGACACAGTGATACCTACCTTTACAATGTAACAATTTATAACCTGTGCGCAAAACTATATAAAAAAAATAAAAATAAAAAATATATAAACTATATTTTACTATACTAGATACTTATTTGATTTGCTAAAGTCAATTGGTTGCAGTGACCACTTACTTATCAGATGGTCCACCCAATTATGTACCACCCAAAAACACTAAAACCAACCTATTTTGTTAGTTATTAAATTTTGTAGGACCTTAAGGCGCGGTAAGACGAAAACCAACCTATTATGTTAGTTATTAAATTTTGTAGGACCTTAAGGCGCGGTAAGACGAAAACCAACCTATTATGTTAGTTATTAAATTTTAGACCTTAAGGCGCGGTAAGACGTAAATATTCAAGGTAAGGCATGGTATTATAATCGTAAAGCTATACAAAGCCGGTTGAAAATGGCGATGCGTTCGATTTTAGTTGAAGCTCGTGTCTGCCAATATGAAAGTTATTTCGCAGTTTTAATTTAATTTAAAAAAAAATCTCAATAAGTTATTTTTTTTTTTTTACATATTTCTTTAGTTGATTAAATTTCTTTTTTTGTAGTTACAAAATGTATGAATAGTAGTCGCTGAAAATATTGAGCATTTCGAGACAAAAAGCATTTTCGTCTTCTGTACTGAGATTTTTTTTTTCAAGATGCTATTGTAGATCGTGTCTATAAGATATTTTTTTATACATTTGACTATACACTGTATATTTTTTGAGCTTGTAATATGTAGCAATACAGCGAACTGTGCGACGAAAAAATGGACGTTTTACGGTGTGTCGGCTATGGCAGCGCCTTAATTTTTTCACGTCGACATAATAAATGTGTAATTATTGTTTATAATATTCATTATAATATGTACAACCTGTTTTGTTCATTTCTATTATTTTTTTAAGATCTTATTTTTTTTAAGTTTCTAAGTATTAGTTTATCTTGTTCTAAGTTTTTTTTTTTTTTTAGTGTAACAAATCATCGTATAACTCCAGGCTTACTCACTTACTAGCTTCGCCCGAATGGATGTCATATTTCCCTATTTGAATCGGAATTTTGTTGTGCTGAACCCTAATTAATTTTCAAAAGTACCCTAAGTTACTCTTTGTAACATCAGCTATCTGCCAGTGAAAGTCCCGTCAAAATCGGTTGTGCCGTTTCGGAGATTATGCGGAACAAACAGGCAGACGACAAAAATATTAAAAATTGTTTTTGGTTACCTACCGTATATTACTTTCATTAAGTATGTATTAATTTAGTAAAAAGCTGATATTTTGACATTATAATAATATAATAATATCCTGAGATATTATTCACACACGGTCATCTGATCCCAAACTATAAGCAGAGCTTGTACTATGGAAACCAGATAACTGATATACTACATACACTACTTTTTTTTTTGGTAGTACATAATTATACAGGGTTATTGGTAAAACACCAACAACCTCCTAAGGGGTCATTGTACTCATCATTATGAACAACTTTTACTATGGGACCCAACCTGCAATCGCAAAAAAAAAATCATCTGTTCATTTTGACGAATTAAGCGAACATAAATGTACTGAACAGCTGATTTTTTTTCGCGATTTCAGGTTTGGTCCCATAGTAAAAGTTGTTCATAATGACCCCTTAAGAGGTTGCTGGTGTTTTACCCTGTATAGATAATTACACCCAGACTCAGGACAAACAGACATGTTCATGCACACAAATGTTTGTCCTGGATGGGAATCGAACCCACGACCTGCGACATGATAGGCGGTATCTTAACCAAACACGCCCCCTGGCCTGTCATTACAAACATATACTTTTATTTTATTTATTTGTATAGTTGTATAATAAATCTAAAATTGTCAATCCTTCTTGAACAAGCATGGTGATCAATGCTCGTGCCTGCAGTGGGTCAGTAATAGTCTGGTTTTATTATGTATTTTTTACGTTGAAATATAATATTGTGCTTGATAAAAAATTGTGAATTAATAAATAGGCTGACTGAAAAAAAAACTTTTATTTTTGAATAAAGAAGTATATGAGTGTGTGTGGTAAAAGAGTTTCTTTGAATTTACTCTTAGTTCCCTACTTCATATGAATCATTCCAGGGCCAACCCTTGCGGTACGCGTCTAGGTCGTCTCGCCACCCCTCCTGGGCCGGCCTCGGCGGCGCCGTCCATCCTCAGGCACCCACCGTGTGAAGACTGTTGCCCAGCGGTCGCTAAGCATGCGGCTGACATGACCCGCTAAATCCCATTTTAGCTTGGCTGCCTTTTTGCCTACGTCTAGGATTCCTGTTTTGGAGCGCAGTGTAGTGTTTCCTATTCTGTCAGTTTTCTTTTTTACGACCAGAATGCTGCGCTCCATTGCTCTTTGGCAAATTTAAACTATTATTCGGACTTAAACGCGATATTTACCATGTATATATTAAGTTTTTCGAGTTTCCGATATTTCGGCACTGTTGCAAGTGCCATGATCACGGATAAACTGAAGTTATTGCGGGTGGATGTTTACGAGCAGACAAAGCGGTCTACCCTCTTTCTTGTTCGTTTAGTGCGATTGACACCGCTACCATTGTCACATCCACCACTTAAGTTCGCGAGCGGACACAATGTGTTTTGTGTGCCGAGAACAGAATCGAGTTGTGAGTGTAACAAATGACAGTGGTTACTCACATCTCTGTGAGGCGCGCGTGGAACACAACGCGCCGTCGACCCGGGCGTGGTCCTTACCGGACGGCGAGCTACCCATTGCTCGCCATCCGCAAGCACGCGCCTACGGTGGTCGGGAATCGGCTTTCGATTCCCGACGCCCAGGGCGTCTCCTGCGGCGACTAGGGGCGTGAGGGCGCAAATATTGCCTCTCCCTCACTCGTTCAGCCTCCTCCTTCGCGAGCATTACTGCTTCGCAGAAGGAGGTGATGGCTTCCCATGCACTCTCGCTCCGTACCATGGCCTGTACCAGGGCCGGACGCGAGAGATCGCCGCCGCCGATCGCCTCCGCGAGGACGCGGCGGTGCTCTGCCCAAGCCGGGCAGACCTCCACCGTATGCTCCAACGTGTCCTCCGGGCGATCCACACAATGGTAACACCCGGGCGTTTCCTCCCGCCTTATCCAGAACAGGAACCTCCCGAAGCAACCGTATCCGGTGAGGACCTGCGTCAGGCGGAAGGTGAGGATGCCGTGACGCCTCTCCAATCACTCCTCAAAGAGGGGACTTATCGCCGCCATTGTGGCGTGCCCAAACCAGTACAACCCTGGCTTCGCATTCTATTGAAACTCATGTGTTTCTATCTAGCTGGCCCCCCGAGCCACAGCAACGAACCCAGTGTAGACTTAGCTGTAGTTGAGTGTACTGTCGACAAACGCCAAGCCTTTCCAATTTGGAAACAATTTTGCTTGCAAGCTGCAATTGTAGCACAAACAAAGAACCATAAGGGCAGAGTAATCAGTGTATATGTCGTAGGATGATTTGATCATTCGTATTTTCGCGAAAACCCTAGGGATATTGCGAAAACACGGATGATTAGACAATGGTGAAAACATTTTTCAATTTTACTGGAAAAAGATAGGGTTAGTAGGTAAGGAAAACGAGATCTGTGATTGGTTGATGTTCCAAATGTCAATCATTCACGCACGTTCTTAGGTTTGTGTTTTTGAGAGCAACTCAGTAGTCTTTTGTTTTAATTGTGATTAAATGTGTGGTTGGACTTGAAAAATAGTGGTCGAGGAGTGATCTTTAAGTACAAAATGACAGATACAAACCTCTTTTTACAAATAACCCGATCAGCTGATAATATTTCAAAGCTCACAGGGTAAAACTAGAAACCAATCAGAATAAGATATGGTAAGTATGCAAAAATCTAGCCAATCAGAGTTAAGGATATTCAATGTTACTAGAGTGACTCGTGTTTTTGCAAAAACTTTATCTTTTTCCAATAAGATTGAGAAATGTTATCACCATTGTCTAATTATCCGTGTTTTCGCAATAATTCGAATTATCAAATCATCCTACGACATAATACAAAAAGCAACTTTAAGGTGTAAAGGCGTCCGTTTTGTTGATAGTACCTGTCTAGGCTAGCAGGAGGTCGGTCGTGGCTAAGTAATAACAGCCGCTCGAGTCGATCCATCAGGTTAAGCTACGCTTGCCGGGGTTGGTCTGTGGATGGGTCATATTTTCATACCGAGACTCTTCCGTGTCTCGGAAAGCACGTTAAGCCGTTGGTCCCGGCGGTCATTCGAGGATCTTTGAAAGTCGATACGGGTCGTCAGAAGCCCGAAAGTCTGACAACCAGTCTTACCAAGGGGTATCGTATTACCCAGTAAACTGGGATGTGGAGGTCAGATAGGCAGTCGCTCCATGTAAAATACTGGTATTCAGCTGCATCCGGTTAGACTGGAAGCCGACCCCAACATAGTTGGGAAAGCGCTAGGCAGATTGACCTGTCTAGGCCAGCTCAAAGTCAGGTGTTACTAGTGACGTGCTGTCGGCTGTGCAGAAAAGGTCTTAAATATAAAAAGTTTCACATATTTAGCTTACTTCAGCATGAAAAAACGCTCTTAAATAACATTTTCTCGCCTATATTCCCCGAAGGGTTAGGCAGAGCTGTACCTATGTTAGGTAAGTCCCATGTAATAGGTGGCGAGCCTATTGCCATCAACCAGGCACAAATCCAGACTCCGGACTGCTACTGAGATATTCCTGATGGAAAAATCCAATAACACTGCCCGACCTGGGAATCGAACACAGGACCTCATGCTCAGCAGTAGCGGTTGCGACCACTAGACTAACGAGGCGGCTTAAATCCATACTCATCATCATCTTCCTGCCCTTATCCCATGTTACTTGGGGTCGGCGCAACACGTTTTCTTCTTCCATTCTCCCCTGTCAACCGTCACACTATCATTCACTGCCTTCTCTTTCATATCATTCTTCACACAATCCATCCATCTTTTCTTCGGCCTTCCTCTCCCTCTCCATCCATCAACATGTATATTCATCACTCTTTGAGTCACATGCGTTTCGTCCCTTCTCATCACATGCCCATACCAAGCCAAACGATTTCCTTTCAACTTTTCTGTCACTGGCGCCACTTTCAAACTTCCTCTTATATACTCATTTCTTACTTTATCCATTCTCGTCACTCCACACATCCATCTCAACATTCTCATCTCCGCTGCATGCAATCTTTTTTCATCCGTCTTCTTCACGGCCCAGCATTCAGACCCATAAAGTACGACAGGCCTTATCACGGACTTATAAATTTTCCCCTTTAACTTGAGGGGCATCCGTGGGTCGCAAGTTGTTCCTGTGATCTGTCGCCATTTCATCCATCCTTAATCCTTAATCCTAAATCCATACTATCCTAACTAATACTATAAATGCGAAAGTGAGTTTGTTTGTTTGTTTGTTACGCTTTCACACTAAAACGGCTTAACAGATTTGGATGTTAACCATGACAAGGCATACTATTCCATCAACGACTACGTTGGTCGCTGTGACTAACTCAAGACAATGTTTATGTTCTTTCTCCAGAATATGCTTACTTTCTGACAGGTTATATGAGTTCATATAATTATTTATTTGCATGTATGTCAATTTATTTTATTTTTATTTATCATTGACATAATCTACTCATTATAATGTCTTTTATGAGTAGTATTGCAATATGTGGTTAGCTAGCGACCTCAACAATTGATCATATTATTCTTGCCTGAGCAACCGGCAGCAAGTTCGTCATGCTCCCTTAGATGCCACTGCTTGCGGTAGCGTCGGGGGTCCGGTTGCCTCCTTCCCTCAAATATGGCGAGCGGGGTAATGGCTGATCTTTACGTTATGCTCGTGAACGGGTGCTGCTTGTGGTGACTGGTCGTCTTGCTGACCTTGGTTTTGTTTTGTTATTAGTAATTAACTCTTATTTTATTTATTTTACATCGATGGTCCTAGTTTATCATTTGTGACTTCCGAGTTACTGCTACATAATAGGTTGGGGAAAAAGTTTCTTCGCATTTTTTAAGAAAATTCAAAACATTTTTTAATATAGTTTATTTACATTTAACTAAAGTATGTAGGTACCATTTTGTTCGATAACTTTTTGCCATCTTGTAGGTAGGGACATGATCCCATTGCTATAGAAATTTTGGGACTTCTGGTCAAAATACCGCGACAAGTGGTTTTGGCAGTCCTCTCGTGATGTTAACCTGACACTGCCTAAAGAATTCTGAAGAGACCGAAACAGGTGGAAATCTGAAGGTGCAAGGTCAGGACTATACGGCGGATGCATTAACACCTCCCAGCCAAACTCTCTTAATTTTTGCTGAGTGGCTAAAGATGTGTGAGGTCTAGCGTTATCATGATGAAAAACCACACCCCTTCTGTTGATTAATTCCGGCCGCTTTCTCTCAACTTCTTGCTTTAATCTCATCAGTTGTTCGCAGTAGAGTTCAGAATCGATGGTCCTGCCTGGTGGTAACAGCTCATAATGAATAATGCCCTTCCAATCCCACCACACACACAGCATCACCTTGTTGCGAGTTAACCCGGGTTTCGCCACAGTCTGTGAAGCCTGACCGGCCTTTGACCACGACCTTTTTCGCACGTTCTTGTCATACGTGATCCACTTTTCATCACCAGTTATCAGCTTCTTCAAACATGGTTCGGTTTCATTACGTCGTAATAAAGAATCACAAATGAGTACACGGTTCATTAGGTTTCTTTCAGTGAGCTCGTGAGGTACCCAAATGTCGAGCTTTTTTGTGTACCCAGTTTTTTTCAAATGCGCCAAAACTGTTTTGTGGTCAATTTCCAGTTCTTCAGCTACGTCGTAACTACTGATATGCCGATCTTGCTCCACTTTTTCAAAAATGGCATCCATTTTATCCGTAATAGGGCGACCAGAGCGACGTGCATCTTTGACATCAAAATTTCCGGATTGAAAACGCTTAAACCAAATTTGTGCTACTCTCACAGACACTACACTAGGTCCATAAACATCGCAAATTTTTTTCGCGGCTTGCGTTGCATTTTTACCTTTTTTGTAGTAAAATTTTAAAATGTATCGAATTTCTTCATTAGATTCACTCATCTTGACGGTACGAAAAACAAATGAAAATCACACATTTTCCTAATTTGAATTTGGAGTTATGTTCTTTAAAATTTAAACTTTCAAAAGCCGCGGGAAAAATCTAGTTAAATTATACTTATTACTGGGAAGGGAATACATGCGTTATGTTACCTCACTTCCTTTGTTCACAGGTGGACTCTCCAAAACGTCAGAAGACTAAAAAAGACAAAATCTCCGACAAGAAGAGTAGGAAGCTAAAAAATCTGCCCGAGGAGTTGGTAGAATTGTACACTATGAGTAAAGAAGAGATGTGGGCAGTTAGGATTGAGGATCTCAATAGCAAGGAGTTTCAGAAACTTAAATATAGGTAGGCTTCTTTTATTTTATTCTGTGCAAACAATGTAAGTGGGCGGTCCAACTAATGCATATATAGTTCGACTCTTCGACATCTGCAATTAGTGTCCGACCGAAACTCGATTTCCAGCCGAATCCGTAACTGAACCTTCCGCTTCTCTTGTAGTTTCGGCCGAACTTACATCCCTATTTTTAAACAAGCCTGCTGTTAAGTAATTTCATAGTGAAGTCATTACTTGAGGATAGAATTATTCTTTATAAAATCTTATAGTCGAGTAATGTACCTACGTTACTTACTTGAGTAAATGCTTGAGTAAGAATCAACCGTCCACTGCAAAATCAAACGCAAAATGGTCGAGTTCTTAGTAGCCCCACGAAGCATGCGTAGTTCATACAAACGAAATACCAAAATAATTTGTAAATCAAACATATTCTTAAGGTATTTTGAAAGGACGAGATATGAGGAATTTAAAATTTCTATAGAAAACTTATTTTTCTCATATTTCCTATTTAAATCAATGTTCTTATTTAATATATATTTGGGAACCTAGATATTCTGTAATCCAATCGGAATAAATACACACTACCTTAAGAATATGTTTGATTTACAAATTATTTTGGTATTTCGTTTGTATGTACTACGCATGCTTCGTGGGGCGCCTTAATTCTTAAGTAAAGAAAATGGTGACTAGGTATTACTTGGCTAAGAATTCTAGTCTTTGACAATTCTAACTTCAAGCAATTACTAAACTATAGAATAAAAATCATTACTTGAGTAATTACTTTTACTGAAGTAATCACTTTTACTTGTTTATAAATACGGGTGTTAGAAATTTAAGAAAAAATTAGTTAACTACAATAAATGACTTTGTCTTCTGAGACCCGTTGTTTTTCGTAGATTTGTTACAAACAATAAATTGGATTAAGATCAGATTTTGCAATCAACAGATTTCTTTTATGATGCACTATCTCTCCACCAACAATTCAGCATCGTTATAAAACGCAATCTTTAAACCGTATTCAAACAGAACGGGACGCCAAAATGCGATGCAGCGTCGATGTAATCGCTGAAACGTGTCATTTTGGTATTGTGAACGAACGCACAGTCGCTAAGATGCATCTCCTGTTGTCCTTAGAGCTTGTATCAATCTTCCAGAAAGCGAACAAATCCTTACTCGCCTGATACTAAAAGGAACATGTCTGCTAAGAACCTAAATGACTTCTATTTATAAGTAAACACTTTTTTTTTTTGGGTATTGTACTAAAAGGGTGTAAACGGAACCCCTTTACTAAGTCTACGCTATCTGTCTATCTGTAAGTCGTTCGTATTTCATCAAAACTGACAGCTTACGAACGCCATACGCCAGTTTTAGATTGGCCGAAGATTCGGCCATTTTTTGGCCGAAACCTGCTTTTTAGGCAGAAACTGGCCGGAACCGAAACCAAACCTTCGGTTGGACACTATCTGCAATACAAGAAACAACGTAGGGAAATGTGGGAGCACTATATACACTTGTTCCTACCTTTTCGGGATGTAGTGAGTTTCTATAAGTAGTTACACTTATTATTTATTACTTACCTTTAAGGCGATAATCACATAGCACGGCTCACGATTCGATCGCCCGATGCATACGTTTTGACCTATAAGATGCACGTTTGTTTTTGATTTGATTTGTTGCTAATGTTTGTTGTTATTTTTTTAAAACGCCCTGTACTGACACAAATGCATATTGTCTCTAATATAAATCTCACCGTGATGACTTAGGTGAAGTGAGCTGTCAATAGTGTCAATCCCTAGCGTCAAGTGGAATCACAGCTCACTTAAACCTCACTTCACCTAAGTTTTCAGGGTGAGATTTTTACAGAATAGACTGGCAGGTAGGTGTGTAGACTGTCACTAGCTGCGCTTCCGCAGAAATATTTTCTAAACTGATCATGTTTAAGTTTTGCCGTACGTGGTCAACATTTTGATGACGGCCTAATTTTTTTTACCACGGTTTGAGCGGCTACTCCATTGTCTTATAGTTCGTGCATAATGTCTGTGATGGCTGGGTTCGATTCCCTGGTCCCGCGAGGTAATATGGGTTTGTCCATATGTAATTAATAACTCGGTAGCAGTTAGCAGACCGCAGTCTGGATTTGTACCCGGTGAGATTACAGACTCGCCCAGACATAACTGGCGAGAGAGTGTACTCTAAGCTTCTACTTAACCTTTTGGGGAATACAGGCACGTTATTATACAAGGTCAAATTAAATTAGCCAGCGAAACTCCGCAGACGTGATGGGTTTTTTTAATTAATGATTTTTATTTTTTGAGCCAACGACCGCTGGTAGTGTTGTTACTTGAAGTACGAGTTGGAAAATCTGTTTTATTTTTATTTTATCGTATTGAGATATCGATACCCATTACGTCTGTGAAGTTAACAAAAAAAAAAAAAACTGCTATTTAAACTACACTGCGGTTGATGACTCCAAATGAAAACATAAAATTAATTTATTATTCGTTTTATCATGTTTAGATATAACGTCTAGTTTTGTGTAGTTTCGCTAGTTAATTTAATTTGTCCCCGTATAAAGGGTGACTGGTAATCAGTGACCGATACTTAAACACATGATTGTACTCATGATAACAAACAACTTTTTGTATCGGTCACTAATTACCAGCCGGTCTATTCTGTAAAAATCTCACCGTGAAAACGTAGGTGAAGTGAGCTTGAAGAGAGCTGTCATGCTACCTGATGCTAGGGATTGACACTATTGACAGCTCACTCCACGCTCACCTCACCTATGTTTTCACGATGAGATGTGTACAGAATAGCACTGCAGTCACCCTATATTTATCTATAATATATATGTAATAGTAGTTTCTTTTTTCTCCGAAGGTGCGATGATTGCATCATTGTCTTCAATACAGAAAAGTTGATGCATGATCATCTAAATGGAAAACATCAACCTGTAAGTATTTTTCACATTGATTTGTAGCTTTTACAGAGGTTTTTCATATTGATTTATAGATTTTACAGGGATTTTTCACATTGATTTGTAGATGTTTTAAAATGGGCCAGGTCTGTGTACACTACCTCAAAAAAAAAAGAGAAAAATCCGTAGAATTCGGAAAAAATACAGATAATTCATTTAAATGTTGTGGTAGGGAATTGATATTTATCAATTACTAGCTGACCCGGCGAACTTCGTACCTCCTAACAGTCGACTTTTTTATTTTTTTTATACTTTTTCTGCTATATTCAGGGCGGCCGGGTCAGCTAGTAAGATAAAAAAAAGAAAAAGAAAGTTAATAAGTCAACAATTGCATTATGTCAAAAAATAAACATTATAAATTACCTAAAATTCTTTTAATAATCACTAAAAAATCACAATGAAAAATTACAACTTCAGATTTCTTATTATGATACCTATGATATTTCATTTTATTTTTACTTATTCTAAATTAATTTTCATTTTTATTGTAGTACTTTATGGTACACGATATTTTTTGTTTGATTACCTGGCGCTTAAACAAACAGAGCAGATGGTTTTCCAACACGGGAACAGGCAACATACAATTGACCATGCGAGAAACATGGGTTTTCTAGATTAATACCACAAACACTTAATGACTGCCCCTGGGATTTGTTTATAGTCATAGCGAAAGCAAGCCGTACTGGAAACTGCAGTCGTTGAAACTCGAATGGTACGTCAGTCGGAATCATTGGGATGCGGGGTATCAAAACGTCTTCTCCTTTATACTTTCCTTTCAATATGATTGCTTCTATTACGTTATTCAGTAATTTTTTTATCGCTAATCGTGTGCCGTTACAAAGTCGCGGATGGTTAATATTTCGCAACATTATAACTACAGATCCAACCTTTAATTGAAGATTGTGAGGCGGCAATCCTGGCAAATCTAGTGAGTTTAAAAATTCCGGTGGATAGTTCACGACATCATCTTCTTTGAATCGAGCTGAAATATTGACAAATATTGACATTAATATTTATACGATACTAACGTCACTCAATTGTTTTGCCTTCCCGGAACCTCTCCACTAACACTTAAACTTTATGGTATGGTATTAAAGTTCAAATTGACTTTTAAATATTGTTACGAATCGATTACGAATCGACGGGAGTATAGAAAAGTGTTGTTTTCAGACCTTTTCAGGCAATTTTTTTAAATTTTCTCTCCGTAAGAACCATCCTCGTACTTCAAGGAATATTCTAAAAAAAGAATTAGCAAAATCGTTTCAGATGCTCTCGAGATTTGCGCTTAGCAACACATTCAGCGATTCATTTTTATATTATAGATTTTTATCGACTTTCAACATGGCGTCTCACCGATTTAGTTACTCTGTGCATAAAAACAATGACAGTAAACCGTAGATTAGATCGACCATTCATCATAGAAAGAGGACTGTCCGCTGTCACAACAGTGTCACTTCAGTCGTCTTCTTGCGTTCTTCTTGAGTATTAAACGTGTCAAACTTCATTAATCAATCAAAATGACAGCTTACCCCCCTTTTTCTTGTGTGTTGCAATTTCAAGTGTAATTAATTGTGGTTTACCAGCAAATAAAGCCCTGTCAATAAAGTAATTGGACAGTTGAGAACTCTTTTAAATGTTTTTCCCAATTTTTATGTATACACGTACCTGGCCCAAGGTTACATACATTTTGGAACATCTCCTTTGTGTAATTTACATGTATGTGCCATACACACCAACAGCTCAAGTATTTTTTATTTGATCTCCAGAACTAACTGACAAAAAAAAATTGGCAGTCATGGGGATTAATTTTTTTTAATGACCATGTTAGTATTTTTTTTTTAATTTTATTATACTCGTAATATGAATAGAGGTCGGATAATCGGATGCATATTTGCTTAAAGTTATTTTTTGGCTAAGAAACTATGGAAGCAGCTTCTTAAATTTTTACCGACGAAAAAAAGGAGAAGGTTCTCAATTCAACACGTATATTTGTTTGAAAAGTATGTGTTTTTTGGACGTCAGTTGTTTTTTTTTTGTAAAAAGTTTTTTTTTTTTAGTATAAATCCCGGGATTTCAAAAAATCCGGGAAAGCACAACTAATAGAATACCCACATGGTATGGAAACGACTTCTTAATATTTATTTAAGAAATGCCGGGTCACCGGGACCACATAACTACTCGTATGCTTGTTTACTTCACTTTTAAACATTACTTATCCTGACGTTTGCTATACCACTTCGGCAACCTATTACACACAACAACATTAGCTAGCATTCGATTCTATAGTCAAAAGTACTTTCAATTCCGGAGCAGCGAGATTATTACGATCGATACAAAAGTGCATTCCATATTAGCCAACACCTGAACGTAAGTAAATGTACATTCGATTCTATAATCAGAACTCGAAATTTGTCGATCCCGGAATCCCGGGTTTTTCTCGATACAAAAGTGCATTCCATCACCAATACCCCACAACTTCACGACACCTCAACTTTAGGTAAATATGCATCCGAATATTCGATCTATAAATATGAATAAGTGAAATTGAAAAATAAATAAATTTCAAAGAAACTAAATAATAAAATAATAACCAAAATTAGGATCACTTTATGCAAAAGACTCATTCATGAAGCTATGGTTCTATACCAGCTGTTAAATTCGTTTGTCTATTATTAAACCATTTTTGTTCATCGTTTGTCTATTGTTCTACAATATATGTTCTACAAAAATGTCTTTATTGATTATGACATGTAAAATAATAACAACGTTCATGAGATGTAATAAGACTTAATTTTGAACAACAATAATAAGCTTTTCGGCAAAGTTACATTTATAATTTTATAAACTATGTGTGTGTCGTGGTGGTCCTAATGTCTTTTTAATGTATGTCTTTTAGTGACATATAAACGTTTTTTAATTTTTTTATTAAAACTATGCATAGCTTTGATCAATGATTGATTGAAGGTGCATCGCATGCGCGGTGTCGCGATGACACGAACCCGTAAGATTTCCCCTAACAAAAATCGCTCAACACGCCTAAAAATATTCACTTCAAAAATAAATTTATTTAACTGTACTCGTGTGTATAGCCTTTTCCCAACTATGTTGCGGTTGGCTTCCAGTCTAACCTGATGCAGCTTATTACTAGTAATTTACATGGAGCGACTGCCTATCTGACCTCCACAACCCAGTTATTGGGTAACGCGATACCACGCAGTAAGACTGGTTGTCTGACGACCCGTAACGACTGTCAAAGATCCACGAACGACAGCCGGACCAACGGCTTGACGTGCTTTCCGAGGCACGGAGGGGTCTTGTTATGTAAAGATGATCACCTATACACGGACCTGATCGATCGACCCGTGTGGCTGTTAGTACAAAAAACACATACCACGCAATTTATGTTGAAACCTCATTTTTTTTTCTTCAGAAAAGCGAAGACTGCCATCAATGTTCAATATGTCAAGCCTACTTCCTTACTAAAGACAATGTGGCCGCACACAAGGCATTACATCAGCAAAGCTATAAATGTCGGGAGTGTGGGTTTAACACTACTCTGAAACGACGCATGGTGAAACATGTTGGGATTCACGCTTCGAGTGGAGAGCCTCATGTGTGTCAGACTTGTGGAAGTAGCTTTAGGTGAGTAGCTATAAGCTAAAAGATGAAAAAAAAAACTTTTTTACAAAAAAAAAAAAAAAAACCACCGACTTTAAAAAAAAAACACTACAAAGTGAACAATACATCTTTGGATCTGTATTTTAGATTTTTGCCACCGAGTGTTTTTTTGGAAGTTTTTTTTTTTGTAAAAAGGTTTTTTGTTCACTTTTTAGTGGGTCAGTTTGTAATAAATCTAAGTTACAATAGCTTAATGTCAACTACTTATTGTTGAGGAGTTCTCCTAGTAAGAACCAGGAGAACTGGAGCTGATGGTAAAGTCACCATTAGCTCCACTTCGCCATATGTATTGTGACGAGCATAAATTGCTTAGCAACCATATAAAGTACTTAATCGAATTGCAACCCGTGCAATACTTATTATTGAGTAGCTCCGATGGCCATCTGTGGTCTTCATCATCACCAAATGGTGCTTTCCGAGAGTAAATGCACGAGTTACTATAAAAAATATCCAAATAGGTGTCCCTATAAAATTTGAGAGTTGCCCTCTATTTTCATGATATTCCCCGAACAACGAGATATATATATATATAAAAAGAAGTATTGATGTGAAACATCTAATGCGGCGGGTCAGACCGCGACTCACCGACGTTACGAGCGCGTGATGCGCGAAACCATCCTTTCATGCATCTTTTTTTCCCATTATTTTTTATACAAAATAGTTTCGATGTTTTTTTTTTACATAAATCTGACCATACGTAAATTAAAGTATTGGTACCTAATGCAAGTTTATTTAATGCATACATAGTTAAAAAAATCGTGACAGTAGAATTAAACACGGTACTAGATATAAGATAAAACAACACATACAATTTTGAACAACAATAATATTTCTCCAAGCATACCGCTTGCGAAATATTAAGGAAATTACGTACTAATTTACTACACAGACTTGAGTCCTGTACAAATTCCCACGATGACTAACACTGTTAAGCACTCACAAACACCAAACACGCATTTAATATAATAAAAACATTTTCACCGCCGCCATGACACTGGGCGCGAAGGAACGAGTCACAGCGAAAAAATATTTTTAAAATTTTTGAGTGACCGATCCGTAGTGTTGTCGTACCTTCAAATGTTGCTAATTTGGTATGGAATCAGAAAGTATTTTTGTCATAGAGAAATAACTATTAGGAGTAGTGGAATAAGTTATTATTTACGGGTAGGTACTCCAAACCTTCTTCACTTGGGCACAATAGTACCCAAGGTCACTTTAGGGCAAAAAAGTGTGCACAATATACCCAAGGTCACTCTAGGGCAAAATGGTACCCAGTCACTTTAGGGAAAACAAAGTGGGCACAATTTACACAAGGTCAAGGGCAAAAAAGAGGGCAAAATAGTACCCAAGGTCATTTTAGGGCAAAAAAGTGGGCACTATAGTACCACAGGTCGCTTAACCGGTTAGTGTGGTTCACCGCGGTACAAGTTACCTGGCTTACTTAAAAGTAATAATTTTGACTATAAAATATGTGTGATAGTGATAGTTTAGATAGTGAAAGTGAGCAGCATCTTGCAAAGAAACCAAAATCACAATATGAAGTGATGCAAGTCAAGAGTAAGTTAACAATATTTTTATATTTAGAGTGTGCTATGTGTGGACTAAGAGCGTGTTTATTTGGTCTGTTTCAAGCGTCGGTAAATGTAAAATCTACTTTCTTGGCAAACGCACGTCCTCAATTCAAGGTACCAAAAATGTACCAAATAAAAACAGATATTTATAAAAATAAAGCAACTACACAATTTTCATTGCATACGTATAATATTTTTACATTTTAAATAAATTATTAATTAATTTTAATTTCATTCAATACACTAAAATAATTGCTTGAAAAATAAATTTTAAAAAGACTGACAAAATTGTATTTTGAAATCAGCTATTACTCTTTGTTGTTAATATGAACATTAAAAAAAAATCTCTAATCATGCTGGAATTTATATTTAATATTTATTTTTAAGTTATAATTTTACTACTTACTTAAAACAAAATAGGGCCACTTGTTATTTTTACATTTAAGTGTAATTTAAAGAGCATTAACTAATTGCTAAGCAGCAAAATATTGATGTTCGAACTCTTCGATATCTAATGTCTTTGATGTTATGCTTGGGATCAAATGCTGGCCATGTATGTATGGCACTACAGGGTATGCAGTGCTTATTTGCTGGGTTTAGCTTACACGGGAAAACTGAGCTCGAGCTTAAAATAAGGTTCCGTAACTGCTCAGCCTTACATTGAGGAAGTTATCAGGCCTCATGTGATCCCATTTGCTGTCAAATGAGTCCTGGGTTCGCCTTGATGCAGGACAATGCCCGTGCACACACAACTCAAGCGACTCAGTCTGTGCTGGAAGATTCCAAGTGTTACCGTGGCCAGCAAATAGTCTGGACTTGAATCCAATTGAATATTTTGTGGGACCAATGGAAACGAAGGGTTAGAGAGAGTGAGAAAGAGGTTTGCAACCAGCAGCAACTGTTTGACGCTTTGAAAATTGCCTGGGAAGAGATTCCAGCTGAAAACGTGAGGCATTCGATCGAGATCATGCATTCCAGGCTTCAGGAGTGCTTAGCTAAAAGAGGAGGGCATACGCGTTATTAAATAAAAGAAGAAATAAAAAGTAAATAGTTTTTAGTGACTTTTCGTTTTGTGTTTTGTGTCATGTTTTATTTGAAGTGAAATAAACATGTTTATTGATCATTTGGCGTGGTTGGTTAAGATACCGCCTATCATGTCGCAGGTCGTGGGTTCGATTCCCATCCAGGACAAACATTTGTGTGCATGAACATGTCTGTTTGTCCTGAGTCTGGGTGTAATTATCTATATAAGTATGTATTTACAAAAAAAAAAGTAGTATATGTAGTATATCAGTTTCCATAGTACAAGCTCTGCTTAGTTTGGGATCAGATGACCGTGTGTGAAATGTCCCAGGATATTATTATTATTATTATCTCCTTTATTTATTTTTTAAACTTATTTTATTACATTTTTAAATATTTTTATAAAAACATAAAAAAAAAACATTTAAAAATATAAAAAATAGTGATCCGCCGGTAGCGGGTGCAGGGTCCAAGCTACCGGTGGTTAGGGCCCCAGAGACAGGAACCTCCTCACAATACGCGCCGTATCAAGGAGGACTGCCTTCTGAATCAGGCCCTTCACCCAGCCACCCAACGAGAGCCTCTTGAGATGTTGGTCGAGGCTCTTAGCGATAAGGCCATTGACCGTAACGACTATCGGCACAATGATTGCCGAGTCCACATTCCACATAGCGACAACCTCGTGGGCTAAGTCGAGATACTTCAATTGTTTCTCCTTCTCAGCCTTCACGAGGTTCTCGTCATGCGGGATAGTGACATCGATTATCATTATATTATTATTATTATTTATTTAAACAGTTACTAGCCTAAATGGTAAACAATAAAATTGTTTTAACTAAACAATTAATCAATTAAATAATTTTCTTGAAACACCTTAATTACTTAGTGGTCTTATTTTGTTTTGGCGAGTTTAAATAGGAATAACTAGCTAAGATTCTTGAGTTTACTAGTAACTATATATTAAATTATATAAATATTTCAGTACCCAAGAATCATCACAATGGACACAAAATAGTATTATTAAAACTGGAAATAACCAAGATCAGTTAAACACAAGAGAGACCATTAATGTTATGTAAGATTTTTACTATTTTTATTAATCTGATAATATCAGCATATACTTATATTTATTTTAACTTTCATTACAACGTTTATATTATTTTTAGAGTAAATAATAAAAATAAAGAACGTCAACAACAACACAGGGAGCAAAACAGAGAAAAATTGAAACAGCGTGAAGCGGAAAGAAGGAAACGTATACAAAATTTACAAAGTATTACAGGAGCATCTACCTCTTTAAATATAAATAGAAAAGAATTAAATAATGAAATAATAGATGCTAATTCTCAAAGTTCATCTGGTTTAGAAGGAACTCAAACATTATCCATTCAAAGAATTGAGCAAACTAAAGAATATCATGCTCTCCAAAAAAAAAGAGAACGCCAACGAAGATACAGGGAGCAGAACAGAGAAAAACTGAAGCAGCGTGAAGCGGAAAGAAGGCAACGTCTTCAAAATTCAGAAATGATCACAGAATCATCTACCTTTTCGAATATAGAATTTACAGAAATAAAAAATTGAGCCATCGCGGGACGACTGGCAGATGTGAAACATCGAAACTGTTTTGTATAGAAAAACTTTTACAAAAAAAACCGGTCAAGAGCGTTTCGGGCCACGCTCAGTGTAGGGTTCCGTAGTTTCCCGTCCGTAAAAATATAATAAAATATGTAAACGAAGTTAAAAAGAATGCTTGCATATACGATTATACTACAAAGTTAGTCCAGAAATTATTTTGTACAACTTTTTGTCTTTTTTGTACAAAAACTGTTGTTTCCATCAAGTTCAAAATGATTTTCCTAGAAAGTCCTTATAAAGTTCTACTTTTCAGATTTTTTTCATATTTTCTAAACTTATGGTTCAAAAGTTAGAGGGGAGGGACACATTGTTTTTTACTTTTGGAGCGATTATTTCCGAAATTATTGACATTATCAAAAAATGATTTTAGTAAACCCCTATTCATTTTTAAATACCTTTCCAACAATATATCATACGTTAGGGTTGAAATTTAAAAAAAAATCACTTCCCACTTTACATATAGGGGGGCTACCCTAATAAAACATTTTTTTCCAATTTTTATTTTACCACTTTGTTGGCGTGATTGATATACATATTGGTACCAAATTTCAGCTTTCTAGTGCTAACGGTCACAGAGATTAAGCGAGGACGGACAGACGGACGGACAGACAGACATGGCGAAACTATAAGGGTTCCTAGTTGACTACGGAACCCTAAAAACAACCAACTTCCGAAAAATATTTTATGAGTATAATAAAACTCATTACTTATATTCAATTACTTTACGTAGTTTTAACACGAGTAACAAGTATTGAAGATTTGTTTATATGTAACCGTCATGATGATTTAAAATTTTATCATGGACGAAGAATTGATATATTAGTTTTTTTACAAGATGAATTTAAAAGATTATCTTTAATCAAACTCATCATTTTATTTTATTTTATTTTATTTGTTAGGGACAAAAACCAGTTACATGCCAAGCTTAACTGGAGATTCTTAAATTAGCACAATACTTAGAAATACATTTATACACAATCATTCCATATTTATGTTACTACACATGTAACCCACAACATTGTCTACGAATTCACAAAAAAAAAAGTTAAAAGAAAACAGACAATTAGTGTGCATCGTAAAAGACTAGTAAGAAGAAGAATATTGTATATACTTATGAATTTAGTAACTCTATTGCTCTTGCCTTGAAACAATTTTTGGAAAGAGTAAATATGTCAAGCTCCATAAAGTGAGTGTTGTACGCATCAACGAGGCGACGAAGAGGCACGCGCACCCCAGCGTTAGTCCTGCACGAATCTGTGTGGAGTAGTCGAGGCACACGTACCCCACGAAGCATGACACATCTAGGTAATTTGATAAAGGAATGCAGTCGAATCTATTATTGCATATACCATGCAACATCATTACGCCCAGAAGAATTCGTCTAGACTCCAAACTAAGAACATTATAACGTTTCAGTAATCATCTGATTATCTTGTAACATTGCAAGGATTGATCACTGATTTTATGAATTCCAGTATTTTATTACTAACTGAAACATGGCTTCCTGCAAATGAATCAGTTGACTTACCTAATTTCAATTGTATAACTAAATTCAAACGACAAGATGTTAGAGCCGCTGGAGTTGCCATTTATAAAAAACAACAATACTTCACATATTACTACATTCAACATGGATCTAGCAGTTCAGATGCTACAGAGTTTCATGTCTCTCAAACATCCATCGACGATATGTCTGCTTCTCATATTATACTTGAAGATGGAAGAGAATTAATGATGATTGTTGTGTAGATTTCACCAAAAATGAACAAAATCATTTTATTTTTGCATGAGAGATTACTTTCGTACAATCAGAGGTTCAATGAATTTAAAACTAATAAACAAGAACCACCGTTGATTTTAGCTGGGGATTTCAATGTCAATTTTGCGAAAGACGAATAGATGCCATTAAGGGGGAAGCCTCAGGGTAGCCCGCGAAATTCAAATTTTCTTACGTTTTTTTGCAATTTGCAAGTCAGTATTAGGTTGTATGTTGTATGTTAAATAAAGTATGATTCGCGGCCGTAACAAATATGTATTTACACAATTATAATTATTAAAATCACTAATACAGCTCTAAGTTATTATAATCCTCAGAAGTCAAGATTTCATGAAATAGTCATTAATTAGGTTTACCTGGTCTTAAAGAGTTGTATTGATGACTTTAATGATTTATTTCTGTAAATACACATTAGTTACAGCCGCGAATCACATTTTGATCAACATGCAACCTAATACTGACTTGTAAAAAACGTAAGAAAATTTGAATTTCGCGGGCTACCCTGACGCTTTCGCCTTAATTACGTTCCTCCAAGAAGAATTTTAATTGCAAATTAAAAGCAATCCAAGAGAACTTACTAACAGATATGGAACAACAATAGATGCAGGAGTTATAAGATATCTTGATAATGTTATCTCCAACACTTTTGTAACATAGACCAATTGTCACAGTAATACTTACTATTATTGAATAAGAATAAGAATAATTTTATTTTTGCAAATATGGGTAGATGATACATCAATAGGTGTTAGTACAGTACAAGATCAGCCATATTTTGCTATTCAGCATGCAAATATTTACATCAAATGATTATCTATAGGTCAATTATTATTAAATTATATACCATTAAATTAACCGTTATTAAAAATTAAAAATTATAAATTTAGAGTTCCTTATATATAACAAATACTAGACAAGTCAACTAATCTTTTTCTCAGATAGGAACTCAGTCACACTGTAGTACGTCTTCTCTATCAAAAATTTACGTAGTCTATTCTTAAACAGCAATACATTTAAATCTTTCCAATCTCTCGGTAATTTATTATAAATAATTGGGCCCATGCAATAAACACTCTTGCGCATCAAAGCGGTTTGACAGCTCAACTGACATAACATACTGTTGTCACGTCTATTTCTTGGAGCTACATCAGCCATACGTTCGAAACTCACGAAGTCACTGAAGTTTTGAGTATGAATGTCGATGGCTACAAGAGTAGGGAAAGACCAAAGAAACAAACGATGACCGATGACGATGGACTGTGTGAAAGATGTGATGGCTAGAAAGGGAGTGACTACCGAGATGACGACTAATAGAGAATTATGGAAAAAAGGGTCATGTTGCGAAGACCCCAAATAAGTTGGGATAAGGGCAGGACAATGGTGATGAAGTCATTGATTGTACATATTATTATTTTAAATCTGTTAGTTTATGTTTATTATGTAAATATTATCTTTTTTATAATACAAAATTATAAAATCACTGATTGAAGGAATTAAGTTGTATCAATTTAATACTGTGACAGAAGTCACTGATTAAAAAAATTGAGTTGTCTCAATTTAAAGCAAAATGATTTTTGAATGTTTGTATTAAATTAATATAAATGTTTATTAAATAAATAATCGTCTTTTTCTTTAAAAAAATCTGTATATTTTATTTTTAATTGTGCCATATTTATTTCATTTCATAAATTACCATTTTATGCATATTATCTGTACAAAATAATTTCGATGCTTCACATCTGCTAGCCGTCCCGCGACGGGTCTCTTTTTTATAAGAATATGCTAAATCAAAATCGAAATATTTTATTTCACATATACCTACTTCGGCACTTACGAGACGTCAGAAACAAGGTGCACGGTTCCAATTAGTCGTTTCCTATGGAGTAGAGCCGGCAAGAAACTCCGAGGTTACCGTTTTAAAAGTAATTGGCTTTTACAATATTTTCAAATAACAAGTGTTAATAGAGGTTTGGGAGGCCTTTCAACAGGTATCAGGTAGAATACATATATAGATTCTATTTGTTTATCCATACACCCTCATACACTACCTACCAGGACTCAATCACACACTCCCACACTCATGCACAAACTCACACCTACCCATACAACTTCACATAATATCCCACCCCCTTAGGTGTGTGGGGGATTTCATATATCAAAGGCATACTATTCTATCAACGACTACTTTTTAATAGGTTATTGTGATTAAATCAAGACAATGTTTATGTTCTTTCTCCAGAATTAGCTTACTTTCTGACAGGTTATATGAGTTCATATAATTATTTTATTAGTAGTTAATTTATTTTTATTTATACATAATCTACTCATTACAATGTTTTTATGAGTTGTATTGCAATATGTGGTTAGCTAGCGACCTCGACAATTGGTCGTATTATTTTTGCCTGAGCAACCGGCAGCAAGTTCGGCATGCTAATGTCACTGCTTGCGGTAGCGTCGGGGGTCCGGTTGTCTCCTTCCCTCAAATATGGCGAGGGGGTAATGGGTGATATTTGCGTTATGCTCGCGAATAGGTGCTGCTTGTGGTGACTGGTCGTCTTGCCCATGGTTTTGTTGTTATTATTAGAAATTAATTGTTTATTTATTTTACTTCGATGGTTCTAGTTTATCATTTGTTACTTTGAGTTAACACATTATGTGCGGCCAACGCGCATGCGCTATGTATATAGCGACGCGGTAAGCGGGCATGCTCTTTATGCCTGGAGGCTTTCATTTAGGTAGGTGTAAAGTTCTGTTTACGTTTTTAGTTTTGTTTGAGTATAATTTACGATGTTTTTACTAGGCTTGTTAGTTAGTATGTATTAATTCAATCTTGTTGATTCTGTTTCAAAAACAATTCATTTTTGTGATAAGCATGACCTGATTCTACAGCCAGGGTTGGCTTCAGACGAA
This sequence comes from Dicycla oo, assembly GCA_948252095.1. NCBI lineage: Eukaryota > Metazoa > Arthropoda > Insecta > Lepidoptera > Noctuidae > Dicycla > Dicycla oo. The sequence continues at coordinate 18,214,126 of OX411737.1, forward strand.
GGAACACCTCAATGGTCAATAGTACAGGCACAAAATTGTATATACGCTTTAATTATAATCGTCCGTTCTAAAATCCACCATGACCTGGCTGCTGCACCCAGGATTGGCTTCAGACGAGGGAACTCAACGGTCAAAAGTACAGATACGAATTTTATACACGCTTTATTTATCATAGTTAATTCTGAAGTCCACCATAACCTGGCTGCTGCACCTAGGAATAGCTCCAGACAAGGGAACTCCTCAACGGTATACAGCAAAAACACGCAATTTTATATAAGCTTTAATTATGATAATCCGTTCTAAAGTCCACCGTGACCTGGCTGCAGCACCGAGGATTGGCTTCAGACGGGGGAATTCAACAGTCAACAGTACGAACACGAATTTTTTATACGCGTTATTATTTATCATAGTCCATTCTGAAGTCCACCATGACCTGGCTGTTGCACCGAGGATTGGCTTCAGACGGGGGAACTCCTCAACGGTACACAGTACAGACACGGAATTTTATATACTATTTAATTATGACAATCCGTTAGTCCACCATGATCTGGCTACTGGTCCCAGAATTGGCTCCAGATGAGGGAAATCCTCAACAGTCAACAGCACACTATTAAAGTTTCTATAATGGATATTGAATTTGTCTTGACACAAGGACCTTACAAGTGAAGGTGATAGAACAGATATTTTATCAAAATCTAAGGCTAAAAAGAACAAAATAAAATTTAAGTAAAAACCTTTTTAAAAACAAGTTTTTAATTAAAAAAAAAAAAGGTTTTTACTTCAATTTTTTGTTGGTAATTGGCGTGTACTAGCTGACTTATGTCAAATAATTTAACTTGCTTTGTGTTCCGTAATGTAAATTATTTAGCATACTACTGCATGGAATCAAGTATTTTAACTGAACAGACAGCTGTGCTTCTGGGGAGTTTGTTGCGCCACTTCTTCTCCTCAGCTAAAGCACTAGGAAGTGGTGAAGGGCGGGCGTTTTGGGAGACTGTCTTATGCAATTTTGACTTTCGAAATGTGCTAGTTTGAATAAATGACTTTTGATTTGATTTTGTAACCTAAAATTAGTTAATTTATTGTTACCACTATAACAACCTTAGAACTGTTAGTTTTTGTGTTGTGTTAACTTTTATTTTTGACATTTTTGTGCGTCACGTCTTGGCTTAAACCTATTTTCTTTTTTATGGTTCCGTACCTCAAAAAGAAAAAAGGGAACCCTTATAGGATCACTTCGTAGTCCGTACCTTTTTTTTCCGTGGAGAAATGCTCATGCATACTGCACTACCACGGGGAGATAGTACAGTTATGTGGGACTCCAACCCACTAAAACTCCACGGTGTCCTCCTCTGCCGCTTGTGGCGGGAACACGGGCACGCGTTAGCACTCACCGCGAACCCGCCGCGCCTGTCCGTCACCGGACCCTCCTCTGGGGAGCACCCCCCATCACCGGCGCACAAGAACACACCGTGACCACCCCATGGACCAAACCAGCACATGGGCGCCAGACGACCCCGTGTCTAGTCACCCTTGGTCCCCTTGCGACCGGTCGTGTCAGTGGCCCGGCCGCCTACCACTTTTCGGCCGCAGAGGATAGGGGGAGCGGCCAACGAAATACCGACACTCCTCCTCCCCTGCGGCCCCACCGCGTCCGCCATCAGACGGTGGCGACCCCGTCAAGGCCGCGGAAGGTAGGGAGAGCGGCGCATCGCAATACCGGCACTCCTCTCCCGCCGCGGCCTCCAACCCTCAGCCGCGATGCCTCCCATACGACATCGTGGCTCGCCTCAGTTGCGATGTCGCCCAAGCGGCACCGCAACCTACCTGTTGGCCGCTACGTCGTCGACTTCCTGGAAAAAGCCCTGACGAGCGGCCCCTCCTCGGGTTCCTCTTCGCTTCACCGTGGTTGACCAAGCCACGGCTACTGAGCCCCCCGCCTCGACAATGCGGGAACCCCCCGGGGGGTCGTTGTCCGTACCTATGTCTGTCTGTCTGTTCTCTCAAGACCCTTTTTCTCAGGAACGCGTGGAGGTATTAAGTTGAAATTAAAAACCATTTACTATAAAAAAATCAAGCTTCTAAGTCGACGCAATAAAAAAAATAAGGTCATTTATGCGACATATGATGATACTCGCAAATTAATCAAAACCAACAAGGTTCTACCTGTTGAAGAATATTTTACAAGTAATGCAAGTAAAGGAAAAAGTCCGAAAATCACAAAGTAGAATAATTAACACCCTCGCGCCATCCCATCTTCTTAGCACGGCGGGTTGTGCTGGGGTGGCTGCTGCAGGAGCAGAAAACCTGAAACGGCGCAAATATAGCACCTTATTGGGAGCTATATGTTCGAGCCGTTTGGGGTTGAAACTCTAGGCCCTTGGGGTCCGAGTGCTCATCGAGTATTTCGGGACATCGCCAAGCGGTTGGTCGACTCTTCACGGGACCAGAAGGCTGACCTATTTTTAGCCCAAAGAATCAGCATTGCTATCCAACGTGGCAATGCTGCCAGCCTTTTAGGCACTTTTTCTATTGACAGCGATGCGAACGAATTTTTTGATGCCCTATGAGCTTTTCACTTTTTTTTATTTTTATGATTTTTATATACTTGTACATAATATACATATATATCTTTTAGTGTTAGCTTGTACATATAATCTAGTTTCTGTTTGAAATAAAGAATCCCTGTAAATTAACAAATAATTTTTTTGGCCATTTTCAGTTGGAAAATTGACCGTGACATATATCGATGTATGGGAGAACATTTTTTTTTCAACAACAATGTTTAGTTTTTTGAGATAAATTCATCCCAACTACGGAGCCTTCATTGTGCGTGGTCCGACACACACTTGGCCGGTTTTTTTTTAAATCTAACATATATGTATGTACTTGTTACAGCACAAAATCGAAGCTTTCATACCACCGTGGCGTGTGTTGTCAAGAAAGGCCACAATGTGATTGCTGTGGCAAAGTATTCGCCAACAAAATGACACTCAAGTACCACCTCAAGTAAGTACATATCATCACCTGCCGAGCCTTTTCCCAACTATGTTGTCGTCGGCTTTCAGTCTAAGCGGTTGCATCTGAATACCAGCAGTGCTACTCTGTACAAATCTCACCGTGAAAACATAGGTGAGGTGAGCGTGGAGTGAGCTGCCAATAGTGTCAATCCCTAGCGTCAAGTGGAATGACAGCTCACTCCACCTAAGTTTTCACGGTGAGATTTGTACAGAATAGACCACCTGTATTTTATATCAGGTGTAAAAAGACACTTTCCGAAGCCGAAAGCCACATATTCTACCCATTATTTGGATCATTTTTTTTTTTCACTATACCATACCTGGGAATCCACTGGTTCTGGAAATATTGAAGGTCAAAGTCGCAATTTTTTTTTTGTTTACTTATTTTATGAAAACGAATTCCAAGTGTTATTACTAAACTTTTTAGGGTTCCGTACCTCAAAAGAAAGATACGGAATCCTTATAGGATCACTTGTGTCTGTCTGTCTGTCTGTCCGTCTGTTAAAGCCAATTTGCTCCGAATCTAATGGACCGATTAATTTGAAATTTAGTACACTTATGTATTTCTGTGACCCAAACACGGACGTGTAATGTAAATGAATGAATTTTGAATATGGGGGTCAATTTTGGAGGGCAAATAAGAAAATAAAAAAAAAAGCTTTTGCAAACTGTACCGTGCGATATACCAAATGAAAGGGCTTACTGTGAGGGTCTCAAATATGTATTTTTTTTTTTAAATTTGAAAATAAACTGTTTTAATGTTATTTTAGAAAATACACGAAAATTTACCATACCCCCCTTTATCTCCGAAACTACTGAGCTTAAAATTTTGACCAAAAAAAATACAGAAAATAGTTCAATACCTATAGATTACAGGAAAACGTATAAGAAGTCTATGGTCTTAAAATACCATGGTAAATCTCTCAATAATGTGCGTAGTCCGTCAGGCACTTGACCGGTTTTTTTCCAAACAAACATTACCTAAATTTTTAATTTTTCTTAACAAATTACGCATTTGAAGTTACAACAAGGTAATGAATATCAAACGCACACTATCACAAGTACCTACGCGTACGCGTAACGCGGGGCCGTTTGCCTGGGTTTGCGTTACATTGCGCGCAATAGAAAATACTTAACTGTTTTTTTTTATACTTACCTAGAAATAAAAGTCGTTTCCCAGCAATAATTTTAGCGCAAAGCTAAAGAAAAAAAAACCGGCCAAGAGCGTGTCGGGCCACGCTCAGTGTAGGGTTCTGTAGTTTCCCGTCCGTAAAAATATAATAAAATATGTAAACGAAGTTAAAAAAAAAATGCTTGCATATACGATTATACTACAAACTTAGTCCAGAAATTATTTTGTACAAATTTTCGTCTTTTTTGTACAAAAACTGTTGTTTCCATCAAGTTCAAAATGATTTTCCTAGAAAGTCCTTATAAAGTTCTACTTTTCAGATTTTCTAAACTTATGGTTCAAAAGTTAGAGGGGGGGGGGACATTGTTTTTTACTTTTGGAGCGATTATTTCCGAAATTATTGACATTATCAAAAAATGATTTTAGTAAACCCCTATTCATTTTTAAATACCTTTCCAACAATATATCACACCATAACGTTGAAATTTAAAAAAAATCACTTCCCACTTTACATATAGGGGGGCTACCCTAATAAAACATTTTTTTCCAATTTTTATTTTACCACTTTGTCGGCGTGATTGATATCCATATTGGTAAGTACCAAATTTCAGCTTTCTAGTGCTAACGGTCACAGAGATTAAGCGAGGACGGACAGACGGACGGACAGACAGACATGGCGAAACTATAAGGGTTCCTAGTTGACTACGGAACCCTAAAAAGGAGGTTCTCAGTTCGTCGGATTTTTTTTACACCCTGTATAGAGCGACTGCATATCTGACGTCCACAACCCAGTTACTCTAACTAACACGTTATCCATTGATAACACTGGCTATCACACTTAAGGGCTTCTGGCTACCCGTGACATCTGTCAAAGATCTATGAAAGATAGCCCGGACCAACAGCTTAATGTGTTTTGCGAGGAACGATGGTCACTCGTCTGCGGAACAACCTCGGCAAGCAACCTTGATCAATCGACCCGTGCGGCTGTTATTACTGGGTCGCACACGAGCCCCGCTTACTGTATTTGGGTGCTCCAATTCGAAAAATCCTTAAGTCCACTTTTCACTTTTGTTGAGGAGTCATCTGCCTTTTTTTTTTGTGGATGGGAAATCTTCAAATAACTTCTCCCGCTCTGGGTGGAGCGGGAGGGCGTGTCAGACTTCTACTGACTAAAACCCACCCGTGTTCCTTCAGTTGCCTGTGCCAGGGCCACGGTAACTCTTTCGAAAAACCCGCAGCCCTGGCGGGCATCGGCCCTAGCGGACCCCTTCAGCTAGTGCTGACATCTCTTTGAGGCGCGCGTGGAACACAACGCGCCGTCGACCCGGGCCTGGTCATTACCGGACGGCGAGCTACCCGTTGCTCGCCATCCGCAAGCCCGCGCCTACGGTGGCCGGGAGTCGGCTATCGATTCCCGACGCCCAGGGCGTCTCCTGCGGCGATTAGGGGCGTGAGGGCGCAAAGATTGCCTCTCCCTCACGCGTTCAGCCTCCTCCTTCGCGAGCATTACAGCTTCGCAGAAGGAGGTGAGGAGTCATCTGCCTAGCCTTTTCCCAACTATGTTGGGGTCGGCTTCCAGTCTAACCGGATGCAGCTGAATACCAGTATTTTACATGAAGCGACTGCCTATCTCACCTCCACAACCCGGTTACTGGGTAATACGATACCCCTTGGTAAGACTGGTTGACGACCCGTAACGACTGTCAAAGATCCACGAATGACAGCCGGGACCAACGGCTTAACGTGCTTTCCGAGGCTTTTGTTGACGAATAAAGAACGAAATTGATTTTATGAAAAGAACACACATGGCGTATAACAACGAAGATACCATAAAGTAAACTCTTTATTTAAGTATAAAAAACAAAACCCATAAAGTTATTTTAACACCTATAATTGATAAAATAAAGTTTTGGATTTATCATAAGTAAGTAGGACTTGGGGATTTTTCGAATTGGAGCACCGATTTTGTCTTTCAATACAAATGAAGATTCTTTTGCTAATTTATACAGTAGCAATGAGGTCTTCTGCTTACACCATTTTTATTTCAATTATAATACTTTTTGTTCACAGAATCCTGCCACAGAATAAAGATGATAAGCCTAAAGAGAAGTTGTTCATACCGTGTAAAGGATGTGATAAAGTGTTTAATTCTAAGAAGAGTTATAGAGCGCATGTGTGGGTATTCTTTAAAATAGTAAAAACCATTGTTTTTATACGATTTAAGATGACTTTCTAAGAAATAGGAAACACTTTTTTTTTTTTTTCAAAAATATCCGAAAGTAAATACTTTCGGATATTTTTGAATAAAAAAAAACCCGTAAGATATATCCCAAATATGCATGTTGTAATATTATAAAGATATCCGAAAGCTTATTGATAAAATCCGCCAATCAGGGAAACAGATATCCCAAATATCCGTGTTTAAATATCCGTATATTGATATTTAAAAAATATGCGCAAACGTTTCAGTAAAATGAGTTGCTATGTGTTTATTTTATAACCCCCGACGGTAATATAGGTGTGTTAGTTTAACGTGTGTATCTGTCTCTACGACGACTGAACCGATTTAGATTTATTTTTGTTTTGTTTGAAAGGAGACTAGATCGAGAATGTACTTAGCTATGATTCCAGAAAATCTATTCAGCCGTTTGAAGACTATCGAGCGGCCATGGTCACATACATCCTATGTACTTATATCTCTCAATAGTTCTTATATGTAGTTTGTTACGGAGTAAATTAACCGGACATCAGTAGTAACGATTTGACAGCGCCTTTAATATTGTGTCGTAGCAGTAAGGCCGGTTTTTGTAGTGCAAGTGTTACCACTGATTTTCAGCTGACTGTACAATAAATCATATTATATATATCTAAAAATGCTTTTGTAACGTACTAATATCAAAATTACCAACTGTCCCATACAAAACTTCAATACCTACTCGACACAAATATATGGGACGGCTGATTATTTTTTTCTCGATTACGATGTTGGTCCCATGGAGCGAAAGTTCTTCAGTTTGTAGGTCGGTAAAACATCCTTTTTGAGCACACTTTTCTGATACATGCTTTTCTTCACTGCAGTTTTGAACTAACCACGGATTTTTCCACTTTTGTTCCAATCAGTGTAATTCACGACGGCCTAACGTACCCATGCCCAATCTGCGGCAAACTGTTCCAATGGAAGCGCAACCTGGCGCGACACTCGCGCAACCATCGCGAGCGACAGGCGGGCAACTTGCACGAGTGCCGTGCTTGCGGCAAAACGTTCGCGAGCAGGGACTGCTACAACAACCACATGCGGTTCAGCAAGAGGCACGTGTCGCAGGATACTTTCCAGTAAGTTTGTGAAAAATATCCGAAAATGTCAAAATATATTCGTAAAATATCCGACAATGTGTCAAAAATATCCGAAATTATCTGAAAATTTTCAGAAAATAACTGCTAATAATATCTTTAACAATATTCGTGCCGATCTTAATATAACAACTCACGAGTGCTGCGTGTGCAGCAAAACTTTTGCGAACAAGGACTCTTACAATAACCACATGCGGTTCAGCAAGAAGCACGTCGCAAGATACTTTCCCGTGTGTGTGCTTAAATTATTCGCAAGTGTCTGAAAAAAAAAATGTTAAAAAAATATCCGACAATGTGTCCGAATAAGTATCCGATTTACCAAAAATATCCGCGACAATATCCGAAATGGTCTGCAAAATTTCCGAAAATAACTGCTAATAATATCAAAAAAAATATCTTTAACAATATACGTGCCGAGTAACTACATACATCAAAAAAGTCTATATTTATTTTTCTTTTATAAATAATAACTAAGCATTTTTTGATGCGTTAATGACTAAATCAATAAAATCCTTCATTCAATTGTTCATTTAAACACAATAATTAACAATATGTGTACCGTAACATACGTAGTATAAAATAAAGTTAAAACGAAATTATACTTTTCATGTTTTACAAAATTAAATAACGACTTTTTTTAAATTATTTGGTAATTAAATACAAATTGTGACCGCCTCTATTGTTTAAAACTTGTTGGCAACGATTTTTTTATTGAATTTATAAGATTGTTTATCTGATCCTGTGGCAATCGCTCCCAATGGAATTTTAACAAGTCTGCCAATTATTGGATTGTCAACACTCCGTCCAGCTTCTCTAGAGCAAGTCTCTGGAGCATGTCCCATGTGTGCTCACTGGGATTGAGGTCTGGCGATTGTACAGGCCACGGAAATACCCGGATGTTTCCATTCAAGTACTCTCTGGTTCTTCGAGCTGTGTGAAAACGCGCATTGTCGTGCATCAGCGTGAAATCTGAGCCAAGACTTTGTGCAAATGGGTGAACATAAGGCCCGAGGACATCTTCCACGTAACTTTCAGCGTTCATATTGCCATCTACAAAAACGAGCTCAGTTCGTCTGATCTTCATAATACCCGCTCATACCGTTACTGTGGAGCCACTGTAACGGTGCACTCTCTAACAGAAGTGTAACAGTTTATGTTAACGGACAATTTACGAACGACTAGCTTTAATCTTTAAAGGTTATCTTTTCGTCCGATAGTCGGACGACTAAATTTATTTTATTCATCCGATAATCGGACGATTAATATAATTTATTCTTCCGTTTACCGGACGACTAGCAACACCCATTTATTATTTAATTCAATTATTATTTCCATATCTTTGTTTAAACATATTATTTACATAATTATTAATCTCTTTCTTACAATTCTCTCATACTGTTTTTGGTAAGCGTGCCATATGTGCATTGCATGGGTTGGGTCACCCTCCAACTCCGTAGGTTTGTCATCAGCATCTAATTCCACATTCACTCATAAACACTATAAACATTGACACAATCATTGCTGTACTCGTAGCACAGTTGCACCTTTGCTTTGTTCAAAGGTATACTATTCTATCAACGATTACTTAAACGATAAGAATAGTTGGTCACTGTGTTTAACTTAAGACAATGTTTATGTTCTTTCTCCAGAATTAGCTTACCTACTGACAGGTTATATGAGTTCATATAATTATTTATTATCTTTGACTGTCAAGGTCAGTTTATTTTATTTTTATTTATTATTGACATAATCTACTCATTTCAATGTTTTTTTTTTTTATGAGTGGTATTGCAATATGTGGTTAGCTACCGGCAGCAAGTTCGTCATACTCTCTTAGATGTCACTGCTTGCGGTAGCGTCGAGGGTCGGGCTGTCTCCTTCCCTCAAATATGGCCAGGGGGGTAATGGCTGATCTTTGCGTTATGCTCGTGAACGGGTGCTGCTTGTGGTGACTGGTCGTCTTGCTGTGTATTTTGTTTCTGCTTGAGTATAGTTTTCGATTTTTTTTTTGGTATATTGGCGTGTGCTAGCTTACTTATAGCAAATCATTTAATTTAATGTTTTGTGTTGCGTAATGTACCTAAATTGTTATGCGCAGTGTTATATAGATTCATTTTTTTTTAACTGGACAGACAGCTGTTCTGCTGAGGAGTTTGTTGCGCCAGTTCTTCTCCCCAGCTAAAGCACTAGGAAGTGGTGAAGGGCGGGTGTTTTAGGGGACTGTCTTATGTAATTTTGACGTTCAAAAAGTGCTGATTCTCAGCCTAGTTTGAATAAATGACTTTTGATTTTGCACCCATTACATCATCATTTTGTAATTTACTTACACCATTGTTGTTCAGGCTTACATAATTCCAATTCTCGTGTGATGTGGTTGGCCGGACACATGGCGCACTTGTCAAACTGTTACGCAACGCAAGCACAGAAAATAATACCTCGGGAACGTAGGTCACAAAGTTTCTTGTCTTTGGTTCGAGACGCTTCGAAATGTTGCCACATATTTTATTATTTGTGTCTGTACATATATTTTTTTATTTAGATTTATTTAGTTGATCGTGGTTATCTCAACGTATGATACTTTTAATATTAGGTTAAGGGTGCAGCGTCAGGGTAGCCCGCGAAATTCAAATTTTCTTACGTTTTTTTGCAATTTACAAGTCGGTATTATATTGTACGTTGATTAAATTACAATTTGCGGTCGTAACAAGTATCTATTTACATAATTAGAATCATTAAAGTGATCAATACAACACTTTAAGACCAGGTAATCCCAATAAATGACTTTTATGAAATCTTGACATTTTGGGATTATACTAACTTAAGGAGTTATATTACTGATTCTATTGTATATAATTCTGTAAAAACATATCGCTGCTTTGCATGAATACCCGCACAAACCAAAATTTTGAAATTACTGGTTTATAACACAGCCAAATGCAAAATAGTCCTTATTTCATGGAAGTAAGACTCACATTCATAACGGCAAAACCGCCGATTGTGCCGTTATGAATTTGAGTCTTACTGACCATGAAATAAGGACTAGTTTTCCATTTAAATGTGTTATAAACCAGTAATTTCAAAATTTTGGTTTGTGCGAGTATTCATGCAAAGCAGCGATATTTGTTACGGCCGCAAATCATACTTTATTTAACATACAACTTAATGCTGACTTGCAAATTGCAAAAAACGTAAGAAAATTTGAATTTTGCGGGCTACCCTGACGCTTCCTCCTTAAAATCGTTACTTGTTTTTACTGTTCTCAGACAGCGATACATCGCCAGCTTACGCTGAAAACCAGCGCCATGGATTCGTGCCTTCGTGCACGGGCCGCGGCATTATGCTGAGCGTTTAGCCGTTTCGTTGGGTAGTGACGCACATTTCCAACAATTTTATTGTACTACTTATGTTTGTTTTTGTGGTTTGTTATATTTTATTATTTTGCGTTTCGCTTTTTCATGTGTATTTTGTGTGCGTCACTTTCACGTGAATACACCGTTTTTCCTTCTTTCTAATTAATGCAGTACTTTAAAAATTGTGATGTTTTTTATAACTATACTAGAAATCAACAATTTATTACAGTGAACTGTGGACACATGTCTAGAATATCTCTGGAAATTTTTGAATAAATACGTATAAATTTTATGTATTTCTTTTATTTTAATCATTTTCATCATGTCCCTTACCTTGTCAATAACTGGAAACTCGTCTGATTTATGTACATATTATCCTAATACGTTGCAACTTTATGGACATCATGAGTGTGCCTTATTGCATTTCTCAACATTTAATTCAATTCCAAACATTGATAAAATGAATAATAAGTTATACTATGGCTCTAACGAAGTCCTTGAAATACGTGAAGGTACTTATGAATTACAAGATGTCAGCGATTATTTAAAATTGGAAATAAAAGATTGTTCAATAAAAGTACAGTGTAATAATAATACCCTAAAAACTTTGGTATACTGTACCAAATATATCAAATTTTACTAAAGAAGGGACTTTTTAGGAGATTATTGGGGTTTAACACATTAGGTGCGGCAGACGCACATGCGCGTTTTCATAACTTTCTTCGAGTGCGGCGCGGCGCACATGTGCGTTCGTTGTGCATCTCTATTGTTTCGAAAACATCGTAAAAAAAAGGGTCGGTAAGGGTGTAGCATAAAGAAGCGTTTGCATAAAGAATTCAGCAGAGAATGTGTTAATAAGCAGATTTTAAAAACAAATAAATGGTATGTGTCTGAGTTACCAGTCAACATTTTGCCTACGACCGTGATCACAAGTGGTTCGTACATTAAACCCACGATTTCGCACCCAACGTGCCACCTGGATATATAGAATTATAGAAATTCCGAAAAACGCCATATACTTTCCACTTAACCAAAACAACATAAGCTGTATACATATCAGGTTATTAGATATAAACAATCGCTTGAAAAACTTACGCGGTGAAGAAGTGCAGCTATATTTACATCTTAGAAGAAAAATAATTATTGACTACAATAAATATGTGCATCAACAAATTGGGAATGTCAGTTCTACTAAAGTGATCAAGCAAATAAGACCTCGGTCTAAGAAAAAAGTTAGTGTATATTTTATAGACAAAAGAATCGGTATCTGTGTAACATAGCTGCACTCGATCTTTATAAAAAGGCTTTACAATATTGTAATGAAAGTAATACATGTGAGTTTTTGAAAGTACTAACACACTTCACACACACTTTTTTTTAGTTTTTTTTTTAATAGTTTTAGGTGATTAGGTTATTATTTTTAACCGACTTCCAAAAGGAGGAGGTTCTCAATTCGTCTGTATTTTTTTTTTTGTTTTTTTTTTTTTTTGTATGTTTGTTACGCGATTATTCAAAGACGGATGGACCGATTTGCAAAATTCTTTTTTTGTTTGAAAGGGTATACCTCCGAGGTGGTCCCATATAAATTTTATTAACTTTGCTTGGGGAGTTTTTGAGTTAGCTTCAATAATGCCTATATTTCCCACTTATTTTATATGGATGATGTGATGATGTTTTAATAACTTCATTCACTGTTATTTACATGGCTATATCTACAATTATTGTGCTCAATTATGTATTCGAATTTGTGTGGGGTAGGTTCCACAACTAAAAAGTGAAAAATAAAAACTTTTTAGCAAAAGTAAAACCGACTTCTAAAACAAAACACTACAAAGTGAAAAATAACTTTAATTTCGGAAGTCGGTGGCAAAAAACGAAAATAAAAAACGAAAGACACCGACTTCCGAAATTAAAGTTATTTTTCACTTTGTAGTGTTTTTGTAACTTTATTTTAGTGTTAGATTATTTCTCATTTTATTGTTTAATTATTCTTTGTTATTGTTACACTAATATGTAATTAACGAGTATTATTTTGGAATACGTATGACTACACACTGAAATATAGGCTTATCTAAAATAATTTGATCAGGTTTCATTTAATAATAATAATAATATAATATAATCTTGGTACATTATTCACACACGGTCGTCTGATCCCAAACTAAGCAGAGCTAGTACTATGGAAATCAGATAACTGATGTACTACATACACTACTTTTTTGTTTGTAAATACATACTTATATAGATAATTACACCCAGACTCAGGACAAACAGACATGTTCGTGCACACAAATGTTTGTCCTGTATGGGAATTACACACTGAAATATAGGCTTATCTAAAATAATTTGATCAGGTTTCATTTAATAATATAATATAATCTTGGTACATTATTCACACACGGTCGTCTGATTCCAAACTAAGCAGAGCTAGTACTATGGAAACCAGATAACTGATATACTACATACACTACTTTTTTGTTTGTAAATACATACTTATAAAGATAATTACACCCAGTCTCAGGACAAACAGACATGTTCGTGCACACAAATGTTTGTCCTGTATGGGAATTACACACTGAAATATAGGCTTATCTAAAATAATTTGATCAGGTTTCATTTAATAATAATAATATAATATAATCTTGGTACATTATTCACACACGGTCGTCTGATCCCAAACTAAGCAGAGCTAGTACTATGGAAACCAGATAACTGATATACTACATACACCACTTTTTTGTTTGTAAATACATACTTATAAAGATAATTACACCCAGTCTCAGGACAAACAGACATGTTCGTGCACACAAATGTTTGTCCTGTATGGGAATTACACACTGAAATATAGGCTTATCTAAAATAATTTGATCAGGTTTCATTTAATAATAATAATAATATAATATAATCTTGGTACATTATTCACACACGGTCGTCTAATCCCAAACTAAGCAGAGCTAGTACTATGGAAACCAGATAACTGATATACTACATACACTACTTTTTTGTTTGTAAATACATACTTATAAAGATAATTACACCCAGTCTCAGGACAAACAGACATGTTCGTGCACACAAATGTTTGTCCTGTATGGGAATTACACACTGAAATATAGGCTTATCTAAAATAATTTGATCAGGTTTCATTTAATAATAATAATATAATATAATCTTGGGACATTATTCACACACGGTCGTCTGATCCCAAACTAAGCAGAGCTAGTACTATGGAAATCAGATAACTGATATACTAGATTCACTACTTTTTTGTTTGTAAATACATACTTATGAAGATAATTACACCCAGACTCAGGACAAACAGACATGTTCGTGCACACAAATGTTTGTCCTGTATGGGAATCGAACCCACGACTTGCGACATGATAGGTGGTATCTTAACCAACCACGCCAACTGGCCTGCAACATTTGTATTGCAACAAAATTTTCAGATAAAATAGATGCACTGTGGAAATAGGGGGTGGCTATAAGTTTCTCAGCGGATATAAATTTCTTTGTTCGATTAGACTGATCCTTTGATTAACTAAATGAACGGTTACTCTGTTTTCAGTATTTTATTTTTTACCGGAAAAGATAAGAAAATTGAATAACTTAGACTTCAATAGAACTTTAAACAATTGGCTTTGTGACAGATGTTTTTATTCAATAGATGATTACTTAAATTTTAAACAGACATGATGTAAAATTATATTAAACGAAGACACACTTATTTACTTATAATTATTGACATGATTTATAAATCTAATGCTTAGTTAAATTGATGACTGTGAGATATTCTAATAAACTGATGTAACTTCAAGACATTACTATGCATGTACCTACTAGAAATATTTGCACGACTGATAAGTCGAATATAGTGAAACTAAAATTAACTATTTTACCATATTATTATGTAAGTACCTATATTCTGGCAAATAAATAATTTTCATTTCATTTCTAATGTTTTTCCAAAAACACTGTTATTTAATAACTTAAAATAAGTCTTGTTCGAAGGAACTTTTTGCTTTTTGCCTTAATTGAGTATTTAATTCTATGTACTGTTTTAAATATGGACTCTGTCTAAAAGTAATTGCCCTATGATTTTTATGTAACATTAAACCATGTTCTAAACATTTTTTTTTTTTAATGAACGTAATGAATCACATGGTTGTATTTATTATACAAATTTGCAATGAGTTTCTTTGTTTTACCCCCTTTTTTTGTGGATGGGAAATCATCAAAATAATAACTTCTCCCGCTCAGGGTGGAGCGGAAGGGCGTGTCAGACTTTTACTGACTAAAACCCACCCGTGTTCCTTCAGTTGCCTATGCCAGGGCCACGGTATCTTTTTCAAACAACCCGCGACCCCAGCGGCATCGGCCCTATTGGACCCCATCTTTTGCTGACATCTCTTTGAGGCGCGCGTGGAACACAACGCGCCGTCGACCCGGGCCTGGTCCTCACCGGACGGCGAGCTACCCACTACTCACCGTCCGCAAGCCCGCGCCTACGGTGGCCGGGAATCGGCTATCGATTCCCGCCGCCCAGGGCGTCTCCTGCGGCGACTGAGGGCGTGAGGCTGCCTCTCCCTCACGCGTTCCGTCTCCTCCTTCGCGAGCATTACCGCTTCGCAGAAGGAGGTGACGGCCTCCCATGCACTCTCGCTCCGCACCATGGCCTGGACCAGGCTCGGACGCGAGAGATCGCCGCCGCCGATCGCCTCCTTGAGAACACGGCGGTGCTCTGCCCAAGCCGGGCAGACCTCCACTGTATGCTCCACCGTGTCCTCTGGGCGATCCACACAATGGTGACACCCGGGCGTTTCCTCCCTCCTTATGCGAAACAGGAACCTCCCGAAACAACCGTGTCCGGTAAGGACCTGCGTCAGGCGGAAGGTGAGGACGCCGTGGCGCCTCTCTAACCACTCCTCAAAGAGGGGACTTATCGCCGCAATTGTGGCGTGCCCAGCGCTGGGCTGCGACAGTCGCACTCTCCATGTCGCCATGAGATCCCGCCGGAGCTCTGTCCGCTGTACCGTGATTTCTCGCGGCAGCGGAGTTACGCCCCGGCGTTTCGCCTCCTCGCGCCACTCCCACACGTGCGCGAGGACTTTCGCCTCCAGATCCCACGGCGGCAATCCGGCAAGGAGGCTCGCCGCCTCACCGGAGACCGTGCGGTAACCCCGGACTAGCCGAATGGCCATGACCCTCTGGGACGCGTTCAACCGGCGGACTGGCCGCAGCCTCAGGGAACGCGCCCACACCGGTGCCCCGTAAAGGGCCATGGACCGCACGACCCCCGCGTAAAGCCTCCGGCAGGAGGCGTTTGGACCACCTAGATTGGGCAGGAGCCGCTTCAAGGCAGCCTCAGCCCGCTCCAGTCTGGGAGCCAAACGTCGGAAATGCTCCACGAAGTTCCACCGGCTGTCGAGGACGAGTCCCAGGTACTTCATCGTCGACTCGACTGCGATGCGAACCCCTCCTACCGTTATTTGGGAACCCGACGGTGGCGCATTCCGAGGACCATGATAATACATGGCCTCGGACTTGTGCAGGGCCACCTCGAGTCCCAACTGCCGGATCCCCTCAACGACTATCGCAACCCCGCGTGTCGCTAATTCAGCCGCCGCCTGGTGCGACCTCCCCTGCGCCAGGACCAGCGTGTCGTCAGCGTAACATAGCGGCTGACGCCGCTGGGAGGTCGGCGCGCAGCACCCAGTCGTACCCGATGTCCTACAAATGCGGCCCCAGGACCGATCCCTGTGGGACACCGCACGACATCTCTCGCCGGTTCCACTCTCCCTGATAACCGGGGTAGATGACGGCCCTATCCGTCAAATAGGCCTCAACCACTCGACAGAGGTAGTGCAACTCCAGGCCAGGGTATTGAAGGCGTTGGCAATGTCTAGAGACACCGCCAAGACGACCCCACCCCGGGCCACAGCATCCCCCGTCGTGAGAGCTCGCACGCGCATGATGGCGTCCACCGTAGAGCGCCCCCTGCGGAAACCAAACTGGCTCTCCGCCAAATCCGGCCCCTCCTGCACCAGCCACCCGACGAGGCGGTCTGCAATAACTCTTTCAAAGAGCTTGCCCACCTCGTCTTGTTTTACCCCCTGGGGGTACACATTTTTAGGGACAAAATTGTAAGTCATTATGGTGATTATGTAAATGTTCGGGATACAATAGATCTACTTCTAATATGGCTAATTCGTTATCACTTAAAAATCTGAACCTAAATACTGGCACATACTAAAACCGTAAAGATTATTACAATCTAAATGTGCTATGAAACTCTGAGGCGTTGATGGATTGCCTTGGCAGGCATGTATTTGTGATTGAGTAGCATGCCTATGGGAACACATGCACAAACCACCGCGTATACCGCTTTGTATCATTCTGATGATAGCTAAGTCCGATACGAGTTCTAACTGAACGCCCGTTTTTAGCAACATTGCATCGAAAGATACAACTGGGTGCAGTAATGTAAAACGCGGGGTCGAGACTGTAATATTGTTTACAGGTTTTCCGAGAATTTTGAAATATGTCTGTCAATAAAAGCACATCCGTTTTTAAGTATAGATCCGTGTACTCGCCGAGGTTATTAATATTGAATTCAGCCCAAACCGTCTGTGCGTGATTATAATCTTTATCACTAATGTCTTCGTTAGTCAAAGAATCATAAAAATTACCCTTAGACGGCAAAGATTTTTGATCGTAACATTCCCAATTGGTCATGTAATCATATGGATTACATGATACCTTTTTAACGACTTCAAAAAAAGGAGTTATCAATTCGATACGTATGTATGTAATATTATTGGAACTGCGAGATATTCACATATGATGATCTATTAGGGCTTCCAAACAAATATACAAAATTTTTCTTGTCAATAAATTAAACTGTCTGTATTTAGGAAAATGAGATCGAAGATTAACAAAATCTTCCACCTGCAATGTTTTAGCGAGCTTGTCTAAACTGGTTCCTAAAAAGTTGAAGGAATCTATAAATCTTACACACATACTCGTTATCAGCAATAGGAATAAACTTGGTAAATGCTATATAATTTTCTTTAGTCTTAGGGATTATTTTAGTTTGACCTGGAATTTCGCCTAACTTTTTTATAAATAAGTGACAATTGTACCCGGATAAATTGTGAAAAAATATTGGAATACAATACAATACAATACAAATATTCTTTATTGTGGTACATAGGTAAGCAATAAGTTGTTACATGTATCCGAAATTGTACACAGCTATGACCCGCCATAATGGCATGCAATAATTTTAAAGTAGGTAACATTTTAACAGCATAATCAAATAGAAAATTAAAATAATAACAATTTAAATATGCAGCACTTTAGAATTAACGAATATTTTTACATGTCAAGGCAACAATTAAAATAACGAGACAAAATCAATCTGCCTAGCCTTTTCCCAACTATGTTGGGGTCGGCTTCCAGTTTAACCGGATGCAGCTGAATACCAGTATTTTACATGGAGCGACTGCCTATCTGACCTCCACAACCCAGTTATTGGGTAATACGATACCCCTTTGGTAAGACTGGTTGCCAGACTTTCGGGCTTCTGACGACCCGTAACGACTGCCAAAGATCCACGAATGACAGCCGGGACCAACGGCTTAACGTGCTTTCCGAGGCACGGATGAGTCTCGATATGTAAAGATGGTCACCCATCTACGGACCAACCCCGGAAAGCGTAGCTTAACCTGATGGATCGACCCGTGCGGCTGTTATTACTAAGCCACGAGCTCCTCTATAAAATAACGAGACATAAATTATAAATTCAGTTAGAATTAAATAATACAAATGAAGAAATATACACATTTTACTTATCAGGGGAACAATTACAATTAAATAACATCATCGAACAATACATTTTGGTACTTTATGTTGCAAATTACAGTGTCCATGTGCACCTCGATATAGGCCTGTAATATGACAGTGATCTCTTACTCTGTCGGTCAAGAGTAAATTGTCACAAATATGACACCTAACGGCACGTTTGAAGAGAATTTTCCTCAGTGAATATTATAGGTTCACTTTTGGTTATAATTTTATGTATTTGTTTTACATCCTCAGTAAGAAAATGTATAAATTTCGAAACACAATGATTGCCACGATAACTTCTACAGCCCTCAACGGTACCATTTATTGATGACACGAGATTGTAAGCGAACGCCGCCGGCACGTGTCGTTTTGAGAATGACGTGTTAGCGGTGTTGAATTCATCGCCGGAAATTGGGTCAAGTAACGTTTCGAAATCGGCGTATATGACGAATGGAATATTTTGTTTCCTATCATAATTATTAAATTTTAAAAATGATCCTTGTTCAGGTTAAACAGTGACAATCCTTCCATAAAAGTAGGATTCAATTTGACTAGGCGTTGGAAAAAACAATAAACATGTTTCACAGAAATATAGTTTACCATGATGTTTGGTCATCTGATTTCTAACTAAACGAGATAAATCTTTTATGAGACAGTAATGAGAATTATTATTATCGTTTTCTATAAACAATAGATGGATACTTTTATTAGACTTATTATTCGACGTTGTATACAATGGCCCAATAATTGTCTTCTCATTTTTTAAAGCATATACAAATATATTGAGAGAAGGATTATTTTTCTCAAAGATAGCTATGTCCGAGAATATAATTGGAAATTTCAAATTATTAACATTCAAAACATCCTGAAAGTGTGGATAAAGACGAAATCTTATCGGGATGTCTATTTGTGGGATACAAAGCCGCCACAATACACCACAAAAAGCAATAGTCATCATTGTTTCGAATATTCAAACAAGCTCTTTTACTTTTTATGAATTTCGGCAAAGCTAAAAATTTTGATCCGCTGAGTGGTTGATA
Source organism: Dicycla oo (assembly GCA_948252095.1). Lineage (NCBI taxonomy): Eukaryota > Metazoa > Arthropoda > Insecta > Lepidoptera > Noctuidae > Dicycla > Dicycla oo. The sequence continues at coordinate 18,233,864 of OX411737.1, forward strand.
TTTATTGATATTTAACTCTAAATGTGAATTGCATAAAGAACTCCAACCACTACCTCTTTCCTCAAATTCTTAATAAACAGTTAATTTATAAATAGAATCAAAATCGTAAGTAAAATGTGTAATAATTTTTTTTGTACGGAATGATTTTATTTCTTGTTGATCATTTTTATACATAAGAAAAGAAGCAAACAGTTCGAAGTTTATTTTGACAGAAGTGTGTTTCTGTATATGATCTATCTATTACATGTTTGACTGGTGTACTAATACTATTGAGAAACTTCTCAGGAAAACTATGTATTTGTTCGCCTGTTGCTGTGATTTTGTAACTTATGATTCGTGCCTGACTTTGTGTCAAAATCAAAATCTAAAGTCATTTATTCAAACTAGGCTGAGAATCAGCACTTTTCGAACGTCAAAATTACATAAGACGGTCGCTCAAAACGCTCGCCCTTCACCACTTCCTAGTGCTTTAGCTGGGGAGAAGAAGTGGCGCAGCAATCTCCCCAGCAGCACAGCTGTCTGTTCAGTTAAAAAAATTGATTCTATACAACAGTTCACAAAATAATTTAGGTACATTACGCAACAAAAAAAACATTAAATTATTTGCTATAAGCCAGCTAGCACATGCCAATATACAAAAAATTAAAAAAAATCGAAAGCTATATTCAAGCAGAAATATAAATACAAAACTAAAAACGTAAGCAGAACTTTATGCCTAAATAAAAGCCTCCAGTAATAAAGGACGTGCCCACTTAGATATAGCCGTATATGTATGCCGTAACTCGGAAGTCACAAATGATAAACTCGGACCATCGAAGTAAAATAAACAAAGAGTTAATTACTAATAACAAAACAAAACCAAGTTCAACAAGACGACCAGTCATCACAAGCAGCACCCGTTCACGAGCATAACGCAAAGATCAGCCATTACCGCCCTCGCCATATTTGAGGCAAGGAGGCAACCCGACCCCCGACGCTACCGCAAGCAGTGACATCTAAAGCAGCAAGTTCGTCATGAACTTGCTGCCGGTTGCTCAGGCAAGAACAATATGATCAGTTGTCGAGGTCACTAGCTAACCACATATTGCAATACCACTCATAAAAAACATTGTAATGAGTATCTTATGTCAATGATAAATTATTATACCTACTCATCATTATGAACGACTTTTAGTATGGGACCAAACCTAAAATCGCGAAAAAAATCAGCTGTTTAGTACATGTTCGCATAATTCGTCAAGATGTAGTGAACAGCAGATTTTTTTTCGCGATTTCAGGTTTGGTCCCATAGTAAAAGTTGTTAAATAATGATGAACAATACAAGGACCCCTTTATGAGGATACCGGTAATTAAAATTACACCCTTCGTAGTGCGTTTCACGAAAGAATTCCCATCGCCGTAATGTTGGCACCATTGCTTTTCCAAGCCATTTGCTTTCATTCTTCATCGAAAGCAATGGTGCCAACATTACGGCGAAGGGAATTCCTTCGTAAAACGCACTATACCTCTTTATTTTGTTACAGACATGAATGTAACTATTGTGGAAAGAAATTCGCTACAAAATGGTGCCTGACCGACCATATCGACTGGGATCACTTGAAGAAAATCAAATACCAATGCAGCTTCTGTTTTAAGGCAGGTCTAGTAACCACAACAATCAAAGGTCCCATCGTATATTTTCGACAAACCGAACTTTGCCGAATTATATGTGACTGTGTCATTAAGGGGGAAGCGTCAGAGTGGCCCGTGAAATTCAAATTTTCTTACGTTTTTTGCAATTTGCAAGTCAGTATTAAGATGTTAAATAAAGTATGATTTGCGACCGCAACAAATATGTATTTACAGAATTATAATCATTAGAATCAGTAATACAACTCCTTAAGTTAGTATAATCCTGAAATGACAAGATTTCATGAAATAGTCATTCATTAGGATTTTCTTGTCTTAAAGAGTTGTATTGATCACTTTAATGATTCTAATTATGTAAATAGATACTTGTTACGGTCGCAAATTATATTTTGATCAACGTACTCGTACAATCTAATACCGACTTGTAAATTGCAAAAAACGTAAGAAAATTTTAATTTCGCAGGCTACCCTGACGCTTCCCCCTTAAGGGAGTTATGGAATTAATGACAATATACAAGGGCCAAATTAATTTAGCTAGCGAAACTCCGCAGATGTGATAGGTATTGGTACGACAAAATAAAAAGGATTAGATTTTTTTGGGTCAAGGACCGCTGATATTGTTGTTACTTGTGTGAGTTGATAAAATAAAGTTTTACCGTATTGAGATATTGATACTCATCACGTCTGTAAAGTTTACACAAAAACAACTGGCCAAGTGCGTGTCGGACCACAACACGCACAATGAAGGGCTCCGTAGTTGGATGAATTTATCCCAAGAACAATCATAACATTGTAGTGGAAAAACATGTTCTCTCATACATTCCAATTGCAAATGTAAGTTTGTACGCGCAATATTGAGAGATTTACCATATTATTTTAAGACCATAGACTTCTTATAAGTTTTCCTGTAGTCTATAGGTATAGAACTATTTCCTGTATTTTTTTTTATTTTAGGCCCAGTAGTTACGGAGATAGGTGGGGGGGGGGGGGGAATAGTCTATTTTCTTAAATAACTTTAAACTATTTAAAAAAAATATATATATATATAATTGAGACCCTCACAATAAGCCTTTTCATTCGATATGTCACACAGTACAATTTGCATTTTTTTTTTCTTATTTGCCCCCCAAATTTAGCCCCCATATTCAAAATTTATTGATTTACGTTACACGTCCGTGTCTGGGTCATAGAAATTCTTATGTGTACCAAATTTCATCTTAATTGGTCTATTAGATTCAGCGCAAATTGGCTGTGACGACAGACAGACACACGAGTGATCCTATAAGGATTGCGTTTTTTCCTTTGGAGGTAAGGAACCCTAAAAACTGATTTTTAAACTAATATTTCCATGACTACACTACCGGCAGTTGATGACCCCAAAAAAACAACATCAAATTATTTATTTTTTGTTTATCTTGTTTAAATATATCGCTACCCATCACTTCTGCGGCGTCTTGCTAGCTAATTTAATTTGATCTTGTATAATAATTTAGGTGGGAATATAAATCAATTTCTATTAATACTCAATACCACTTTGCCCGACCTGGGAATCAAACCCAGGACCTCATGCTCACCAGTAACGCTTGCGACCACAAGACCAACGAGGTTTCCTGTGTATCGTCTAATCCTAACTTAATATTATAAATGCGAAAGTAAGTGTGTTTGTTTGTTTGTTTGTAACCTTTTCACGCCTAGGCCACTGAACCGATCATCCCAAAATTTTGCATATACGTTGTCAGGTGTACAGAAACGGACATAGGGTACCTTTTATCCCGAAAAGAAGTACTGTTTCCGAGGAAAATAAAAATAACGTTCTTATGATAACAGATGACGCCACATGTGTTTCGAATCATGATTGAATTATATTATTATAGAAACTTTAGTAGTACACTCACAGGCACAATTAACCGGCCACCTATATCTTTCGTCACCCTGTTTGTTTACGGTAACTATGGCTTATCCACTGTTTTATGTTTTGTCAAGTGGGCACTTTAGCAATAAGTTAAACACTTATATCCATAATTCGTTTTGTACAATCGTGTCTGCGAAGCGTTTTTGGAATTTAGTCGTTTTTGGACATTGTTGCCGCTGCAACAATGTCTGTTAACATTTCCTGTTCTTTTCTGCCATAGTGTGTGAATATTGTTTAATTTGACTTTGTAGTGTCCGTTTATTGTTTGTGACTCTAAAAAATGCCACTTGATGCAACTGGTACAGCTAGAGCAGTGGATTTAGCTGACGCTGGGTACAGCCAACGTCGCATTGCTCGTACACTCTGTGTACTTCGAACCACGGTACGAGATGCCATCAGATGATTTCGGGAGACTGGTCCATATACCCGGAGGCTAGGTCAAAGCCGACATCGATGCAATTTAACCCGAGATGACCGCTTCGTTGTCAGCAACGTGTTGAATAATCGCTTTTGCACCGCTACTGAAGCTCGTACGCGGTGTTTTGAGGTGAGAAATGTCAGTGTGAGCGAACGTACGATAGGAAGAAGACTGGCAGTAATAAATCTGAGAGTTTTCGTCCAGCTCGCGCCCCACAATTGCTCCCACAGCACCGTAGAGCTAGACTTGGTTTTGCGCTAGAATATGCTGACTGGACTGTGGGGGAATGGAAGGACGTACTGTTCTCATATGAGTGCAGAATAACTTTCAGAGGTCCAAATGGACGGCAACGTGTCTATAGATGCCAAAACGAAAGGTTTGCTCCATGCGCTATAACCGAAACAGTGGGTTACCAGGGAGGGCCCATAATGGTTTGGTTCAAGTTTAGCTCTACGGTGCTGTGCGAGCTGGACGTAAAGCACTCAGATTTATTTCTGCCAGTCTTCTTCTAATCTTAAGTTCGTACACACCGACATTTCTCACCTCAAAACACCGCGTACGAGTTTCAGTAGCGGTGCAAAAGCAATTTCTCAACAAGTTGCTGTCAACAACGCGGTCATCTCGGGTTGAAGTGCATCGATGTCGGCTTTGACCTAGCCTCCGGGTATATGGACCAGTCTCCCGAAATCGTCTGATGGCATCACGTACCGTGGTTCGAGGTACACCGAGTGTAAGATCGATGCGACGTTGGCTGTACCCAGCGTCAGCAAAATCCACTGCCCTAGCTGTACCAGTTGCATCAAGTGGCATTTTTTAGAGTCACAAACAATAAACGAACACTACAAAGTCAAATTAACCATTAACAATTGACTGGCCTGTTGGTCTAGTGGTTAGTGGCCCTGACTGCTATGCCGGAGGTCGTGGGTTCGATTCCCACCCAGGACAAATGTTTGTGTGATGAGCATGATCATTTGTTCTGTGTCTGGGTGTAATTTATCTATATATGTATGTATTTAGAAATATATAAGTATGTTTATCAGTTGTCTAGTACTCATAACACAAGCTCTGCTTAGCTTGAGGCTAGACGGCGTTGTGTGATAGTTGTGGAATATTATTATTATTATTATTATTATAACCAATATTCACACACTGTGGCAGAAAAGAACAGGAAATGTTAAGACATTGTGGCAGCGGCAACAATGTCCAAAAACGACTAAATTGCAAAAACGCTTCGGAGACACGATTGTACAAAACGAATTATGGATATAAGTGTTTAACTTATTGCTAAAGTGCTCACTTGACAAAACATAAAACAGTGGATAAGCCATAGTTACCGTAAACAAACAGGGTGACGAAAGATATAGGGTTAATTGTCCATAGTTAAACGGAAAGGATCCAAACCACAACACGCTTCATGTGGGTTGGATCCTTTTCGTTTAACTATGGACAATTGTGCCTGTGAGTGTATGTTAAGAGTTTTTTCCGACAAGCACGCGGGCGTAGCCGCCGGCAAAATCTAGTATAATAAATGGTGGTTTCTTTTGCAGGCATTTAAAACAGCTAAAATATTGGTAGCTCATGTCAATAATATCCATGAGGGTAAGAAAAAAGAAGTTGAGGGTGAACATCTATGTGAAATATGCGGCAAATCATACAGGGTGAGTCATCCATAATCTATAATATAAAAATGAATCGCTGAATGTGTTGCTAAGCGCAAATCTCGAGAGCAGCTGAACCGATTTTGCTAATTCTTTTTTTAGAATTTTCCTTGAAGTACGAGGATGGTTCTTACGGAGAGAAAAATTTAAAAAAATGCCTGAAAAGGTCTAAAAACAACACTTTTCTATACTCCCATACGATCGATTCGTAATAATACTTAAAAGTCAATTTGAACTTTAATACCATACCATAAAGTTTGTGTTAGTGGAGAGGTTCCGGGAAGGCAAAACAATTGAGTGACGTTAGTATCGTATAAATATTAATGTCAATATTAGTGACTATTAAAAGAATTTTAGGTGGCTTATAATTTTTATTTTTTCACATAATGTAATTTATTAACTTTCTTTTTTCTTTTTTTATCTTACTAGCTGACCAGGCCGTCCTGAATATAGCAGAATAAGTATTAAAAAAAATAAAAAATTAAAGAATTGACTGTTAGGCGGTACGAAGTTCGCCGGGTCAGCTAGTCATATATATAAATAATCCTCAAAATAAGAAAATATCTGCAATCATTCCCAAAATAATCCTAATATTTTGCCGGTACAGACCAGGGCCTGACAGCTTTCGTTCACGTTTCCGCCATTAGTCGCTAGTTTCGCGTTTAAAAATTATGTTATCTGTGGTATTTTTCACGCCATCTTTTCTTGTTTTTACAGATTGATTTTGTTAGGATACTGTATTATTAGCACTGTCTGTGTACCAAATTTTGTTATCCGGGTGAATATTTGACCTTTTAACCGCCCGTCATTACCTTCCGCCAAAAGTTGATGAAAGAGAATATATTTAATGAAATATTTCAGCAATTCCTGATTCTGGTCCTTAAGCAGATTCTGGGAATTGATGAAATATTTCATTAACGATATTCTCCTTCATCAACTTTTGGCGGAAGGTAATGACGGTGGTTAAAAGGTCAAATATTCACCCATCCTTTTATTTAAAATAGACTGGACACTGACTTTCTTTGCGTCGTCTATCACTCTGTTTTTCTGGACGTCGTACGACCCTAGAATTCCATATCGATGGCTTATTGATTCACGTTAAGGAGGAAGCGTCAGGGTAGCCCGCGAAATTCAAATTGTCTTGCAATTTACAAGTCAGTATTAAGTTGTATGTTAAATAAAGTATGATTTGCGGCCGTAACAAATATGTTTTTACAGAATTATATACAATAGAATCAGTAATAGAATTCCTTAAGTTGGTATAATAATATATTTTATTGAACTTAATGGGCATATACAGACAAAACATTTATAAAAAAGAAAATCGTGGAACATGAAAAAAAAATATATATAATAGGTTGGGGAAAAAGTTTCTTCGCATTTTTTTAAGAAAATTCAAAACATTTTTTAATATAGTTTATTTACATTTAACTAAAGTATGTAGGTACCATTTTGTTCGATAACTTTTTGCCATCTTGTAGGTAGGGACATGATCCCATTGCTATAGAAATTTTGGGACTTCTGGTCAAAATACCGCGACAAGTGGTTTTGGCAGTCCTCTCGTGATGTTAACCTGACACTGCCTAAAGAATTCTGAAGAGACCGAAACAGGTGGAAATCTGAAGGTGCAAGGTCAGGACTATACGGCGGATGCATTAACACCTCCCAGCCAAACTCTCTTAATTTTTGCTGAGTGGCTAAAGATGTGTGAGGTCTAGCGTTATCATGATGAAAAACCACACCCCTTCTGTTGATTAATTCCGGCCGCTTTCTCTCAACTTCTTGCTTTAATCTCATCAGTTGTTCGCAGTAGAGTTCAGAATCGATGGTCCTGCCTGGTGGTAACAGCTCATAATGAATAATGCCCTTCCAATCCCACCACACACACAGCATCACCTTGTTGCGAGTTAACCCGGGTTTCGCCACAGTATGTGAAGCCTGACCGGCCTTTGACCACGACCTTTTTCGCACGTTCTTGTCATACGTGATCCACTTTTCATCGCCAGTTATCAGCTTCTTCAAAAATGGTTCGGTTTCATTACGTCGTAATAAAGAATCACAAATGAGTACACGGTTCATTAGGTTTCTTTCAGTGAGCTCGTGAGGTACCCAAATGTCGAGCTTTTTTGTGTACCCAGTTTTTTTCAAATGCGCCAAAACTGTTTTGTGGTCAATTTCCAGTTCTTCAGCTACGTCATAACTACTGATATGCCGATCTTGCTCCACTTTTTCAAAAATGGCATCCATTTTATCCGTAATAGGGCGACCAGAGCGACGTGCATCTTTGACATCAAAATTTCCGGATTGAAAACGCTTAAACCAAATTTGTGCTACTCTCACAGACACTACACTAGGTCCATAAACATCGCAAATTTTTTTCGCGGCTTGCGTTGCATTTTTACCTTTTTTGTAGTAAAATTTTAAAATGTATCGAATTTCTTCATTAGATTCACTCATCTTGACGGTACGAAAAACAAATGAAAATCACACATTTTCCTAATTTGAATTTGGAATTATGTTCTTTAAAATTTAAACTTTCAATGATACCAAAACCAGCCAGATACAAATAGTATAGCCAAAGAGATTTTATTACAAGTTCATACATACTATAATGCGAAAAGACTTTTTCCCCAACCTAATATATAGTATAATCCTAAAATGTCAAGATTTCATGAAATAGTCATTTTTTGGGATTACCTGGTCATAAAGAGTTGTATTGATCACTTTAATGATTCTAATTATGTAAATAGATACTTGTTACGACCGCAAATTATAATTTGATCAACGTACAATATAATACCGACTTGTAAATTGCAAAAAACGTAAGAAAATTTGAATTTCGCGGGCTTCCCTGACGCTTCCCCCTTAAAACATCTCGAGTATGCGTGACGGTAGCAACAGAACGCGGAACGGCAATTAAGTGAAACTAAGCTCATAAGTCACAATCGTATCTGTAGCTTGTTTAAAGTAATCTGTGGTACAGACCATTAAACTGAACAACTTTTTCCATAAGACCAACATCGTAATCGCTAAAAAGGGCTGACAATTTTTTCGCGAGAAAGTTGTTCAGTTTAATGGTCTGTACCACCCCCTTAATTATGACCACACTTTTCTGATACACCCTGTGTAATATCCGCAACCATTCGTACACAACGATTTAAAAAAAAATCCGCAAGGATTAGTGAAATACTCCCAACATTTTGTTTAGCAGTAAGCTATCATTTTTACGCTACTAGTAATTTTTTTTTTTTTTTTTTTGTGGATGGGAAATCATCAAATAACTTCTCCCGCTCTGGGTGGAGCGGAAGGGCGTGTCAGACTTTTACTGACTAAAACCCACCCGTGTTCCTTCAGTTGCCTATGCCAGGGCCACGGTTTCTTTTTCAAACAACCCGCGACCCCAGCGGCATCGGCCCTATTGGACCCCATCTTTTGCTGACATCTCATTGAGGCGCGCGTGGAACACAACGCGCCGTCGACCCGGGCTTTTATGGTAGCCTACATTGTCCCATTACCAAGCAAAGGTCTCCCCAAATCCATCCAACCATCCTTTTCCAAGGCTACCTCGATCCAACCCTTGCGGTACGCGTCTAGGTCGTCTCGCCACCTCTTCCTGGGCCGGCTTCGGCGGCGTTAATTTGTTTATAAATATTGAATTTATTATCCTTTACAGACAGTGAAACGACTCAAGGGTCATGTATGGGCGATGCACACAAAACGGTCAAACAGCAAGATATTCAAATGTAAGCTGTGTCCGGCGACGTTCATGTGGCAGACTAGCATATACAAGCATATGAAGATGATGCACGACACCAATAAGAAGATTAAGGTGAGGATACTAAGATACGCACTCTCACACACCACACACACACACCCCACTTACACCCCCACAGATAACTCTCCGCAGATTTTTTTTGGCGGGAAATCATCAAATAACTCCTCCCGCTTTGGGCAAAGCGGGAGTGCATGTCAGACTTTTACTGACTAAAACCCACCCGTGTTCCTTCAGTTGCTTGTGTCAGGGTCACGGTAACTTTCATGCAACCCGTAACCCTGGCGGGCATCGGCCCTAGCGGACCCCTTCAGCTAGTGCTGACATCTCTTTGAGGCGCGCGTGGAACACAACGCGCCGTCGACCCGGGTCTGGTCCTTACCGGACGGCGAGCTACCGCAATCGGCCTGGAATCGGCTCTAAATTGCCGACGTCTAGGGCGTCTACTGCGGTGACTAGGGGCGTGAGGGCGCTAAGATTGCCTCTGCGAGAACACACCCTACACTCTACAACCTACACCTTACCACACCTTTTACACAATACACACTCCTTTAACACAGCCCATTCACACTTCACAACATCAAACAAACTCTCTTACCTCTACACTACAACAGCACACCCCTTCTTTCACATATAACCTTATATATAGACCCCACACGCTACAAACTAGGCTCTAATAGCAAGATATACAAATGTAAGCTGTGTCCGACGACGTTCATGTGGCAGACTAGCATATACAAGCATATTAATATGATGAACGACACTAATAATAAAATTATGGTGAGGATATTAAGAATATCTAATATTGTGTATATTAGATATTCTTAATATCCTCACCATAATTTTATTATTAGTGTCGTTCATCATCTCTCACACACCACTCACCCCTGTACACACCCCCACACATAACTGTCCGCAACTTACAACCCCATTTACACAATATATACTCCCTTAACACAACCCATTCACAAGCCACAACATCAAACAAACTCACCTATACAACACATCAGCACACCCCCTCTTTCACATGCAACCTTACATATACACCCCACACGCTACAAATAAGGCTCAAATAGCAAGACATTAAAATGTAAGCTGGGTCCGGCGACGTTCTTGTGGCAGACTAGCATATATCGGGAAGTGTTTTTTTAGAGGGGAAAACTTTAATCTGAAATAAAACACAGAAAAGTGTTTTTAATACCTAAGAAATTGGCTTTATTTGATAAATAATTTTATGGCATTAATGTTTGACCATGATTCCGGGCTTGTGGCCGCCGCGGCTGACACCAACGCTTAGTTTACTGAAATCTTAACTTTGTTATTGGCTTAATTTACTAAAGGAAACATTTGACAAACGACTAATTTCACGAAATCTGGCCACCTCGTTCGTGCGATTTGAAGCCATTTTCTCTGAGGATATGGAAAGTCGCACGTCTACTCCAATAAACCAGTAAAAATTGAGCACTTGGATGCCAACATTCAATGCATTATTGCCGAAAAACAGCGTGAATTACTGCGAAGAGTGTGTGAAAATTTGACCTCCAGATTACGCCATGTACGTGTCAGCCGCGGCGGCCACAAGCCCGGAATCTTATCCAAACATTAATGCCATAAAATTATCTATCAAATAAAGCCAATTTCATGGATATTAAAAACATTTTACTGAGTTTTATTTCAGTTTAAAGTTCTCCCCTCTAAAGAAAACTCTTTACAAACATATGAATATGATGCGCGATAATAATCAAAAAGAAAAACTTTTGACACTTGGAACTTGAGGCCTTACTAGATGGTTTTATATTAATATATCTTTATCTATATCTATCTATCTATACTAATCTAGCTCAATAAGCTAATCGAGCTCCTAGGCATGGAGTTGACATCTGGTCTCATCTTCGGCGCCACCATCGAATACAAGGCCCAAACTGCGGCCAAGAAGCTGGGCATCCTAAATAGGGTGAAGCAATACTTTACGCCTGGGCGGCTTTTGACCCTTTACAAAGCGCAAGTCCGATCCTGCATGGAGTATTGCAGCCACCTTTGGGATGGATCAGCCAAGTACCAACTAGCCGCGCTTGACTCGGTGGAACGCAGAGCTAAGAGGCTCATTGGCGACGTAAAACTGGTGGATGCCAAGCTTCATAGCCCGACAAGCAGGCAACCTTGCGGCGATGAGCCAATCATCGCCGCAAGGTGGCCTGCTTGTCGGTCTTCTACAGATTGTACTTCGGAGAGTGTGCCCGAGAACTCCACGACCTCATTCCGCCGGCCCCCTTCTACCACCGGACATCTAGACGCACTGCCAGTTACCATCCCTACCTGGTTGCTATTCCAGCAATGCGCACTAAGCGCTTCCAAATGTCTTTTATAATGCGCACAGCAAAGGAGTGAAACTCACTACCTGCGTCTGTGTTTCCGAACGCATACCCTAATCTCTTCAAAGTGAGAGTGAACAGGCTTCTTCTGAGTAAGCTCACTCCATCGTCGACTTTGTCTCTGTCACCTCTGGCCTAGACTAGAGTCAAGAGCAAACCCATCTCAAATAAAATGAAAAAAACTAATGAATCAGTTTTGATGGTTCTTTCACTAACGTGATCTACATACTTACAGGAAAGTTTTAGTATACAGGGTGTAAGTGTAAACAGTGGCAACCTTTATGGGGGTCATTGTACTCATCATTATGAACAATTTTAACTATGGGACCAAACCTGAAATTGCGAAAAAAATTAGCTGCTCAGTACATTTATGTTCAGCACATTTTGAACAGTTGATTTTTATTTTGCGATTTCAGGTTTGGTCCCATAGTAAAAGTTGTTCATAATGATGAGTACAATGACCCTTTAAGAGGTTGACACTGTTTACACTTACACCCTGTATTTATCTATATTTATTAGGTAATCATTCTTATGTACGAAGTTATATGCTTAGATGTACTGTATCTCCAGCATATCTAAGCGGATTTGGACGATTCTTCTTTTCGTTCGTCTTTGGCTTATATAATTATATATTCAACTAAAATTGGAAATATAAATTTACTTTAAAAAAAGTAAAAACCGACTTCAAAAACTTAAAAAGAATAAGATAATTTTCATTAAAAAAAAAACTTAACAGCTTCTGAAGTCGATGTCTTCAATTCTTCAATGCACCTTAGCTTGGAAGCTTGGCACCGACTTCAGCTTTCATGAAAGTTTTTTTTAGGTTTTTGTAGTAGGCTTTTACTTTTATAAAGCAAGTTTTTCTCTTTGAATTTACAGAAATACTAATTATGATTTATTTTCAACAGACACCTCGCGCCGTGCAACCAGTAAAGAAAGAAGAGCCCTACCCGGGGATCGAACTAGCGAACCGCATGCAGTACTTCCAACAGAACATTGGTGGCAACTTAAATATAGTCCACATACAACCTTTGGGAATGTCTCAGAATATTGTTTAACTTGCGACACGCCCTGCTTCGCACGGTTTTAACGACTTAAGAAAATGTGGCGGCATCTACATCGCAACATGCGAACTACGCATCACTGTGACGTCACGCAAAATCCTGCATCGCGCAAGCAGAGTTTACTGTGCGACTAGCATATACAGGATGAGTTTTTCAAGTGGGCGTGGATGGCCAAATCCGAAACTATGAGGAATAGCGAAAAGTACTCAAAGGAGTCTCCGGCTCGATTTTGATGAAAACTAAAACTGCATCATTGGATTTTTGAAAAATCAATATCATGTTTTGATAGGTAGGTAACATAAGAAAAATAAAAAAAAAGTATTTTTTGTTAAACATAAGCTCTTTCTTTTAGTTTGCCGTATGTCATTACTCCCCAGAATTCGATCCTTATAAGCGACACTATCGCATCGTGTAATAATAGTGTTTTTTTTTTATTTACAAAATCAACGGGTTCGATTCCTGGCTAGAAATATTGATTTTTTTAAAAATCCAATGATGCAGTTTTAGTTTTCATCAAAATCGAGCTCGCGACTCCTTCGAGTGGTCGTGGGTTCGATTCCCATCCAGGACAAACAATTGTGTGCATGAACATGTCTGTTTGTCCTGAGTCTGGGTGTAATTATCTATATAAGTATGTATTTACAAAAAAAAAAAGTAGTGTATGTAGTATATCAGTTATCTGGTTTCCATAGTACAAGCTCTGCTTAGTTTGGGATCAGATGACTATTAATATTATTTATTTACTTTTCGCTATTCCTCATAGTTTCGGATTTGGCCATCCACGCCCACTTAAAAAAATCACCCTGTATACAACGTCCCGACAGCAATCGTCGGGCAGTAGCCTACCAGACACAACACCCGTCTGCTCGGAGGATCCTCCCTTTTCTATGGAGGATGAGTGAACTTTACACCCTGTTCCTTATGCCTCTTTAAAAACATCGTGATTTCTTTTTATTATTCGCACTAAGCGCTTCCAAACATCCTTCATAATGCGCACGGCAAAAGAGTAGAACTCACTAACCCGAATCCCTTCAAAGTGAGAGTGAACAGGCTTCTTCTGGGTAAGCTCACTCCATCGTAGACTTTGTCTCTGTCACCTCTGACCTAGACTAGAGTCAAGAGCAAACCCATCATAAAAAAAAATATTATGTAATACTCGTAACCACTGATCGGAGTAGGTAGAGCTATTTTGGTTCAATGACCGTAAACGTTGATGTTAATATGGAAATTCCCCGGGATCCTAACTGAAACTTCGAGATTCGAAAAAATTTAATTGATTTTTTAAGGATAAAAGACAGCTTGTCTTATGTATTGGCAGTGAGCGCACGACGTTGTCAAACTAACATCAGCGCAGGTTGCTAATTTCCATTGCGCACACGCGCGATGTTGCCGCTCAGGTATAACGCGCGATGTTGCCGCTCAAGTGTAACGCGCGATGTTGCCGCCCAAGTGTAACGTGCGACATGACTAGTGGAAATAAAAGAATATAATAGCTGCCTGCGCCGCTAGAGGTGTGCATCTGTTTTTGTCTCTTTCTACAGCCTTTAAAGTTTAAATTGTTTTTCGACGATAACCTTGTTGACTCACTCCATAACTTCGGTTCTCGTCGGAGGGGTGGAGGGATAATCCCTCAGGGATATGTGTTCGTTCATAATTCCTTAAGACGTGAATAGTTTTTTACAAAATAACTAACTTATTGAATAATATATTAGATGACTTTTTACCGTCTTGAATAAGATAGGGTATAAGGGGGATAGGTGGAGATCGTGGCTAAGTAATAATAGCCACACGGGTCGACCATCTTTTCATACCGAGACTCCTCCGTGCCTCGGAAAGCACGTTAAGCCGTTGGTCCCGGCTGTCATTCGGTGATCTTTGATAGTCGTTACGGGTCGTCAGAAGCCCGAAAGTCTGACAACCAGTCTTACCAAGGGGTATCGTATTACCCAGAAAGTGGGTTGTGGAGGTCAGATAGGCAGTCGCTCCATGTAAAATACTGGTATTCAGCTGCATCCGGTTAGACTGGAAGCTGACTCCAACATAGTTGGGAAAAGGCTAGGCAGATTGATTGGTATATAATATTGCGATTTTAGGTCAGCGCCATCTCTTGATCAATAGTGGAACTAATGTAGTTTTTGTTGATGATTTCTGAAAATGTGTACTATTTAGAGACATCGTTTTATTTTTCCTGTAATCTTTACATATAACTTCTATCACATAGAATAATTTCAGATTTTTCTCTATGCAAACTTCGGAGATAAGGGGGGAGGGACGGTATTTTTCATCAAAAGTCGAAAACTGCGGCCTAAAAAAGAAAAAAAAATGTTTGAGAATGTGCAAACAGCGCTCTTTGACACACATGCAATAGTGCCACATGCCTCTTCGAATTGTTAAGTTAATAGCATTAGTAGTTCTTGAGATATCCAGCTGTGGCAGATTGACAGACAGACAGACTGAGTCGCACCATAAGGGTTCCTTTTTACCATTTTGGTACGGATTTATATTTCTTATAAGTCGCGAATCATATTTTGATCAACTACCCGACACTGAAATGTAAATTGCAAAAAACGTAAGAAAATTTGAATTTCGCGGGCTACCTTTGCGCTACCACCTTAATGATATGAATTAACAACCAACGATAAGAAAATATTTATTTATTTGAGATGGGTTTGCTCTTGTCTCTAGTCTAGGTCAGTGGTGACAGAGACAAAGTCGACGATGGAGTGAGTTACCCAGAAGAAGCCTGTTCACTCTCACTTTGAAGAGATTAGGGTTGTATGCGTTCGGAAACACAGACGCAGGTAGTGAGTTCCACTCTTTATAAACGACATTAATTTGTAACAGGTTAAATTGTACTTATTTGTGTGACGATAATAAAATTATGTATTAAATGAATTGCCATAATAGCTATGTAATATATTAGCGTTAATTGTAATTGTAATTAGGAACATTTTATACAAAGACAATTTATTATTATTAATAAAATGAATTTAAAACGATATTTTGTTTTTTTTTTCTGTTATTCAACACTAGCTGGAGCCCTGTGACGACTTTTTTTTATTTTTATTTAAATGGCTTCTCGTAGTTGGCCTAGAGAGGCCGTGACTACTTAACCGGTCAATCCTGTGGCTGCCTTAAGCGAACTCAAAGCCTCCAGCCAGGGGCATAGAACTTACAAGACTAAGCGACTACACGCTAAGGGCTCCCCTGTGGGGAACGAACCTCGGCTTATGTCGTCGCTGGGGTGAGGACAGCTAGATGGGACAGGCTGGATCAAATTATGGTATTTAAAGGAGCTGGCCCAAGCGCCATACAAAAAATACCCAGGCCCGGCGCAAAAGTTATGTGTTCCAGATTTTAGAGGATATTTAAAAATAATATTCCATAATATCATTATCCCTGTATTGGGTGGCTAACATTTTTTTTTGCTCGAGAAGTTTTGTGGGCGTTCCTATTAAAATCTCATTTGTGTGGACCAAAATATGTATTATTATTTGCAATTATTGTGTAATCGCAAAACCACAGGGGTAGGCATACATAAACAAAGTAATATAAGTATTAAATTCATCAAAATAGATCAAAATCAATTAGATGAAATTGTAATACACAACAAACTATACATCAAACGCTAGCGGATGACTGCGACACAGAACATATATTATATACCCTGACGACATGCGACTGTAATAATAATTGGTGGCTGAAAAGAAAACAAAATTGAAAAAAAGTAAAAAATGACGTTTCGAAAATTAAATACCGCGCGGATTCTGTACGTGTCAAGTTACCGACGTTTCATCGGTTAAGACTTTACGTTATGTACTATACTACGACCACAGACTAAAGAGTTAGATTATATTAATAACCTGTACCTATGCTTATTATAGGTTTTGTGTCAGTATGCTTGTTTGTAAACAATTAACGAACTATAGCATAATAAATATTTTGGTCGGTAAATGAGTTTTTAATAAGAACCCCTACAAAACATTTCGAGCAAAAAAGAAAAGAATGTTAGCCACCCTTTAGAGAGATAGTGATAGTTTTAAATATTATTTTAAAATATTCTCTAAAATCTGAGATACAAAACTTTTACGCCGGGCCTGGGTTTTTTTTTTTTTGGGGCATCGCTTTGAAAGCTGCTAGCTCAGCTACGCTGCTAGCTCAGCTACGCCACCAGCAGGCACTTTATTACCGAGCAAGGGACGGAGGGGCCCTGTAACGACATTGTTCGCGTGCATTTATATCTTCTGCCTGCGACTTTGTCCGCGTGAAATTTCTTTTTCCCCCGACCCACCCCGTCGCACTTCGTTTTCGCTTAGCGATCGTAAATAGCTTATAACCTTCCTCAAGAATTGGGCTATCAAATGCAGAAATGATTTTTCAAATCCGACTGGTAAGTTCTAGAGATTAGCGCATTCAAACATACTAACAAAAAACTTCACAACAGCTTCTGAAGTCGGTGCCAAGCTAAAGTGCTTTGAAGAATTGAAGACACCGACTTCAGAAGCTGTTAAGTTTTTTATGAAAGTTAGTTTATTCTTTTTAGGTTTTTGAAGTTGGTTTTTACTTTTTAACCGACTTCAAAAGGTTCTCAATTCGTCAAAACACTACAAAGTGAAAAATAACTTTAATCTCGGAAGTCGACGGCATAACACGAAAATACAAAACCAAAGACACCGGCTACCGAAATTAAAGTTATTTTTCACTTTGTAGTGTTTTGTTGTGAAGTCGGATTTATTTTTTGCTAAACAGTTTTTATTTAAAGTAATTTTATTTTTCCATTTTTAGTTGAATATAAAATAATAAGCATAGCCCAAGACGAACGAAGAGAAGAAACATCAAAATCCGCTTAGAAATGCCAGAGATACAATACATTTATGCATATAACTTCGTAGATAAGTATAATTACCAAGTGTATTATATTCTAAAACCTTCCTGAAAGTATGTAATTAGTGAATCATCAAAATTGGTTCATTAATTTTTGAGAAAATCGCGGACATACAAACATACATACATACGGATCGAATACAGAACCTCCTTTTTTGATGTCAGTTAAAAAAACAAACTCTTCAGCTTTATCATTAGTACCTATAGATATAAATTAATTACATGCAGCTGTGCTGCTGTGCTGCTGTTGTCATGCTCCGCGTGCAGGAGAAGAATCAAGATAATATTTTATCTACGGCTTCTGCCTCAGAATCATAACAAAATGAGCTGTGCTGCTGGGGAGTTTGTTGCGCCACTTCTTCTCCTCAGCTAAAGCACTAGGAAGTGGTGAAGGGCGGGCGTGCCGGGAGACTGTCTTATGTAATTTTGACGCTCGAAAAGTGCTGATCCTCAGCCTAGTTTGAATAAATTTTAATGACTTGTTGATTTTGACTACCTATACAGGATGGTCGGAAATCTGACCTATTCCTTGAAAGGGATTATACTAGAGGTTATTTCCAAACATTTTAATTTTTTTTTTCAAGTAAAACACGTCTAAATTTCCAAATTTATGGGAATTTAGGGCATGTATTTTTTTCTAAATTATCACTCATTTATCATCAGTCAGAAAAGTAACAAATACATGCCGAGAGAGAAGCAGTTATTTTTAAATTATTGAACAATAATCTAGAAACCTCCGTACCTCGGAAACCATTAATTTTCGACTCCTAGTTGGTGGGCTTCATTTGTTGGCAATGGCCTCTAGTATAACTCCTTTCAAGGAAAACGTTGAATTTCCGAGCATCCTGTATAGCTCATGCCGGCTTTTAACAACAAGAGCTGAAGATAACTCGCACCTGCTTCAAGATAACTGATAATAACGTTATCAATATCGTACAATCATTATCATTTTATAGTAAGAGTTGATTATGTGTAATTACGAGTGTTTAAAGTTTCACTTCTAAACCATGCAGGTTTGTTGAATGTCTGTCTGTCATTCTATAGCGTGTAATCAACGTCGGTTGCTGAAGGGTTTGAAGTGGGCTGCGTGACGTCACGCTCGTCTGTGGCGGCCCCTACGCGGCGGACGGTCAAGAGTTTTGAAAAGGCATTTCATGAGTGGATCGCATCGACAGGCCAGTTGGCGTGGTTGGTTAAGATACCACCTATCATGCCGCAGGCCGCGGGTTCGATTCCCATCCAGGACAAACATTTGTGCGCATGAAGATGTCTGTTTGTTCTGAGTCATCATCTTCCTGCCCTTATCCCATGTTACTTGGGGTCGGCGCAACACGTTTTCTTCTTCCATTCTCCCCTGTCGACCGTCACACTATCATTCACTCCCTTCTCTTTCATATCATTCTTCACACAATCCATCCATCTTTTCTTCGGCCTTCCTCTCCTTCTCCATCCATCAACATGTATATTCATCACTCTTTGAGTCACATGCGTTTCGTCCCTTCTCATCACATGCCCATACCAAGCCAAACGATTTCCTTTCAACTTTTCTGTCACTGGCGCCACTTTCAAACTTCCTCTTATATACTCATTTCTTACTTTATCCATTCTCGTCACTCCACACATCAATCTCAACATTCTCATCTCCACTGCATGCAATCTTTTTTCATCCGTCTTCTTCACGGCCCAGCATTCAGACCCATAAAGTACGACAGGCCTTATCACGGACTTATAAATTTTCCTTTAACTTGAGGGGCATCCGTGTGTCGCAAGTTGTTCCTGTGACCTGTCGCCATTTCATCCATCCTGAGTTGATCCGGTGTGTTACGTCTCGGTCTACTTCCCCATCTCCTTGGACAAGCGACCCGAGGTACCGAAAGTCGAAACAGATCGATAAGGGCGTTCCGGTGAGAGATATGGGCACAGGACTGGAGAGACCGCCAAAATCACAAAACAGATACTCAGTTTTGGTCCGACTTACTCTCAGGCCTCGAGTCTTTCCCACCACACCTCCAATCTGCTCTGGACCTCTAAGCCGTTCTCGGCAATCAGCACAATGTCATCGGCGAACAGCATACACCAGGGAGCCGCTTCCTGGATATCAGATGTAAGAGCATCCATTATCAGCACGAAGAGGTAAGGGCTGAGTGCTGATCCCTGGTGTAAGCCGACAGCCACATTGAAGCTGCCAGTAGTGCCCACTGTAGACCGGACTTGGGTACTGCATCGGCTGTACATCGCTCTAATCAACTGCACATACTTCCCTGGCACACCTTTCTCCTTCAGCGCCCACCACAAAACTTCACGAGGCACTCGGTCGTATGCCTTTTCGAGGTCAACACATACCATGTGCAAGTTTTTATGCGCACCTCTGTATTTCTCGCACAGCTGGCGGATAGCAAAGATGGCATCTGTTGTTCCTCGACCAGGCATAAAACCGAATTGTTTTTGCGAAATTTCACTCTCTTCTCTCAGTCGCCTTTCAATAACTTTCTCCCAAGCCTTCATACTATGTGACATTAGCTTTATTCCTCTATAGTTGTTGCACTCCAGCACATCACCTTTGTTTAATTATCTATATAAGTATGTATTTACAAAAAAAAAAGTAGTATATGTAGTATATCAGTTATCTGGTTTCCATAGTACAAGCTCTGCTTAGTTTGGGATCAGATGACCGTGTGTGAATAATGTCCCAGGATATTATTATTATTATCGACCCAGTCGGCGTACAGTTCTCAGCGAGTCCACAACAGTTGTGGACTCGCTTAGGTACAGTTACTGTCTATACCTGAATCTTATTCACCTACAGTCAGTGCTTAAATTAAATGAATATTAAGTATACTAATCTGTGTGATTTCTCACTTTCTCAAATGTTCCCATAGCTGGGTCACAGCCTCCTCTCTGTGAGAGGGAGTGGGTCGTACCTAATCCACCACGCGGGCTCAGTGCGGGTTGGTAGATGTCACGATGTCTTCGAATTTTAATTTCAAAAAGTGTTTTGTTTTCTGTTTAGAGCAGTCGTGATTGGACGAATAAAAGTGCATTCCTGCCTAGGTTCAAACCCTCAACCTACAACTCTTAAGTTGGGGCCGTTGTTCTTGGGCCACCACTACTCCCTAACCTATAGGTAGTCAGAGAACCCCAAAATTGTACCTAAGTAAGTACCTAATAAAAAAATGAGAGAGCCCGTGACTTTTAGCTAGTTAAAACTAATCTTATAACACTAAGTGCCTAATTACTAAATCATATCTTAGAGATAAAGGTTTGGCACAGTAGCCCCTGATTAATTCGCAATTGATTTAACATTCATTCGACAAACATGAGCAAAGTGGTAGCGTTGGTTATATTAGGCTTGGTTGTTGTTTCAGGTAAGCTTAATTCTTATTATTATTAGAACCTACCTGTAGGCCTAGCCAAATGACATTCGCTTCGGAGCGATTCTATTCCTACAATCCTATCGACGCGCATCTCTATGGAAATGCTGATCTATGATCACGTGACATTTCGATAGCTCATGTCAACCCCATACATTTTTGCCTTTGTCTGAGCTTTGCTCGGGTAAAAATAGAGAAAACGTTTTTTTTTTCCAGAAATGAGACCTCGCTACATCGATTTTTCGTGTTGTACAGACGCCAGCAGGTCAAGCTACCCGAAACTGTCAAATCTTCCCAATCAACCTTGAACCTAATGCTTTAGCGATAAAGTTGAAAATCTATTAAATAAATCTGACAGATTGTAGTAGCTTGATGTGCACGACCATGAACGCATTCATTATAACTCTAGACGGTAATAAAATCTTTTTTAATTTGTACTATTTTAGACCTCTAATTAGAAATTGTATACCTCTCAATTATCGTAGATATACCTACAGGTCGTGCTGCCAAGATTCCTTCCCAGCACGACCACGTTAAAATGAACGCATTCATTATAACTTTACATGGTAATAAAATCTCTTTTATTAAAATTTCTAATTAGTGGTATAAAATTATTTTATTTTAATGAAATAGTACAAATTAAAAGGATTTTATTACCGTCTAAAGTTATAATGAATGCGTTCATGGTCGTGCTACAAAGTACAATACGATTTTTCGCCCCCGGAAACCCCTATATTGCAACTTTCATCGAAATCGTTAGAACCGTTTTCAAGAATGTGACTACAATTATCCATACTATAATATTATAAATACAAAAGTAACTCTGTCTGTCTGTGTGTTTACCAAAACAAAAAGATTTCGATGAAATTTGGCAAGGATGTAGATGGCATACCGGAGAGGGACATAGGTTACATTTTTTCTTAAAAATAATCCTACAGGGGATGATATAGGTGATGTTTGTATGGGAAAAATTTAAATGTAAGCTTTTGGTAAGAAATAAAGAGTTACATGTTTCAGCGTTTTTGTAAAATCACCGTTTAAGGGGGTAATATTCAAACGTTTGTGTTCCTACCTCTTTTTTTTTTTTGCTAACGATGAGATTTAAGGGATTGGCAATATTGGCGCCGATTCCCTTGTTCACAAACTAAACTAAATTTAAGACCAGTGCATCTTTTTCTTTATATTTCGTTAAGAAAAGGACAGAAGATAAATATAAGTTTAGTCCTGTCAAATTAAATTACTAAATTGACGTATTTTTAGTACGCAATTTTAATCACGTCTAAACTTGTTTATGGAGTATCTTAATTTGACAGGACTAAACTAATATTTATCATCTGTCCTTTTCTTAACCTTCTTAAGTTTATTTATTTATTTATCTACTTACATTTCCTAACATAACAAAAACTAACATCTATAACTAATTATTACACAAAATACGCGCATTGCCATGGTGTTGCGGATATCAGCCCGTGTTACCTGTAACACGGGCTGATATTTGGTTGGTTAAGATACCGCCTATCATGTCGCAGGTCGTGGGTTCGATTCCCATCCAGGACAAACATGTCTGTTTGTTCTGAGTCTGGGTGTAATTATCTATATAAGTATGTATTTACAAAAAAAAGAAGTAGTATATGTAGTATATCAGTTACCTGGTTTCCATAGTACAAGCTCTGCTTAGTTTGGGACCAGATGACCGTGTGTGAAAATGTCCCAGGATATTATTATATTATATTATTATTATATATTAACTAATTATAAATAATGCATTCCTTGTGAATTCACTCAATGTATATAAGCAACGTATCATTTTTTAGCCCCTGGCATCACAGTTGTAAATTCGCGGTAATGAATTAAAAAAACATTAGGATTTTCGTAAAAACGTGTAATTTTACCTTTAAAATCTTATTTGCTGTAGGGATTGGTCCACATCACTATAGTTGACCTTGAAAATACGTGATTCGCGCTAGGGGCACATTTTTTTGCAGGATTGTCTGGCGGTTAAAAGGTTAATGAAATAGAAAGAAAATGATGCACTGAACTTAAATGAAGTGTAGTTTGTCAACAAAGGAAATAGGCGCCAATATCATAGTCCGTATCTTCAGGTAACATTTAGTCTTTATTGTCTTTGTTTCATTAAAATCAGGCCACTCGGTCAAAAGTAATTAAAGTAAAGTCACAAAATAACTCGTTGAATAGGTCTTCTAAAATGACTTGGAGGTTGCTAAAATTATTTTTCGATTAAATGCACCATTTACGAAATATTGAACTTTAGTGCAAAATTTTGTTCCAGTAGCCCCCCCCCCCCCCCCCGCCCCCCTTCCTCTAAAAGCTAAACTGCTGGCTTGAAATTTCACGGGTTGCGATTAGATTAGGTCCTTTATTAATAGTTGCTAAGTAATTTA
Organism: Dicycla oo; assembly: GCA_948252095.1. Taxonomy (NCBI): domain Eukaryota; kingdom Metazoa; phylum Arthropoda; class Insecta; order Lepidoptera; family Noctuidae; genus Dicycla; species Dicycla oo. The sequence continues at coordinate 18,257,346 of OX411737.1, forward strand.
TGCTCGTCACAATGCTTATGGTGACAAATGGTGCATATGGTTCTCCTGGTACTCGTAGATACCTACTTACCAGGAGAAGTCCTCAACAATTAACGGCCCTGCATCGGTAAAAGCAATACATATTTTGTAAAAGGTGATGAGCAGTTGACATTATAATATTGTAACTTGGAAAAATTACAAACTGACCCACTAAAAAATGACAAATAAAAAACTTTTTCCAAAAAACACAACCGACTTCCAAAATAACACTTTCGGAACACTAACGGACTTTCGAAATTAAAGTTATTATTCACTTTGAAGTGTTATTTTAGAAGTCGGTTGTGTTTTTTTTTTATCTTAAATAACTTTAAAACAATTTATTTTATAATTATAAAAAAATAATGACCAACACAATAATAATATAACCTCTCACATTTATTCCTCAATAGAACCTACTTTTTTTATTTAACGCATTCAAGGACACTGAATGAGACACAAAAGAAGTTTTGTAACGCCTAGAGCGTTTAGTGTCCCATACAATGTACCAACTAACTACATACACAGCATTTTTCCGTAATTATAGATCTTGCATGTTTCTAAATTAACGGAAAGCACAGCACTATTAAATAGCAAAACACCAAAAAGTTTTTTTTTTCTAGCTCTCCCCTATGACCCGGTCATCAGGAAGCTAGACGACGGCCTCCGCTACCAGTACGTTGAGGGGCCAGATGGAAGTCTTCACCTTGTAGACCTGTGGGGTACAGTCAGCGATGTCGCTGAGGCAGCCAGATACGATCCTGATAGGCAGAATGTTTACCATTTGTTTACTAGGTAAGGATGCTTTATCGAAGTATGTCATCACACATGACGACAATCTTGTTAAACTTTAGAAAAAAGAAACAAATATTGATTGGTTGATATAATATTATTATCAACAAATTGAGTTGATTTATTGTGTGGTTTATTTTATTTATTGTGTGGGTTATTGATTCTCATCATCATCATATATGATACATGAAGTACATGATACATGAAGTTCAATCGATCTCTCGATCGATCAATCTCGACAGGGCTCATAAACTTATTGATATGTGGAATTTTGGTTCCACATACTTGGTCAAATGGTCTGTGGCTAAGTAATAACAGCCGCACGGGGCGATCGATCAGGTTAAGCTACGCTTGCCGCGGTTGGTCCGTGGATGGGTAACCATCTTTACATACCAAGAACCCTCCGTGCATCGGAAAGCACGGTAAGCCGTTGGTCCCGGCTGTCATTCGGGAACTTTGACAGTCGTTACGTCAGAAGCCCGAAAGTTTGACAACCAGTCTTAGCAAGGGGTATCGTACCTATCACCCAGTTACTTGGTTGTGGAGGTCTGATAGGCAGTCGCTCCATGTAAACTACTGGTATCCAGCTGCATCTGGTTAGACTGGAAGCTGAATCCAACATAGTTGGGAAAAGCCTAGGCAGTTGATGAAGATACACATACTTGGTCAAATGGTAAAGAGACAGTAACATGGGCAAAAATAACTAATAGGTTTCAATTGCTCCGTTCCCTTTCCCTTTAACAGTTCCTGCCGACAACTCTAACATACACCACACACATATACCACACACACACACACACACGACACATATACATGAAACATACGCATGATACATACACTTACCAAATTCACACCGAGAGAGGATATACATTCTTATTCTTATTTTTAATTACTGAACAGTATATTAATTTGTTTTGTTTCTTTATTTGTTAACTTTGTTTTCTTTTTGTACTCAACGATAGTTACTTTCTCAATGTAACTCCGTACTAGCACGTATACATTGGAAAATGTACCTTGTAATAGAGAGAGCCTGGCACCCATAACACAAGTTTACCTAATCTTAGCTTGGGTGCCAGTGGAGATACTCAGCGATTTATGCAATTTAAAAACAATATTGTGGTAGTATTACATATCGCCTATAAGTAAATTGTGAAATTGGAAAATAAAGTTATTATTATTTTTATTCTTCACATTTCTCGGGACCCTGGGGTCCCGGACCTTTGGAAGGCGTACGAGGAGCTGGAGCCAACTCGCAGAGGCCCCTTACACAATTTTAAATGATGAGGAGACACCAACCGACGATTATACCTATATGCGCTATGCAAATGCACCCAAGGACAACCCCCGGTTGGTGCAGGACTATTGCTGTACGTGGAAACAAACCATACTGGGCTATGGGTTTGGGTTGCTAAAGTGGATTGGGTAACTTAAACTATGGAAGAACTATGTCCCCTGCCTGACCAATGTTATACAATTATACACGGACAGAATGGCAGGGGATGACTTGCACACTCAATAATGGGCCCCCGGAAACGGCCGCTAGCACATAGTGACGTAGCGACAAGGGGGCAACACTTCCTGAGGTGCGTGAGGAGTGGAGAGGTATTCCACGGCTATCAGGACAATCCCGGAAGTACGGTCAAGATCCCTACCAGCACCTTACTGGAATACTTCCTTCCTCCGAGCACGTTTGCTCTTGCGAATCTCCACTCAAGCCGGCCAATAAAGGCAAGAAAGAGGTGGGAGTTCCGTTCCTCGTCAGTGTTTACTCCAGGCTGCCAATTAAGGCAAGCCAGAGATGAGGACAACATTTCTCCCGGGAGATAGGGTCCGTGGGGTCGCTACTGCCCAACAGCTCGCCACATGCTGCCCTGCGGGTTTCTGTAACTCTCTTGGTCTGGCTCCTCATCCTAGACCCGTTCCGGCAAAGTAAATTCTACCGGCACAGACCTAAAGTTCGGAGCGCGCAAGCCCCACCACGTCGTCAACGTAGAGATACAGCGGTGGGGTTATTATTATTATTATTATTTCCAGACAGAACCCTACAGTGAGCCAGCCGCTCCTGATCGGCAGTGTGGGTCTTCTAGGCATCACCAACTACAACGCCAACAGGAGGACCATCGTCCTCATACACGGATGGCTGGATTCTGTTACCGCTGATGTTAACTCAGTTCTGGTTCCTGGTAAGTTCTTCTTGATATTTTCGACCTTGATATCATTATATTGACGTTGATCCCGGCTGTCATTCTTGGATCTTTGATAGTCGTTACGGGTCGTCAGAAGCCCGGAAGTCTGACAATCAGACAAGTAATAACCAAGGGATATCGTATTACACAGTAACTGGGTTGTGGAATGTGGAAGTCAGATAGGCAGTCGCTTCATGTAAAATACTAGTATTCAGCTGCATCCGGTTAGACTAGAAGCCGACCTCAATAGCTGAAATAGGTGAAAAAAGAAAGACGCAGGGTAGCCACCGAAATTCAAATTATCTTAAGTACGTGTTTTGCAATTTGCAAGTCAGTATTAAGTTGTATGTTAAATATAGCATGATTCGCGGCCGTAACAAATATGTATTTACAGAATTATGATTATTAGAATCAGTAATATAACTCCTTAACCTAGTATAATCCTCAAATGTCAAGATTTCATGAAATAGTCATTCAATAGGATTACCTGGTCTTAAACGAGTTGTATTGATGACTTTAATGATTTCATTCTGTAAATACATACTTGTTACGGCCGCGAATTACATTTTGATCACCGTACAACCTAATACTCACTTGTAAATTGCAAAAAGCGTACAGCCATCACTGCCTTTTCTTTAGCTTCGTCTTGTTAGTCCTTTTACCTCTCATTATTGAAAGCCAAATATCCGGACCGGTACATCTTTACCATAACTATTACTATGACCTCCCATGTCTTTTTACTCGACTGCATGACGCAAGAGTATCACTAAAGACATGACAGTCATAAAAATTCAATATGGCGACAATCAGACGCTATATTTTGAAAAAGAAAAAACATTAAGTCAACGAACTATGTCAAGTGGAGTATCACTGAATAGGTCTTTAAAAAACATCTTTAGGTGTCTCTAATCATTTTTAATTTTGAATTACCATTTAGGATCTCGTTGGTTAGCAACTATTCTTACTTATATAAAAAAAAAAAACTTATAATAAAGCTGTGATAAAGTTCTTGTGATCTACTTGTATTATTAAATGTGGAAATAATTATTATAGTAATTACTTAATTCAATACATAATTCTTGAAATCGAGTGACAAACCCTGAATTTTACTGCTTCGAAAGATAATTACCGTTATTTAAAGCGTTACTTAATACAGTGAGAGAAATATAATCATAACTAAAAAGTGTAAAATAAAAAGGTAAAAAAAAATCGATTGCGTAAAAAGTGAACTTTAAAAAAGATGGTAAAAGATGACATAATCTCATGCAGTCGGAGAAAAATCAGAAAAATCTCTTTATATAATAATATATGTATATATGATATAAACGTAAAAACCATGAACCAATGGCTATATATGATATAAACGTAAAAACCATCAACCAATGGCTATATATGATATAAACGTAAAAACCATCAACCAATGGCGACCGCGGGCTTACAGTAGTGAACCCATGAGGTTCGGCTGACATTCGAGCACACGTTGACATGCCAATTACGAAGGTGACAGCCGGAGGACTTAAAAAAAAACCGAAATTAATTTAGAATAAAAGTTTAATTACTCAAAATTACAATATTAGCTTATATTAAATTTTAATTCTAGACTTGGACGATGCTAGTACCGAAGTGCCGAAAAAATTATTATAAAAATACAATATTCTAAACGATTGCAAAGTGCGGATGCGGCATCAGCAGATTGGAAGTAGGTGATCGGCCGCGACACGAGGCGTCGAGTCAGCGGTCTTCGTGTTGCAATTTTATGTGGAAAACATCTGTTGTAGGTAAATGGCTATCATGTCGCTATTCAGCCGTTTTGGTGTAGGCAGGGCACGTAACACCTCCCCCCTCAGAACAGCAACTATTTGAGCAATTTCAGCGAGAATGTTGCTGGTGCATTTTTCTTGATTGTAGGTGATTCTGCATCTTCGTAATGATGATTTTCAGCGCTCTCATCTGGTGACTGTGGCTTTCTGAGCTTTGTGCAAACATTGTACCGACGTATAGTGAGAATAACGATCAGTACAGTTGCACCGAATATTAGGACGTATAGTGGGATAGTCGTATGGTAAATTGATCGTTCCAGGTTTGCGTGATCGATCTGTAGAGGTTGTTGCATTAAGATTTTATCTTCGATCTCGTGCAGACTTTTCAGGTGTAGTGAGTTTAGCTTTAGGTGTGGAATAGCTTGATTGATGATGCTCAGGTTCATTGGTATTTCGGTGATTTTCAGCGGTTGTCCTTTTATATGATCATTCATGTTGATGATAGTAAATTGGTCGGTGCGTAGTAGGCATTTTTGCGGGATGGTGGCGAGATAACTTCCGTGTAGCGAGATGAATTCTTGACGTTCGCAATGTAGCTCGGTTCGAGTTGGTTGTGGAAAGGTGAGAGTATAGCGTCTGTCGTCCAGTTGCTCCATGGCTTCTTTAGTCAGCGTGAGTTTAGTGGGCAGGCATGACTTCTGTAGAGATTGATGGAGGATGAGTCCTTGGATGCAGTCTATATGTCCTCTCGTCGGTTGATGGTTGACTTCTTCTTCGCAGAGATGAATCCGGTTGAACTTCGGGCATTCAGCCTCTATGTACTTGAAAACTTTCCCATTGGTTGCAATGAAAGGGTAAGGAGGAATGAAGGTGTACATAAATTTATTGGGAACTATTGCTAATCTATATAATTCAAACTGATCGGGAGAAATTATTGGGATTTTAAATATGATAACTATTCTTTTTCCTGTATAATAATAACCGGGTTTTATAACTGTATAATATTCTCTTAGATCCGCCTCTAGCAATTGGTCTGATCCGTATATAGACCTTAATCGTTTAGTCATATTACCTAAATTATCTATGCTCAAAGTACTATGGTGAGTGCTCGATGCACGTATAAAAGCTAAGGTATCTTCTATCCTAGTTATTTCTAGAAATAAGTCGGCTGTATTGTCGCTAATTATAGTTAACAATTGAGCAAACTTTGCGTATCTTATAAGGTCAGTTTTTGCAGAAGCTTTCTCGTCTAAAAGTAAGCTTAAGGTACTATTGATTCTCTCCTGATTGCTTACAATTTTTGAGAGCAAATTACTATATCTAGTCATCCAAACTTTATTAAGACTTAGATGCTCGTTTAACTCCGATACTATCTTGTCATCATTATTTTCTAACAAATGAATGGCATTATTGTACGTTTGGGCATCCGATTGATCTAAGTTACCAGTTATGCTTTTTATAACTGAACCTAAACCGTCTATGAGACCTCTTTTGCTACGACCGGGTTCTAAGGTTTTTAACTGAGATCTAATCATCTCCAATTTATTAGATAAATGATTAATCTGAAGTTCGTATAAAACAAAGGTTTGATTATCTAGTTTGGTTTGGAAATATTCTAGTTGGTTAATTACGGAGTCGAGTCTTTGTTCAATATCGGTTAAGTCTATGTATTGCAGAAAAGAATGGTAATGCGTTATAAGTCTTGCTTGTCCAAGGTTGAAAGGTAAGAGTCCGGGTCCTTCGTCCAAGCTTTCAAGTCTTATCTCGAGCGCCAGTGTTGTGTGAACGGTGACCGCAAGTAGTATCCTGTAACAATTTTGAAGTCTTAGGGCAACGTTTGAGTCGGGACTTAGCTACGGGGCCTTTCTTTTTAGATGTATATATGTGAATCGGAAGGTCAGCCAGCACAGTGTCATGAGTATAACGCGGTGCTAATTTTTGTCGACTAGCTACTGGGTTACTAATGAAGACTTGCTGCTCTGGTTGGTATTCTATTTCGGGCTCTCTGTCCTTATTCCTGTTCTGTATTATGTTCGTCCGGTCAGTAAGTGTGAAGTCGTTAATAAGGTCGTATACAGTTTTCATCTGGTCTCGGTGTGTTAAAAGATACTGTTGCATTAAGTGTTCGGTCATGTTAATGTCGAGTGGGTCTCTTGGATCAAAATGTCCTCTAATTATGTCATGGGGTCTGCACTTTGTAAAACTGTGAATTGTACTATTGTAGGCTAGTATAGCATAAGGCATGAGGTTGACCACCGGGTCATCTTTATGACGTAATCGTAAGATACGAAGATGTTCTAGTAATGTAGAGTGAAATCGTTCTACAATTCCGTTATCATTAGGAGAGTGAGCTAGTGTTCTATGGTGGTTAATTTTATGTAATCTAGTAAATTCAGTAAATAATTGATTTGTAAACTCGGTACCGTTATCGGTTACGATAGTGAGTGGAAGACCGTGATGTGTACAATAGTTTAAAATTGCCTGAAGAATACTAATCGCTGTGCCATCTCTTAAATAGTATGCCTGTCCGTATTTTGAGAAAACGTCTACGACTGTAAGATACTTTTCATTTTGGGCTGTAAAGAGGTCCATATGTACTATCTCAAATGGTTTGGTAGCTGGGGGTACTAAATTTAGTTGGGGTCTAATTGGATTCCTATCATACTTGGCTTGTCCGCAAATTGTACACTCATTAATATATTTAGTTATTTCATCCCTCATCTTAGGCCAATAGTATTTCCGGGAAAGAGCAAGATAACATTCGTTTATGCCTCTGTGGTTGGTTTTGCCTTCGTGATAATGTTTTATGATCTGTTGCTGCCTTAAATATTCTTTAACGTCTTCTAGTTCAGTTTTTGTAAGCACTAAGTTCATAGCTGAGCTTTTAAAGTGGTTTTGGATAATAGGTATTATTGAATACATTCCTAAGGGCGGAGTTATCTTTAAAGCGGTTTTAACTTTCGGTTTGACATATTCTTTTATGGCATTCACTACGTCTTGCTCTAAGTTAGACTCTGAGACTTGGATATGTGTGCGAGTATGTGTGTCGAAGGGTTTAGTAGCTGTTGTCCGTTTAATGTAAGGGCTGTTACTCACTATAGTTATGCATATTTGCCGGTGAAATTTATTCAAAGGTTCGTCGGTGATAGGGACTTCTAGAATAGGGTTTTCAGTGCTAGTATGGGCAGTGTCTGTCGTAGAACCTGTTCGAGAAGGTGGTCGCTCTGAAGGGTTGGCTAACATTGACTCTGTCTCCTCGTTGTTAATTTCTATACGGGATAATGCGTCTGCGTTAGTGTTGTATTTTCCCTTTTTGTACACTATAGTATAATCGTATTCGCTTAATTTAAGTCTCCACCTAGTCAATCTTTGGTTAGGTTCTTTAAGGTTCATTATCCACTGTAACGGCTTATGGTCGGTGAATATTTTGAATTTACGACCGAATAGGTAGGGTCTGAAGTACCTTGTAGCCCAAACTATGGCCAAAAGTTCCTTCTCTATAGTGCTATAGTTAGTTTCACTATCATTTAAAGTTCTCGAGGCGTAACAGATGGGTTTATCTGAGCCGATGGTACCTTGCGAGAGTACGGCACCTATAGCTACATTAGAGGCGTCCGTTGTCAATATAAACTCCTTAGTAAAGTCGGGATACTGTAAGATGGGGTCATTCGTCAGTAGTCTCTTACATTTATTAAAACAGTCCATGTATTCAGAGTCAAACGTAATTTTGTTAGTCTTTTTAAGGCATTTTGTCATAGGCTTAGTGATGCGAGCAAAGTCCGGGATAAATTTCCTGTAGTAACCTAATAGTCCTAGGAACTGTTTTATTTCCTTAGATGTTTTTGGTAACGGGTATTTTTCTATTGCTGCTATTTTATCTGGGTTAGGCTTAACACCTTCGCCACTGACTATATGTCCTAAAAATGCGGTTTCTAATTTTAAAAACTCGGATTTATCCATTTGGATTTTGAAGTTAGATTCCTGCAATCTTTTAAATACTTTCTCTAGATTAACTATGTGCTCTTGCAAGGATGTACTGAAAATGATGACGTCATCAAGATATACTAAACAGATCTCATTTTGTAAGCCTCTGAGCACATTGTCCATTACTCTTTGAAAGGTAGATGGAGAGTTCTTCAAACCCATGGGCATACGCAGAAATTCAAAGTGCCCATGTGCCACATTAAAAGCTGTTTTCGGAATGTCGTCTGGGTACATTTCACATTGGTAAAAACCTGATGCTAGGTCTAAAGTAGAGAAGTAATGGCACTTACCAAGCTTGTCAAGTATGTCATTGATGTTAGGAATTGGGTATTTGTCGTCTATAGTCTTGTCATTCAGTTTGCGAAAGTCTACTACAATGCGCCACTTTTGTTTACCTGATGCGTCGGCTTTCTTAGGAACTACCCAAATAGGCGAGCTCCAGGCTGATTCAGAAGGTCGTATAATACCTTGGTCCAGCATTTTAGTTATCTGGTCCCTAACTTCCTGTCGATGCACATAAGGGTAACGGTAGCTTTTCGTATATACGGGAATTTCGTCAGTCGTTCTAATGCGATGTTTGATTTTATTTGTAAAGGTTAAGGGCTCTCCCTCAACATAAAATACGTCAGCATAACGGGCACATAATGTCTCTAAGTTAGTTTTTTCCTCAATATTTAAATGGTCGGTACGCAATCGACTTAAAACCTCTTTAACGCGCATCGGATCTTGTTCAGTGCACATGCACTCGGTATTAAATATCTGCGCTTGTAAAGGACGGTCGAATGTAATAGTTATGTCGTATTCGGTCGGGTTTTCAATTTCTACAATTCCAGTACAATCAGTCACGCGAGTAATGCACTCGTGAATAATACAATTACAATGGATTTGCTGAGTTATCGAAACGTCGCCGTCTGGACAATAAATAGGAATATTTACTAGTTTTGATGAGTTAGCGGGAATGGTTTCTTGATTATTTGATCCTTTACATTGATAAAAACGTATAGGGATTGTTGTAAAATCCGTAATTAAATAATTATTTTTTAAATCAATCTGTGCTCCGTCGAGTAAATCTAGACCTATTAGGCCATCGAAATAATTATGGAATTTATAGACAAAAAATTTTACATTTGTTGGATTATTAAATTCAGCAAAGTTCGGAATCGTAATAGAATGTTCATGCGTACTAGTTACACGAGCGTTCGTTACTTCGAAGGGGTCAAAGTTTAAAGGGATATGTGAAAAATATTGTTCGACTGCCGCGGGACTAATAAAGGACTGATTAGCTCCGGTATCTACTAATAGTTTAAGTGGTGGGTCCGATATCTGTATGTAACGTAATTCTCTTTTGGACTGGAGATTTAATTCTATTTTGAAACATTTTGATCCTTCTCCTTGCGAAAATCCTGATCTACTTTAGAAGTTGCTGCTGTACGAGAAGCGGACGGTTTTGCTTCTAAGCACTGCATGTTATTTAATTGGTCCGGTACCTCTGGTTGGTTTTCGGGGTAGGTCTGATAGTAGTCATAAAAGTCAAAATAAGCGTCGGGGTCACAATCATAATAATAGCCAGGTTGCTCGTAGTAATAGTCGGGGTAATTGTAAGTGTCGTAGTAGTCGGTTATTTCGTTAAAATTCATTTCGCGCGTTCTAAAATAGTTACTAGGCGGTGGGTTCCCTGACTTACGCCAATCATGTGCTGGTACTCCTAGTGGTCTCGGTACGAAATGGCTAACGCCGCTCATCGGTTTCGGACCGGTATACTGAGCTTGGGGGTTCCTATTCGTCAATTTAAATGCGTCATTTTGAGGGTTGTAGTTCGGCGGGGGCGCACGGAACATATGCTGTGTACGACTAAACATATTAGGGGCTCTTGGAGGTACCTGATTATGCTGGAAGGGTGGTCTCCACTGCTGCTGCTGCTGCGGCGGCATAGGCATAGGCTTAAGCCAGCTAGGGCCTGGGCTAGGAAAGCTAAAAACTTTTGGAGTGGTCATAGGGACCGCGGGTGGCATTCTAGGGGTTGAATGCGTTGGCTGTGTAGTCGGGTTACGTCGCTCGGGAATACTCTCGTTACGTTGCTGTAGGTACATGACATTCAATTCCTGTTGTACAAATTCCAGAGCCTTTTCAATAGTTTCCGGTCTCATACACCGGATACGGGACCCTAGAGGTTCCTTAAGACCTCTAACGTAAGATTGTAGAGTGAGTTTTTTATAAAGATCGCGTTTTGCTTCGATAGTTGTTGCTACATTTTCGTGTAAAGTGACATAAGTCATTATGGTGCTAAAAAGGGTCTGGCATTTGTCATAATATTCCTGCGGTGTGCTACTTCCTTGTGTCAGCAAAGACATGTCATTGTAAAGGGCGGTCTCGTCCCTTTGGTCAGAAAAATTATTAACTAATGCGTCACGAATACCTTGCCAACTTTCTGGGATGCCGTTGGAATTAATAGTTGATGCTGCTGGTCCGGTGATTTTATTCAGGATACCGTTAATGAGACACAAGTTAGTTAACTCGTAATTCGGGTCGTTCCTAACATATTGTATTACGAGCTGATCGCATATTTTAATGAAACGTGTTAGAACATTCGGATTCCCTTCAAAATTTGGAACTGCGCGCAAAGCGTTGTAGATAGTATCAGGGTTCAATGCCATGTCGCTACTATTAAATAATAAATCTAATCCTAAGCTATCTGAATCTATAAACCTATTTGAATCTACTTCCCTGCTCCTACCTATCTGTCTGGAGGAGACAGGATTTTTCCTAGGTTCCCTTGGGTGAAAAATTTTGATTTAATTATATAAAATATGGGTAAAGGAAGGACAAGGAAGCAACACTTAAAGAAAGTTTCAAGGACTTACATATACATGGTTTTTCTCGTTGTATCGATGGCTGGATACGTCCTCAGCTGCGTCTTCTTAAGTTCGGATATTCGACGAGGTACTTGGAAATACCGACAGCGACTATCGGAGTCAGCAGATTAACGATTTTTGGAAATCTATACCGCGCCGCGCACTGCCTCGAATATCCTACCGACTGCGCCAATTACGAAGGTGACAGCCGGAGGACTTAAAAAAAAACCGAAATTAATTTAGAATAAAAGTTTAATTACTCAAAATTACAATATTAGCTTATATTAAATTTTAATTCTAGACTTGGACGATGCTAGTACCGAAGTGCCGAAAAAATTATTATAAAAATACAATATTCTAAACGATTGCAAAGTGCGGATGCGGCATCAGCAGATTGGAAGTAGGTGATCGGCCGCGACACGAGGCGTCGAGTCAGCGGTCTTCGTGTTGCAATTTTATGTGGAAAACATCTGTTGTAGGTAAATGGCTATCATGTCGCTATTCAGCCGTTTTGGTGTAGGCAGGGCACGTAACATGCCTTATGCGGTTTTTTTTTTATTGTATATAGGTAACTAACATCAAGACCTAGCCTCCAAGTGCATGAGATTAGGTCATCTTGTTTCCATCGTTTTAAAGTTCACTTTTTACGCAGTCAGATTTTTGGTTTTTTAATTTTACCTTTTTTTCCTCAATCTTTCCTTCACCATGTAATTGACGACTGCTGTTGCATCTCTTCAGCGTTCCTGGCAGCTGAAGATGTGAACGTCATCGTGGTGGACTGGAGCGCTGGAGCTGGCTCCATCAACTACTTCACTGCCTTGGCTAACACCGTGCCTTCTGGTAAGTTCAACAGACGTCAGGAGAAAAAAAACCGGCCAAGAGCGTGTCAGACCACGCACAATGAAGGGTTCCGTAGTTGGGATGAATTTATCCCAAGAATAAACTTAACATTGTAGTTGAAAAGCATGTTCTCCCATACATTCCAACTGCAAATGAAGTTTGTACGCACATTGTTGAGAGATTTATCATGTTATCTTAAGACCACAGACTTCCTATAGGTTTTCCTGTAATCTATAGGTAAAGAACTATTTTCTGTAGTTTTTTCAAAATTTTAGGCCCAGTAGTTTCGGAGATAAGGTCAATTTTCGTCTATTTTCTTAAATAACTATAAAACAGTTTATTTTAAAATTATAGAAAAAGTATATTTGAGACTCTCACAGCCTACTGTGAGAGTAGGAAATGAAAGGGCCTACCCTTTCATTTGATATGTCACATGGTACAGTTTACAAAACTTTTTTTTTCTTATTTGCCCCCCAAAATTGACCTCTATATTCAAAATTCATTTATTTACGTTACACGTCCGAGTTTGGGTTACAAAAATTCATGTGTGTACCAAATTTTAACTTAATCGGTCCATTAGATTCGTAGCAAATTGGCTGTGACAGACGGACAGACAGACGCACGAGTGATCCTATAAGGGTTCCGTTTTTTCCTTTTGAGGTACGGAACCCTAAAAATTAATTCTCCAATATTAAGTTTGTAATCATAAAAAAAATGTGATAAAACTACAAAACAACTTTCGGGCTTTTTCCTTTACTTGTGCTGTGAGGCCTTGCTTCTTGCCTTTCATGATTCTAGGTGAACGGGAAGTACCCTATAGGTTTTGATTCCCTTGTGAAATCACAAAATATGCGAAAACATGCGACATAAAGGGTCATATATTTTGATCACGTTGACTTACAAGTTTGATTTTTTCACTTCTGAAAGAGACCATAGACCCGATTTTTTAATATAAATTTCAACTTGATATCATCATCTTGATGAGAAAAAGGGACTTGACAGACAGACAGTCGGACAACAAAGTGATCCTATAAGGGTTCCTTTTTCCTTTTGAAGTACGGAATCCTAAAAATAATGAGCACATAATATTATGGGAGGGGCTGGCTAAGTAATAACCGCCGCACGAGTTGATCGAGCAGGTTAAGGTACGCTTGCCGCAATTAGTCCGTGGAAGGGTGACCGCCTTTACATATCAAGACCTCACCCGTGTCTCGGAATGTACGATAAGCCGTTGGACCCGGCTGTCACTTGTGGATCGTTGACAGTTTCGCAATTTCAGGTTTGGTTGGAAAAAGTTGTTCATAATGATGAGTACAATGACCCTTAAAGTAAATCTCTCGTTTAACCTAATACTCTGTATAAATACGTAATATTTTTAATAAAATAAATATGAAAGTTAGGTACTCTGTCTCTATTGTCTTTCTGTCTCTTAACTTTTCACGTCTTAGCGGCTGAACGAATTTTGTTGAAATATTGCCATATTTCAACAAAATTCGTTTCGCAGGCAGACTTTAACCTGGATTAGGACTGGCAACGTGACGTCAACGAGAAAAAGATGACGGCGCCGAAGTAGCGACAGCACGTTTACTGTGGCCGAATAATCTCATCTCTCCGGTGCAGTGGACAAACAGTCTTAGGATACATTTATCACGATAGTACGTTCCTGTGGGATAATTTCTGACATGCGTGCGAAGCCGCGGGTAAAACCTTCTTTAAATAAAGATAGTTTCTTTTACTAAGTAGGTACCTACTTAAAAAAAACAACACGTGCAAGAATTTATGCGTGGTTTCATATATAATAAAGTAGTAAAACTCTGTAATGTCAAACACTGTAGGTTAAAGCCAACTAAAAAAATTGTTCACAATACTCAGAAACTGAGGCATTTGTTCGAGTTATCAAATGAGATAAACACACCCACACATATTCAACCACACCCACATTCCCTTACACTAACATTCATCACACTCACACACCTGCATAACAAATTATAACGCGTGCACAATTTAAACATTTTTTCCATTGTAATTTTTACTTTTAATAAGTTTTTACTGTTTACTGTTCACTACCTTACTGTATTTTTATTAACTTTGTATTGTATCAGTTATTATTATTATTATTATTTTTAGTTGTTTCGATTTTATGTTAAATCTTGCATAATATGACTTGCAAAACGGAAACATTAACTTTCAAATGCTTTCAAGGACTCCACGAGTCAGGCCCGACCTAGTGTGGAGTCAACAGATAAAATATTATTAATTATGTATCCTTTCAAAGAAAATTATTCTACGGGCAATGTAATTACTTTAGTGAAATTTTATTATATAAGTATATTTTTCTTTTAAGGAAATGTAAAATCGATATTCTGGTAAATAAACGATTATTATTATTACAAAAAAAAATCTTCATTTTCCAGGTGAAAGTGTAGCCAGATTCATAACTTGGCTGAACAGCGTTACTGGGGCTACTCCTAGCATGTACCACCTGGTCGGACACAGCCTCGGAGGTCACCAGGCCGGTATTGCTGGCAGGAATGTCGAAGGAAATATTGCTTATATTACTGGTGAGTTTAAAAGTAACAGCAATTTTATTAATGAAATGCGAGACTAGGTCATTTTATTAGATACGTTTTGGTGCATAAAAAAACTTTCAACGGACTTTCAAGTGAAACGAGTCGCAAATAAATACGAGTTTGGGTTTGGGGCAGATTTGTTCATCCTCCTTTACGAAACATTACTTTATGTATTTATTTGTTATTTGATTAAAATTATCGATTTCTGCGAAACAAAATGGTTGACATTCGCATAGAATTAATAAGGGGTCATTTGGTTGCAAAAGACCTCCCCTACATGTCTTTAATGGACTGCCAACATATTCTGACCAATAACCCTATATACTAAAATATTCCTCTCTCTCCCATACCAGCTCTAGACCCCGCCCTACCCGGCTGGACCGGTCAGAACGATGATAAGTTCAGGTCTTCCGATGCAGTCTACACTGAGGTCATTCACACCAACGCAGGGTTCCTAGGTTACATGTCGACGCTGGGTGATGTTGACTTCTATCCCAATGGAGGGCTAAGCATGCCTGGGTGTAGTTCCAACGATTGTGATCATTCCAGGTAAGATTGGGTGGGCGACTTTCTCTGGGTGGGTGATGACTTTGCTTCTGGATGATGACTTTGTATCTGAGTGGTGACTTTGTTTTTGGATGAGAAAATTTGTATTTATGGGGTGACTTTGTTTTTGGGTGAGAGAATTTGTATTTATGGGGTGACTTTGTCTCTGGGTAATGACTTTGACTTTGAGCTAGTTAATGCTACGAAATAGTCATAAATGGATGTGGCATAGGTTAGTGAGGTCATTCAGACCAACGCAGGCTTCCTAAATTATCTGGCGACGCTAGGTGATGCAGACTTCTATCCCAAATGGCAGGCTTAGCTTGACTGTTTGCAACTCTAACGATTGTAATCATTCCACGTAAGAACGGGTGCTGCTTTTGTCTCTGGGTGGGTGGTGACTTTGCTTCTGGGTGATGACTTTGTGTTGGGTGGTGTCTTTAGTTTGTGGATGGTGACTTTGTCTATGATTTATTAAGAAGGGAATAGAGACTTTAAATAACACAACTAATCGTTTACATAGAAAAAATGGAAAAAAGTGTACCTTCATAGAGAATACCTTGTATCTTCATCAGTGAGGCAGTTAAACCATTCAGCATCTTGTTGACCACGAAATCTGGTATCTTTTCAGAGTTTTTCACGACCCTTTATTATTATACTATTCTTCCTTATTCCAGGTCTTTTTACTACATGGCTGAGTCCCTAACCACAGGAGGCTTCACAGGACAACGCTGCCTGTCCTACGTGACCGCCATGACTGGAAACTGTCAGCTGTGGGGCACTCTTCGTATGGGAGGACTGGTTCCTAAGAACGGGTAAGATGTTTGAATTACAAGAGTATCCATGGAGTTCCTTGACTGTCCTAACTTCCTAACTACTTAATATTATAAATGCGAAAGTAAGTTTGTTTGTTACCTATTCATGCCTAAACATATACGTTGTCACGTGTACAGAAACGGACATAGGGTAACTTTTATCCCAAAGAAAAGTACTATTTCCGAGAAAAACAACAATAACGTTCTTATGATAATAGATGGCGCCACGTGTCTTTAGAATCATGATTGAATTATAATAGGTTGGGGAAAAAGTTTCTTCGCATTTTTTAAGAAAATTCAAAACATTTTTTAATATAGTTTATTTACATTTAACTAAAGTATGTAGGTACCATTTTGTTCGATAACTTTTTGCCATCTTGTAGGGAGGGACATGATCCCATTGCTATAGAAATTTTGGGACTTCTGGTCAAAATACCGCGATTATAATACAAGTGGTTTTGGCAGTCCTCTCGTGATGTTAACCTGACACTGCCTAAAGAATTCTGAAGAGACCGAAACAGGTGGAAATCTGAAGGTGCAAGGTCAGGACTATACGGCGGATGCATTAACACCTCCCAGCCAAACTCTCTTAATTTTTGCTGAGTGGCTAAAGATGTGTGAGGTCTAGCGTTATCATGATGAAAAACCACACCCCTTCTGTTGATTAATTCCGGCCGCTTTCTCTCAACTTCTTACTTTAATCTCATCAGTTGTTCGCAGTAGAGTTCAGAATCGATGGTCCTGCCTGGTGGTAACAGCTCATAATGAATAATGCCCTTCCAATCCCACCACACACACAGCATCACCTTGCACACCAGCAAAACAAATTATTGTAACTTACCCTTCATGCCCTTCGCTCGCTCTTGCATCCTATGTCGACGGAGCCCCGCTTCGCTGGGCTTCTATTTCTGTGTAAAGGGTTTAAAGTAACCTAACCAAACCTAACCTCAGGGTTAATATTAGTTGCCATGTTATAGCAAAATGTGCTATGAGCACAGCAATTAACCAGACCGTATGTACACAATACTCGCAAGTATTGTGTATGTAAAAATTTATTTAAATGATGGAAATAAATTGCTTGGTGATTATTTATTTTATGTGCAATTAATAATATCCCATTTTTAATTATATAATTCCCAAAGAATCTTATTTTTGTCGTTATAATTTTTGTCATAACAAATTATTTGACCAAACGTTTATTGTATAGATTGTTTGCTGTAATACATTATCCTTGGTAATATTCTGCCAAGTAAAAATTTGACCAAATGATTTACTGCGTACTAAATCATTCCAAATATTGCATTGGTATAAAAAACGTTGATTAATTCCGGCCGCTTTCTTTCAACTTCTTGCTTTAATCTCATCAGTTGTTCGCAGTAGATTTCAGAATCGATGGTCCTGCCTGGTGGTAACAGCGCATAATTAATAATGCCCTTCCAATCCCACCACACACACAGCATCACCTTGTTGCGAGTTAACCCGGGTTTCGCCACAGTCTGTGAAGCCTGACCGGCCTTTGACCACGACCTTTTTCGCACGTTCTTGTCATACGTGATCCACTTTTCATCACCAGTTATCAGCTTCTTCAAAAATGGTTCGGTTTCATTACGTCGTAATAAAGAATCACAAATGAGCACACGGTTCATTAGGTTTCTTTCAGTGAGCTCGTGAGGTACTCAAATGTCGAGCTTTTTTGTGTACCCAGTTTTTTTCAAATGCGTCAAAACTGTTTTGTGGTCAATTTCCAGTTCTTCAGCTACGTCGTAACTACTGATGCCGATCTTGCTACACTTTTTCAAAAATGGCATCCATTTTATCCGTAATAAGGCGACCAGAGCGACGTGCATCTTTGACATCAAAATTTCCGGATTGAAAACGCTTAAACCAAATTTGTGCTACTCTCACAGACACTACACTAGGTTCATAAACATCGCAATTTTTTTTCGCGGCTTGCATTGCATTTTTACCTTTTTTGTAGTAAAATTTTAAAATGTATCGAATTTCTTCATTAGATTCACTCATCTTGACGGTACGAAAAACAAATGAAAATCACACATTTTCCTAATTTGAATTTGGAATTATGTTCTTTAAAATTTAAACTTTCAATGATACCAAAACCAGCCAGATACAAATAGTATAGCCAAAGAGATTTTATTACAAGTTCATACATACTATAATGCGAAAAGACTTTTTCCCCAACCTAATATTATCATAGAAACTTTAGTAGTGCGTTAAGAGTTTTTTTTTTTTAATTTAAGTAAGTACCTAATACGTTTTGTGAGTCTAGACTTCTAGAATGTCGATAGACTGGTTTTTCATCCTTCTAACTATCCTAACTTAATATTATAAATCTGAAAGTTTGTTTGTTTGTTGATTACTATTTCACGCTAAAACCGCAGAACGGATTTGGATGAAATTTAGCACATGGGCAGACTATGATCTAGATCAGGACATGGGATACTTTTGATACCAGTAGTGCGTTACCGCGGGATAACTTCTGACAACCACGCGCGCGAAGCCGCGCGCAAAAGCTAGTTGACTATTAGTTTTATTGAAATAAATGCTTTGAGAGGTCATAACTATATGATATGGTTTTAAGACCCCTGTTACATTTCGACCGAGATTTTTGCGATAAATGGCCAACTTATTCTGAGAAACTGAAAGACTTCGACAACTTTGACTAACTGAGTGGTGGAGAATAGTTTGGTCGGGTACAACAAGCTGGAAACAAGAAGGGATTTGGCACTTTTTAACCGACTTCCAAAAGGAGGAGGTTCTCAATTTGTCTGTATGTTTTTTTTTTTTTTGTATGTTTGTTACGCGATTACTCAAAGACGGATGGACCGATTTGGAAAATTCTTTTTTTGTTTGAAAGGGTATACTTCCGAGGTGGTCCCATATAAATTTTATTAACTTTGCTCGAGGAGTTTTTGAGTTAGCTTCAATAATGCGTATATTTCCCACTTATTTTATATGGATGATGTGATGATGTTTTAATAACTTCCTATCACTGTTATTTACATGGCTATATCTACAATTATTGTGCTCAATTATGTATTCGAATTTGTGTGGGGTAGGTACCTACCACAACTAAAAAGTGAAAAATAAAAACTTTTTAGCAAAAAATAAAACCAACTTCTAAAACAAAACACTACAAAGTGAAAAATAACTTTAATTTCGGAAGTCGGTGGCAAAAAACGAAAATACAAAACCAAAGACACCGACTTCCGAAATTAAAGTTATTTTTCACTTTGTAGTGTTTTGTTTTAGAAGTCGGTTTTATTTTTTGCTAAAAAGTTTTTATTACATATATTTTTATGTAAGTTCTCTAACCTACGACATACATCCTTTAACACACTCGGTGTTAAAGGATGTATGTCTGAACCTGTCGGATAAATACGTGACGCGGCGGCGGGGACCGTGGTTGTTGGCGGTGCCACGCGGCCTGACTAACCTGCTGGGTATAGCACGTTTGACGCGCGTCTTGCATACACTTAACAAAATCGCGGAAAGGGTAGATTAATTTACCTATTTTCTGAATGAGTTCACAAAAATGATTAATTTTACATGTGATAATGGAAAAAAATATTGTTTAAGACCACGTTACCGATTTGGGGCAACCTGTAATGTTAGTTGTGTTGGGAATAATAAATAAATAATGCAAGTTTGTAATCACAAAAAAAAAGTGAAACTATAAATTAAATATATTCGGACTTTTCCTTTACTTGTGCTGTGAGACCTTCTTGCTAAATTTCAAGATTCCATTCTATTCTATTCTTCATTCATAATTTGATTCTATTCTTTGATGATTTTATTGATTTAGGTTTTGATTTATTTGCGAGTATCAAAATATATCGCGTAAATGGCCGCTTTTTTATTGCGTTCACTTAGAATTTTGAATTTTTTAGAGCTCTAAGACACCGTAAGCGTACGTATTTGATACCTTCAACTTGATACCTCCACGGCTTCCTGAGAAAAAGGGTCTTGACAGACTAACAGACAGACGAACAACGAAGTGGTCCTATAAGGGTTCCGTTTTTTTCCTGTTTAAATACGGAAACTACTGTTCTTGCTCCGATATAAAAACATTTCAGTTAACCTGGCTTATGCTCGGTTCCTATAAACAAAAACGAATCGTTTTGCTTACCAATGGTAGCATTTTTACTGTCAAACTGACCAGATTCGTAAGCTAATTTTTTCTTGTGATAGCTACTTCCATATGGGAGGGTCTACTATGCAAAGCTATGAGGAGTTTGTTTCATTATTGGTAAAGCTACAAAAGTAACAGCGGTCCGTAAATTATAGGAATCGGCTTTAGAAGGTGCTCTTTCCATGTGCCAAATCTTTCCCAAACTACACAGGGTGTAAGTGTAAACAGTGGCAACGTTTTAACGGGTCATTGTACTCATCGTTATGAACAACTTTTACTATGGGACCAAACCAAAAATCGGGAAAAAAATCAGCTGTTCAGTACATTTATGTTCGCATAATAGGGATGATGACAACTTTTTTTTTATTTGTCCGTCATGTAGAATAGTAAAAAATATTGCACACATATTTTTTCTTTTTCTACGCAATCAAAAGATTACGGCGATACATTGAGTTAAAATGTGGCATGACGTCACGTCTTGGTAGATTTTATACGTAGAAGTGACGTAGCGAGCCCCCACTCCCGAACTTTAATGCGAGTTATCTAAGTCATTTTTTATTAATATGATAAAGCAAAAAATACGTGTCTAATATTTTTTTATTACCTGACTGACGGACTAAATAGAATTTCGTTATTTTTACCCAGGCATCATCCCTATTCGTCAAAATGTAGGGAACAGCTGATTTTTTTCCACGATTACAGGTTTGGCCCCATAGTAAAAGTTGTTAATAATGATGAGTACAATGTCCCCTTAAAAGGTTGACACTACACTTACACCCTATAACTTCCACATCCCAAAAACTTGGTTGCACAGACTAGATTATTATTAGAGTAGGTACTAAGTTATTGTTATTAATATTTAACACATTTTGAAGGCAGCCATTTTAATTTATGTTTCTTTTTTCAGACAATCCGGTATCTACTATTTGGAAACAAACGCTTCTCCTCCGTTCTCCAGAGGTTAAACTGAAAAAAATTCTCACTTAACACATATTTGAAAAGTTGCTTTTCTAAATAAAATCATCATTATTTGCAGATAAAGTTGTCCACTCCTGGACATCAATAAAATAAGTGAACTAAACAATCGTGTTTTATTGTTACCTGAATACTTGTAAAGCCTTGACCTCAGGCGTAATTCCCATGGAGGAAACGTCCGGGTGTTACCATTGTTTGGATTGCCCGGAGGACACGGTGGAGGTCTGCCCGGCTTGGGCAGAGCACCGCCGCGTCCTCGCGGAGGCGATCGGCGGCGGCGATCTCTCGCGTCCGGCCCTGCTCCAGGCCATTGTACGGAGCGAGAGTGCATGGGAAGCCGTCACCACCTTCTGCGAAGCTGTAATGCTCGCGAAGGAGGAGGCTCAACGCATGAGGGAGAGGCAATATTTGCGCCCTCACGCCCCTAGTCGCCGCAGGAGACGCCCTGGGCGACGGGAATCGAAAGCCGATTCCCGGCCACCGTAGGCGCGGGCTTGCGGATGACGAGCAATGGGTAGCTCGCCGTCCGGTAAGGACTAGGCTCGGGTCGACGGCGCGTTGTGTTCCACGCGCGCCTCAAAGAGATGTCAATACTAGCTGAAGGGGTCCGCTAGGGCCGATGACCGCCAGGGTTGCGGGTTGTTCGAAAGAGTTACCGTGGCCATGGCTCAGGCAACTGAAGGAACACGGGTGGGTTTTAGTCAGTAAAGTCCGACACGCCCTCCCGCTCCACCCAGAGCGGGAGAAGTTATTTGATGATTTCCCATCTAAAAAAAAAGGGGTAATTCCCATGGAGGAACCGTCCGGGTGTTACCATTGTGTGGATTGCCCGGAGAACACGGTGGAGGTCTGCCCGGCTTGGGCGGAACTCCGCCGCGACCTCGCGGAGGCGATTGGCGGCGGCTCTCGCGTTCGGCCCTGGTCCAGGCTTATAGTACGGAGTGAGAGTGCATGGGAAGCCGTCACTTCCTTCTGCGAAGCAGTAATGCTCGCGAAGGAGGAGGCTGAACGCATGAGAGAGAGGCAATCTTTGCATCCTCACGCCGCTAGTCGCCGCATTCGCCGCAGGAGACGCCCTAGGCGTCGGGAATTATTTGGGTCGGTTTTAGTCAGTAAAAGTCTGATACTCCCTCCCGGTCTGACCAGAGCGGAAAAGCTAACTTATTTGAATTCCCACTTAAAAAATAAAAAAAAAAACAAAGAAAAAGCTAATTCCCATATTTAGAAGAACATCCATATTCTAATCTCTGAGGGCCTCGTGGCTAAGTAATAACAGCTGCACGGGTCGATCGATCAGGTTAAGTTACGCTTGCCGCGGTCGTGCAGCGGATGGGTGACCATACCAAGAACCCCGTGCCTCAGAAAGCACGTTATGCCATTGGTCTCAGCTGGCATTCTTAGATCTTTGACGTCATTACGGGTCGTCAGAAGCCCGAAAGTCTGACAACCAGTCTTACCAAGGGGTATCGTATTACCTAGTTACTGGGTTGTGGAGGTCAGATAGGCAGTCGCTCTATTTAAAATACTGGTATTCAGCTGCATCAGGTTAGACTGGAATTTGACAACAGCATGGTTAGGAAAAAGCAGGTAGATGATGGTGATCCACAAATGTCTTTTATAATGCGCACAGTAAAAGAGTGGAACTCACTACCTGCGTCTGTGTTTCCGAGAGCATACAACCCTAATCTCTTCAAAGTGAGAGTGAACAGGCTTCTTCTGGGCAAACTCACTCCATCTTCGACTCAGTCTCTGTCGCCTCCGACCTAGACTAGAGTCAAGAGCAACCCCATCTTAAATAAATAAACAAAGCGTAATTTATGTAAGACTGTGATTTTAAAAGAAGAGTCCTTAGTTTAAAAAAGTAGGTTTTTGCGTTGTACTTAGATCATTGTGAAGTGCCAAGCCAATACGAGGCGCGAGTCTTTACGAAATGCGACAATGTTGGTCTAGATTCAATTCAATAGTTACACCTGTCTGTACATTTTTTTCTTTTTTAGTAAATCAGTATAGTGTATTAAAAAAAAAAAAAAAACGCACGAGGAAATTTTTAAGTCAAAATATAGATATTTAGATACTTATATCGTATGCAATATTTCTTTAACACTTTCGCTGACACTGAGATGAAGTCCACATTCTGAAAATGACACTACAGCCGTACTGTCGTCAAAAAACAAGTCAGGTACCTGTAATATGGTATTTTTTGCCTTGACACTAGAAAAATTTAAATGAGTGCAATACGACACCAGATCACGTGGCTTCTTAGTCATGTACGCCAATTTACACGGCTATAGGCGTTTTGTCTGTTTTGACTTAGTAAAGTTAATCGCCTGTGGGCGTAGCGCGATTTCAAACACGAACAAAAATACGCCTCTGGACGTGATGTCAGCGAAAGTGTTATTATAAAAACGTACGGACCTAGTCTTTCATTATACCTACAACATTTCCAAAAATTATGAAAATTAGACTATGTTTACGGGGGGGAACGTTATCGCTTTTTCTATGAAAATTTACAGCTTCACAATCCCCTCGAGACTGTCAATTTGGACGGGTCAGATATTAAACCACAGTTATCTAAAATTTTATTTTTTTTAACTGAGGAGCGTCGGAACAAAAACCGATAAATCACATATTGTCATTTTTTTTTTTTTGATAGCAATTGGTTGTTCTCGTACCATATCTTGCTCTATGGTTAATGTAACCCGGTCAAAAACTGATAAATCCGCTCTAAATTCGTCTGCAAAATATACGGATCTCAACATAAACCGATAAATACATCAATCGTTCTAAACAACGATGATGATCGGAACAGATACCGATAATTCCCTAACATTTTTCATTATAACATTTATCAAATACCGATATATCCTACTTTGTTTTATCAAAAACCGATATATCCAGTTGGTTTGGTCAAAAACCGATATATTATCCATTTTCATTTTTTTGATAACTCAACAGGTACCACAGTCACGAATACAGTATTTAGGTTTCCAAACAGTGATGCTAACACCAATAAATTGATAGATTTTGTTTAACTCTAAATTAGACCACCATGAACTTGGCCATATTTTTACAATTTTCCACAAAAAACAACAATGTGATTTATCGGTTTTTGTTCCGACGCTCCTCAACTTTAACATCGGGATTAAATGATCTCAGGGATCATATTACCCAAACCCTATGAATCATTTTAGCCATCCAAACAAAATACCATGCAATGCTAGTCGATATTATACTTGACCTTATTTTAAAAACAACAACATTCATTTACATAAATTCAATGCCACAACCTTGGGCACCATTGTTGGATTCTTCATGGTACTAAAACCTAATTATTCTTTTAGACAATGACACATATTGTCACATCTGTAAAGTGTCCATTGTAATTTGACCTCCTAGCGCTGCTTGCTAAGGCAATGTGCTTATAAATCCAACCTACAGATCTTGCAAACAGCTCAAAACAAAATTATCAAAGTTTTTTTTTTAAATACAACTACCGAACACCTACATTAAAACTCTACACGGACACAAAGCTCATGAAAATTTCACAGATATACAAGGTGAAATAACGCACAGCCTCTTAAGGGGTCATTGTACCTACTCATCATTATGTTCAGTACAGTAATTCGTCAAAATGTACTGAACAGCTGATTTTTTTCGCGATTTCAGGTATGGTCCCATAATAAAAGTTGTTCATAATGACTCATTCAGAGGTTGTACGTTATTTAAGTTACACCTTGTATAGGTATAATAATACTTGTACACTTGTATGTACATAAAATTTTAAACAAGAACATAGATACACAAATAAATCTTACAAAACAATCACAAATAAGACACAGATACTGAACTAGACAAGCAAATAATATAGCGTTGTGGGCGCCTAGAACAAACTACGGCAGGGTTACTATTCTGTATAAAGGAGCATAGCTTTAGAACAAATTGACTCGGAATGCAAAAGATCAAAAATCCATGTATAGGTACCTACTTTTAACAAATCTCTAAAGAAACACATTTTAGCGGCTTTAAAATTTTAAGCTATCTTCGAGTACTGTACTAATCTAACCTATTTTGTTGAGTAACCATCGCGTCATAGAAAGAGCTATATCGCGGAAGAACTATTGGGCCATGAAAGATTTAATGAAGGGCGATCTTCCTTTGTCCCTTAAGAGAAGACTCATTGACGTGTGAATACTTCCCATCCTCACGTATGGTTCTCAAACATGGTCTTTGACAAATCAGCAGAGGTCCACACTCAAGGTTTGCCAGAGGGCTATGCAACAGAGTATTCTGGGTATGAAAATAACAGACTGAGTTAGGAATACGACCAGCCGTTCCATCACAAAGATAACTGATGTCACTTGGAAAGAGAAGTGGAAAGAGAGTAGGGACGCCTTAACCCTGCAGTGGTACCTCACAGGCTTTTAATAATAATAATAATAAACGTAGCGTCGCCAAATGTATTTTAATTAGAAAAAAAAATCATATTTAGCGAATGTAGGTAATTAATTTTGAGAAATAAACTTCTTAAACCATAAAGTCGGAATAAATAAAACGCCTGTCTGGGTCGAACCCACGAGCTACAACTCATAAGTCGGAGCTATTATAAAATGGGGGTTAAACCTAACGTCACCGTTAGGCTGCGTCCTAACCAAGCCGTCGCTTTCATTTTGTTCGGTGAAACCGAACGTGTGATCACATCAACATAGGACGAATTCTGGTTTTCCGAGACAATGAACGACATAGGAACAACACGACGATCGCGTATTCGCGTTGCACAAAAAAAACTATTACCAAAAAACGCAACGGACTTCCAAAAGTCGGTGGCTTTGGATCTGTATTTTAGTTTTTTTGCCACCAAGATATTATTCACTTTGAAGTGTATTCGGTTGTAAGTCGGTTGTGTTTTTTTGGAAAAAGTTTTTTATTTTTCACTTTTTAGTGAGTCAGTTTGTAATCTCACTTACAATATTCTAATGTCAATTGCTCCTTGCTTTTCCCGATGCAGGGATGTTAATTGTTGAGGAGTTCTCCTAGTAAGTAGGTACCAGGAGAACTCCACATCACCATAAGCATTGTGACGAGCATAAATTACTTAGCAACCATTAATAAAGTACCTAATCGAATCGCAACCCTTGAAATACTTATTATTGAGTAGTTCCGGTGGCCATCTGTGATCTTCATCATCAGTTCCACTTGACCAAATGGTGCTTTCCAAGAACAAATGCATGAGTTACTATAAAAAAATACCCAAATCGCTATATCGTCGATTTCACCAGGATCCCATCATCAGATACTGACATGATGACAATGGGACCAACATGAAAGAATACCCTTTCAAACAAAAAAATAATTTTCCAAATCAGTTCAGCTGTCTTCGAGTAATCGGGGAACATACATAAAAAAAGATTTCGACGAACTGAGAACCCCCCTCCTTTTTTAACTCGGTTAAAAACAAAATCCGAAAAAGACCAAATGCGTCACGTACCTTCGTGTGTCAAGATTAACTGGTCACCATTGAATGGCTGACAACAGCTGTCAATCAGTAAATATTATATTCCCTTCAATATTGTTCTATTAACAAAGATGTTTATAATTTAAGCATGAAACATTTGTACTTAAGAACTTACTATTAAAACTCGAAGAAATATCGCACGTATTATCTAAATATCTTTCTTGCACGCCATTAGAAATGGCAGACATGTCGTAAGTAAGCCACTTTTATTTTAAGGTCTTGCATGCATGTATTATTTTAATCCTGTATGTATGTTCGAGCAAATAAAATTTCTTTCTTTCTGTCTTTCTTTCCTTCTTTCTTTCTATATCACTACTTATTATATAACTAAGTCCCTCCCGCCGCGTCTGTCTGTCTGTCTGAACGTGATAAACTCAAAAACTGCCACACGGATTTTTATACAGTTTTCACCAATAGCGAAGTGATTCACGATTAACGTTTAGGTGTAAATTCATTCAGGTTTGGTGTAAATTGGATGAAATATCGCACCTTCGGTAAGACAAGGCCACAAATGTCAAAATTTCAAAAAGTCGGTTAAATATGCCAAAGTGCTTTAAAAATGCTCTTTTCATCAGGGATCACAAAAGTATAGGGCTTATTTTATGCAAAGATCAATAACTTCAAAGGTGGTAAGGTGGTATGAGCAGAATAATACGGATTTGAATATAAAAAAAATCTTAAAATGGCTCTCCTGTAAAATCACAAAAAGTGCAGTTGTGCCCTTGTTTAACCGAAGGTGCGATATGACGATGATTGTTGAAGATATAAACACGAATGGATAGAGTAAGAAATGAGTACCTATATAAGAGGAAGTCTGAAAGTGACACCGGTGAAGAAATAGTTACTAATGGCATAGACAAGTAACTGATGTTAGGCGAGGCGAGTGCTGTCAGGCGGTTTCGAATCCAAATATAATAAATATTTAATTTATTATATGTTATTTCACAATTCTATTTTTTTTATTTTATTTTATTTATTTATTTCTTTAATTGTCCGTGACATCACAGCGGGCCCTATTAGAATACGAGCGCTGTGACATTTACTTTTAAATGTTGCAGCATTATGCTGAGATAGGAGCCTTTTGACCTCATACGGGACTATTTTTTATTATTTTTATTTCACTTTTGTTATTTTATTTTTATTTGTGATCTTCCTGTGCAAGTCTCAATAAATACTTTTTCTTTCTTTGTTTCTATAAAAAGCTGTGTGGAAATCGGTTGTCATGGTATGGGCATGTGATGCGGAGGAATGAGGAAAACGTCGTGAGGAAAGTTTTGAGTATGAATGTCGATGGCTACAAGATTAGGGGAAAACCAAAGAAACGATGGATGGACTGTGTGAAAGATGATATGGCCAGATTGGGAGTGACTACCGAGATGACGACTAATAGAGAATTATGGAAAAAAGGGACTTGTTGCGCCGACCCCTAATAAATTGGGATAAGGGCAGGAGAATGATGAGGATGGTGTTGAAGATGTCGCTACCTACCCACGTGGTATATAGACTAATGATGAAGTCGAAACCAACTCACGTTTGTGTGATATCAATAGTAGTGGTTTCAAAACTATTTAGCATAATTTAGAATATAGTTCTTTTGTTTTAGTTTGGAATTATTTGGTATATAAGGCCCTTAGAATTAGGCTTACGTACATTCATTTTCAAGTGATACCAAGAAAATCAGTTTTACTTCAAGATGAAAACTTTATTCGTTCTATTTGCTGTACTGGTGAGTTAATACATATATTTCATTTAATTATTTCCGTATCTTATAATTATTACATAACATAATGCCTCTATTCTGCGATGGTTTGGGTAGAGGTATAAACCCACACCCCACATTTCTTCAGTTATATTTAAGGCGACAGCGCCAAGTTTTTTTGCAATTTGCAAGTCGGTATTAAGTTATATGTTGATCAAAATATAATTCGCGACCGTAATAAGCATGTATTTACAGAATTATAATCATTAAAATCATTCATACAACTTTTTAAGACTAGGTAATCCTATTGAATGACTATTTCATGAAATTCTGACATTTGAGGATTATACTAACTTAAGAAGTGGTATTACTGATTCTAATGATTATAATTATGTATATACATATTTGTTACGGCCGCGAATCATATTTTAATTAACATACAGCAGACTTGCAAATTGAAAAAGACCAAAGAAAATTTTAATTTCGCGGGCTACCCTGGTGCTTCCCCCTTAAATCTCATGTAATAGGGGTGAACCCTTCACCCTGTGCAAATCCAGTCTCCAGGCTGCTACTAAACAAATATCTAGTGGAAAAATCCAATTACACTTTGTCCATTCCGGGGATCGAACCCAGGGCCTCATGCTCTGCAGAAGCGCTGGCTACCTTGCTACTCGACTAACAAGGCAGTACCTTACAATTATTGTTTTATATTATAATAATAATAAAGCCTTTTTTATTTCCTTAATAAAATTCAATTTACAATGATAATACGATCAAAGAGCATGCAATTTATTTATAAATAAATAAATAAAATAAAAATAACAAATTCTTTTTAATAAATTAATATAAAATTCTTGACAAAATTCAATTTAATTTGATCATAATATTTCTTTCTTTCTTTTGATTTATTCACTTATTTATTAAGGAACTCTCCATTAAATAAAGGCCTCCTCCATTTTTTTCCACATAATTCCAAAAAAATTCATCGAGCCATCTCTCCGTCTGCCCCTGGTTCTCTTTCCTATAGGTCCCTTAGAAGTTATCTTTTGCCCCACCTGTCTTTGTTCATACGTGCAATATGGCCGGCTCTCTTCCATTATGTCATTATTGTTTTACATTATTATTTATTGTTAGCTTGTGCATTTAATTAGTTATTTTTTTTAATAAATAAATGAACAACTTTTACTATGGGACCAAATCTGAAATCGCAAAAAAAAATCAGCAGTTCAGTTCATTTTGATGAATTATGCGAACATAAATGTACTGAACAGCTGATTTTTTTTTCGCGATTTCAGGTTTGGTCCCATAGTAAAAGTTGTTCATAACGATGAGTACAATGACCCCTTAAGAGGTTGCTGGTGTTTACCAATAACCCAGTATATTTTTTTATCTTATTTGAAGTAAAAATTTCGACTCTGCAGGTATCATTCGAACGGTTGATCACAATACGCTCGCCCAATATGACATGGGACTAACGGCCAAACCCAAAAACCTATCTATCACCAATTTTGGTATACTGGAGATAGAATACGCCTCCAAATCACAGGCGTGTCTTTTCACCGCTAAACGGAGTCGTTTCGACCAAACTCCTATTTTTCGGGGTACATTATGTTCCTGTAACTGGTCGGCTCGGGCTCCTAGGCATGGAGTTGACATCCACTCTCAACTTCAGCGCTACCATCAAACACAAAGCCCAAACGGCGGCCAAAAAACTGGGCATCCTAAAGAGAGTGAAGCGATACTTTACGCCTGGACAGCTTTTGACCCTTTATAAAGCGCAAGTCCGATCCTGCATGGAGTATTGCAGCCACCTTTGGGATGGCTCAGCTAAATAACAACTTGCTGCGCTTGACTCAGTGGAACACAGAGCTAAGAGGCTCATTGGCGACATAAAACTGGTGGATGCCAAGATAAACAGCTTGGCTCATCGCTGCAAGGTTGTCTACTTGTCGGTCTTCTATAGACTGTACTTCGTTGAGTGTGCTCTGGAACTCCGCCACCTAATTCCGCCGGCCCCCTTCTACCATCAAACATCTAGACGCACTGCAAGTTACCATCCATACCTAGTCGCCATTCCACCAATTCGCACTAAGCGCTTCCAAACATCCTTCATAATGCGCACGACAAAAGAGTAGAACTCACTACCTGCGTCTGTGTTCTCGAACGCATACAACCCGAATCTCTTCAAAGTTACGAGTGAACAGGCTTCTTCTGGGTAAGCTCACTCCATCGTAGACTTTGTCTCTGTCACCTCTGACCTAGAAAAAAAGGCAGATAAAACAAAAGATGAAGAACGAACGAAAGGAACGTATGAACACAAAGAATGAAATTGTTACCGATTCTGTTGTGCACGAACTAACCTTGTAACTAGCCGTGTAAAAATAAAGATAGATTTTTTTTAAAGCAGTTCGCAATAATTTTCAAGAAATTAAAAAAAGAAAATTAACTCGAAAATTGTCAAGACTTGCGGAACATACTCATACATCATACATGGTGTATTTTCGGATACCCCTGGGCATGAATAATCTATAATTTTTTAATGACGTCACTATCTAGACCTGCTTATATACAGAATACTCAACACAATATCATATTACCTACATCAGTTTCTATTATAACATAAAATCCTAAGTAATATTATAATTATAAATAGGAAAGTGAGTTTGTTAGCTTGTTACGCTTTCACGCTAAAACAGATTTGGATGAAATTTGGCACATGGGTGGAATATGATCTGGGGGCCGATTCTACTAATTTGCAACGCTACACGTTCAATTGTGTTTCAACAACAGTTCAGTTTCGATCGCCGTTCGATAGTTACCAAAAAAGTCATTCTACTATTCTATAAGCAAAATGGAAATTAAACTTAAACCGAATCGTAACGGGAACGTAACAGCGGGTAACCTGTGTGACCAACATTCCAAATAGTATGATTTAATAATACCACAGAAAAAAAAAGTTGAATCTAATAATATGACTAAATACGAATAAATGCTACTAAAAGTATGTTTAATACAAAAACATATCTAGACCATACTTATATATTATATATTTTTTTGTAACATTTCAACTTTATAAATAATAAAAACTCAGAAGAACGTTTTTGGCCCCAGCTTGCGAAATCTGTGAAACGAAACGTTTCAATTATGGCAAAAGATAATGATGCGACTAAGCGTCACGCTCATGTTCGGTTTTGTTAGCAGAATAGCTTTTGAGATTGTTTCGATCGATCGGTGACTGAACTGAAACGTAACCGCAGTTGGATCGTTGTTACATTAGTGGAATGCGAAAACGCTCAAAAGCCGTGGTTCAGCTGCCATTAAATTGCGATTTTTTAACAGTTTTGTTAGTAGAATCGGCCCCCTGGATTAATAATACTGTTTATTTCTTTCATAAAGGTACATTGTTACAGTAGTGTGGCCAAAGCTATTAAATAATACTTCTATTTCTTTTTCTTTTTACAGATGGTTGTCAGCTATGTAACTTGTGAAGAGAAAAAAGGTAAGAGATATACAGAACTCCTCTGTTCATCCTGCTGCACTTTATAGAGGGTGTAACGGGTGGTACAGACCTTCAAACTGAACAACTATCTCCATGGGACCAACATCGTAATCAAGAAAAAAAAAATAGTACCACAGATTAAAAAAGATATGGGACACTCCACAAAATCATTTAAATAAAAAGCGACTCTTGCTACGAGACAATAAAGTGCAATTCAGGTCACATAACGCTTATTACGGCAAAGGAATGGCCTGTTGGTCTAGTGGTTAGTGGCCCTGTCTGCTATGCCGGAGGTCGTGGGTTCGATTCCCACCCAGGACAAATGTTTGTGTGATGAGCATGATCATTTGTTCTGTGTCTGGGTGTAATTTATCTATATATGTATGTATTTAGAAATATATAAGTATGTTTATCAGTTGTCTAGTACTCATAACACAAGCTCTGCTTAGCTTGAGGCTAGACGGCGTTGTGTGATAGTTGTGGAATATTATTATATTATTATTATTATTACCTACAGTTATATTCACCTACAAGTTGCCTCTCTTTTTATCGCGTAACTCTTATACCTTCTGACTCGTTAGGGTTGTCTTCTTTTACGACGCGCGGGCGTGGAGTGAGTATCGAACTGACCGTGCGAGCCGGCCGGTGCGCGGCAGCCCGCACTGAATTGGCCCCGGGACAAGGGCCCACCGCGTACTTGTAGCTTCATACCTAAACTGCGGAGTGTCCCATCTGTATTAATCTGTACCCGTAGAAAGCTTCAATACCTACTCGATCCAAATGTGTGGGTCGGCTGTGTGCATTTTTTCGATTACGTTGTTCGTTCCATGGAGAAAGTGGTTCAGTTTGATGGCCTTAAGAGGCCCACGAAGCATGCGTAGTTCATACAAACGAAATACCAAAATAATTTGTAAATCAAACATATTCTTAAGGTAGTGTGTATTTTTTCCGATTGAATTCCAGAATATCTAGGTTCTCAAACATATATTTTGAAAGGACACTGATTTGAAGACGAGATATGAGGACTTTAAAATTCCTATAGAAAACTTATTTTTTTCATGTTTAAATCAATGTTCTTATTTAATATATATTTGGGAACCTAGATACCTATTCTGTAATCTAATCTGAATAAATACACACTACCTTTAGAATATGTTTAATTTACAAATTATTTTGGTATTTCGTTTGTATGAACTGCGCATGCTCCGGGGACGTCTTAAAGACTACACCTTTCTGAAACACCATGTGTTTTACTTTTTACCCGACTGCGTGACAGTAAAGTCAGGGTATCAAAATAAAGGGCTTTTTTTTTTTTGTGGATGGGAAATCATCAAATAACTTCTCCCGCTCTGGGTGGAGCGGAAGGGCGTGTCAGACTTTTACTGACTAAAACCCACCCGTGTTCCTTCAGTTGCCTATGCCAGGGCCACGGTATCTTTTTCAAACAACCCGCGACAAAATAAAGGGCTTGAGGAAACGATTCCAACATTTTTATTTATTTATTTAAGTTTATCATGCTCAGGAGCTTGTGGCTAAGTAATAACAGCCGCACGGGTCGATCCATCAGGTTAAGCTACGCTTGCCGAGGTTGGTCTGTGGATGGGTGACCATATTTTCATACCGAGACTCCTCCGTGCCTCGGAAAGCACGTTAAGCCGTTGGTCCCGGCTGTCATTTGTGGATCTTTGACAGCCGTTACGGGTCGTCAGAAGCCCGAAAGTCTGACAACCAGTCTTACCAAGGGGTATCGTATTACCCAGTAACTGGGTTGTGGAGGTCAGATAGGCAGTCGCTCCATGTAAAATACTGGTATTCAGCTGCATCCGGTTAGGCTGGAAGCCGAACCCAACATAGTTGGGAAAAGGCTAGGCAGATTGAAGTTTATCATGCTCAACAGTACAAAAGGCGTTGTACAGAGCAATTTACAAACTAAAATGTGACACATAATAATATACATATCTACATACAATTTATTTAAGGTTAGGTACAATACAATTAAAAAAAAAAACAAGCGAGCCTTACAGTAGTCGAGAAGGTTAGGGACAAAAAGTGATAAATTATAGGTTTGCTTTTTTCGAGAAAAATGAAAATTACTTTTGAATGTAAAAGAAAAACAGATTATCACATTTTGAATCAAACTTGATATTTTATCACGTTTTGATATGAAAACATGCCAAGGGTGGATAGAAACAAAGGTATAGAATAGAAAAATAAATATTTGTATCACTTTTTTTCTAACCTAACCTCCTCATATGATGTGTTACATCTGACACACCACACATCTACACCGCGCGCACTCATTGGTCAAATCAAATAGCGCGCGCTTCCCCGGCTTCCTGTTACACACTTCCGTCCCTTTTCACGAAATCACTCCCACAGTTAGCAGGAAAGCGAGAGTAAAGATGTTACACATAAAAAAATGTAAACACGAGTAAAATAACAAAATAACATTAAGTACTTGTAAAAATAAAGAAAATGCAACCAAGTGAAGAATAACATACCCGGGCCTACACGAATGGAATTCACTTCGGAGAGATTCTACGAGTATTTCTACAATTACTATAGCTTCAAAGTGACATTGACATTATCACGTGACATTTCGATCGCTTATGTCAACCCTGTAAATTTTTTGGCGATTTTGGCTTTTCTACTGGCTTCATCGCTAATCGAATATTCCTTGTTTAGGCCCTCTGGGACGTTCTTCTTTTCTACGGACAATTCTCCGTCACACTTTTTGAATATTATGTCACAAAATTTTTGTTAAAAGCAATACGTACAGTAAACGCTCAAAAGTCCATAAGCATGCTAAGGATTACATTGCTATGAACTGTGCGAGCACGAACCAGTACGTGTGCGTGTATGAGCCAACATTCCGCAGATAACACACACTAATGAATTGTCGCATGTCGTCGTACTACGCGAAATAACATTATATTTCTGTTGAATTTAGAATAACTCGTCATAGTGGCGACCTGTTTTTACCATTGCATTGCTAAAATTCGCATAAACATAACATGTGCTGGTAGCTGTTTGGGCTAAGCAATGGTTTCACGATCAATGAAGTCTGAGTTCGAATCTTAATCACAATGTTGGACTGTTTTTGTTTCTTTGGAACCATAATAATTTATTCCTATTTTAAGCAAAAACTTGTAAGATGTTTATGTTCATTTATTATTTATTTTTATAAGAAGTTAAATATTAGTTATTGTATTATTATTTAACTATTTTTGTGATTTTTAATTTATCTTTTCGGTGTTGGAAGGTTTAAATAAAAAAGTCGTGCTGAATGGTAACAAAAATGTTTATTCGTTTTATTTAGTTATTTATAAAATTAACAAACTTAAGAGAATTGTGACGTTACATTCCTACTAGATAAAAGAACTTTTTTTTTAACCGTTCATAGGATTTTTTGTTGTATACCCACTTAGTCAATTCATAATAACATAACAAAGAAATGATACTCTAATAACACAAACATAATTGTCAATACCTATTTAGTTTTCTATGATCTACCTTTCTACCTTTACGAAATGAGTGACCAAGCGAACAAGATAAAGAATATTATATTTCTGTCCCATTACTTCCAATCAAGTAAAAACTTACACAAAGTCAAGTATTGCGTGAGATTTGAACTCACGGCTCACTGATTCACGCATCTATCTGCACGCGCTTAACCGCTAGGTCATCTTTACACATGTTATAACTTTGAAATTATGAACTACAATCAGTTGTTGACGACGCATGTTTATGTTCTTGGAAATAGAAGGTCTTAAGTCAAACTAAACGCCAAGCTATTGCTTTGTGAGTTTGCTTATCGACTTTTGGTCGCGACTGTACATACCTTATAAAAACGGAAGTGTTTAAGATTATTTTAATGGTGGTATTGTCAAAAGAATTTTTATGAAAAATTACAAATACAAATATTCTTTATTGTGGTACATAGGTAAGCAATAAATTGTTACATGTTTCCGAAATTGTACACAGCTATGACCCGCCATAATGGCATACAATAATTTTAAAGTAGGTAACATTTTAACAGCATAATCAAATAGAAAATTAAAATAATAACAATTTAAATATGCAGCACTTTAGAATTAACGAATATTTTTACATGTCAAGGCAACAATTAAAATAACGAGACATAAATTATAAATTCAGTTAGAATTAAATAATACAAATTAAGAAATATACACATTTAAATTATATAAATTATATTGTGAAACTGAATATTTAAGAAAAATAACCATTCTTGAGGATATGTCATTGTCGATGAAAAGAAGAACGATCCACCTACAAATGGTCAAAAATAAAAATAAAATGGAAACAGGTATAAAGTTCAAAACAAGCTCACTGTCCAAGCAGTTTGATACATTTGGTAGCATCAAGTCTGGGATTGAAATAATATAAAATAACAGCGCACCACGAACTGCATCAGACACTTAAAAAGCGAGTTTGTTTAGATTGTTTTTCCCTGCAGGGACAGGGAGGGAGGGGAGGGGTAGGTACTAGTACTACGCACTATCAGCCTATAATGTTTCCACGAGGACACAGGCCTCCTATCTGTGAGAGGGAGTGGGTCGTCATAATCCACGAGGGCCCAGTGCTGAAGTATGTCACATTTGTTCGATTGTTTGGTTCTAGGCTCTAGGCTTTTCGATAGTTATTGTATATGTCCTGGTCATAGGGGCGAGCCAATTGTCATCAACCGGGCACAAATCCAAACTCAGGGCAGTGGGCTGATACTAAACCATAATTTCTTTTCAGAGGGTGAGGATCCCCAGCTCAAGGATTCTGACAAAATCAAGGAGGCAGAAAAAGATGAAAACGCTCAAGAGAAAGATGGAAATAGTGCTATGAAAGAGAAAACAATTGAAGCCGTCGAGCTTGATGATAAGAGTACGAAGTCTGAAAGCACTGCTGCTGAAAGAAAAAGGAGAAGTGCTGTTCTTGCTCCCTTTGCAGCATAAGTACACTTTGCACTTTGACCGAAAGAGAAAAATAAATTAAAAAATCCTTCATGCACCTCCCAAAGTTAGACTTAGAAAATACACTATAATTGTAGCATTGTGTGTAATTATGAGCAATAGTTTTTGTTATTAAGAGGGAGCCAACAGAAAGTCGGCAACAGCTGTCAAATATTAATCACTGTTTTTGAGAGAAGTGAAAGCTACTGTAGGTGCCGAAATTGAACCATCATCACGCTCGGATGACGCTGAATTGGGTATACTCGGCTCCAGTCGGTCGGTGACGCTGAATTGCGTATACCTACTCGGCGCTGAATCGGATATACTCGGTTCCAGTCGTAAAATTTCACATCTATCGCGTGGTCACAAGCAAACACCCTATTTTTTATTAATTTCTCAATATTAGATAGGAACTGAATGAAATATCGCTCTTTAGTGCACTAAACTATTGATAATGACATTGCAATAATTAATATCGTAACACAATTTACTTTACAATATTTAATTCATTCATAATCAATATTATAAATTGCAATTCTTAATCAATAGTACTTGGTCCAACAGGTTCAAAATCGGGCAAACGAATTTTCTCAGGTATGAGACCTAGCTAGATCCTATATTGCAACTTTCATCTAAATCGTTAGAGCCGTTTTCGAGAAAGTGATTACAAATATATTTATATAAATATGTATACTTACAAATATTACTCATTTAATAGTATAGAATCTTAGTGCACTCAGTACGGAGCGATTTTTCATAATTTCATTCAGTAACAAGTATTGAGAAATTAATGAATAAAGCTAAATATGACTCTATTTGCGACGTTGTCAACAGTCATAATGTGCCCTCTTAAATAAACATTATTGTATCAGCTTAATCAGATTAGAATTTATAGTATTTGTAGTTCAATAAAATTAATTTCCATTACTGATTCGTTTTCATTTATTTCGCTCGTGGCTAAATAATAACAGCCGCACGGGCCGATCGAAGGTTAAACTACGCTTACAGCGATCGGTTCGTGGATGGATTACCTTCAATTATATAACGAACACCCCTCCGTGCCTCGGAAAGCACGTTGAGCCGTTGGTCCCGGCTGTCATTCGTGGATCTTTGACAGTCGTTACGTGTGGTCAGAAGCCCGAAAGTCTGACAACCAGTCTTACCAATAGGTACAGCCCGCGGCACGTAAGTTGGCGTAGTGGGGGTAAGTTCGCGCATGCTACACTTATTGCAACAAAAAATGGTCACTTTTATTGCTTGTCATTATTCTGTGGTTATTGCCATAATTTATTTTTAAACATAACTATTTAGAAGAAAGTTAAAGAAAGGAGAAGAATTCCTGAAGTATATTAGGAGTAATAAATCAAATATACAGGGTTATTTGTAAAACACCAACAACCTCTTATGATACAACGTTCATAATGATGAGTACAATGACCCCCATTGTACTCATCATTATGAACATCTTTTACTATGGGACCAAACCTGAAATCGCGAAAAAAAAAATCAGCTGTTCAGTACATTTATGTTCGCATAATTCGTCAAAATGTACTGAACAGCTGATTTTTTTTCGCGATTTCAGGTTTGGTCCCATAGCAAAAGTTGTTCATAATGATGCGTACAATGACCCCTTAAGAGGTTGTTGGTGTTTTATACAGTAATTATAGGTTACAAAATTTATAATAAAACTAAATATTGTAATATCGTTAACAATCATATGCCGTCGTCGTCACTATCGCTTTGTAAAAGTATTACCCCTGGCATGAAATAAATGTTAGCAGTAGATGAGCTGGTGGAAGGAGTTGGCTCCCCATCCTCAATATTACTCTCCTCACTCCCACTGTCCGAGGAGTCTCTTTCTCAGTTTTCGCTTCTTTTTCTATATAACAGTACACATTATAAACCATTTTTCAGGCATGTCTACGTAAAATGGTATTTGTTTGTGGCATTATCTAAATTCAAACAAAACAATAACAAGAACTTGTAACAAAAGCTCAACAAAAACAAATGTTACAATTTTAGTGCACGCAAGTGTACTCGGGAGCGAATGGAACGTGGACACGACGCGAGAGACAAGGGTCGACTGACGAACCAATCGCGCGCTCGGAACGATGCTACCTCGTTCCCCGCGTCCCGCTCGCGACCAAAGAGATCTAAAAAATGACTTCTGCGCATCTAACGACTCTTGCCAACTTACGTGCCGCGGGCTGTATCGTGTTACCAAGTCACTGGGTTATGGAGGTCAGATAGGCAGTCGCTCCATATAAAATTCTGGTATTCAGCTGCGTCTGGTTAGACTGGAAGCCGACCACAACCAAGTTGGGAAAGGCATGCAGATTTCTATTTATTTTGTTCTCATCATCGCCATCATCACATCTTTAATACCCGAAGCAGTAGATAGAGTTGTATAGTACAGTCAGTGCTCGATCCGCATGGGCACGCCACAATTGCGGCGATAAGTCCCCTCTTTGAGGAGTGGTTGGAGAGGCGTCATGGCACCCTCATCTTCCGCTTGACGCAGGTCCTCACCGGGCACGGTTGCTTCGGGAGGTTCCTGTTCCGGATAAGGCGGGAGGAAACGCCCGGGTGTTACCACTGTGTGGATCGCCCGGAGGACACGGTGGAGCATACGGTGGAGGTCTGCCCGGCTTGGGCAGAGCACCGCCGCGTCCTCGCGGAGGCGATCGGCGGCGGCGATCTCTCGCGTCCGAGCCTGGTCCAGGCCATGGTACGGAGCGAGAGTGCATGGGAAGCCGTCACCTCCTTCTGCGAAGCTGTAATGCTCGCGAAGGAGGAGGCTGAACGCGTGAGGGAGAGGCAATCTTTGCGCCCTCACGCCCCTAGTCGCCACAGGAGACGCCCTGGGCGTCGGGAATCGATAGCCGATTCCCGGCCACCGTAGGCGCGGGCTTGCGGATGGCGAGCAAAGGGTAGCTCGCCGTCCGGCAAGGACCAGGCTCGGGTCGACGGCGCGTTGTGTTCCACGCGCGCCTCAAAGAGATGTCAGCACTAGCTGAAGGTGTCCGCTAGGGCCGATGGCCGCCGGGGTTGCGGGTTGTTCGAAAGAGTTACCGTGGGCCTGGCACAGGCAACTGAAGGAACACGGGTGGGTTTTAGTCAGTAGAAGTCTGACACGCCCTCCCGCTCCACCCAGATCGGGAGAAGTTATAATATGATGATTTCCCATCCACCAAAAAAAAAAAAAAAAGTGCTCGATCCGCAATACCTGACCCAACTTACAAAGAAGAGGAGGGGAAGAGGGGGGCGGATAAGCATTAAAATATATGATTATTGTGGTACTCAAATTGGGAAACGAAACTGCCTCTCGAACCCACCGCGGCGCACGCTGTGCACGGCCACGCGGCACATTTTATTAGCTGCTTGGATTCATTTGTTTGAAAACCTGGGACTACGTTTCCATTGCAGTACACACGCGTGCGTGGCTCACCGCGGCGCACGGAGAGGCTACGCACGTGTGTCGTGTATAGTGTGCACCGCATAACCAGCGCATGGCGTTGACAGCGTTGAGCTATGTGAGCGCCATATTCAAGCAAGCTATGTACTAATGACGTCAATCGATGCGTAGCGTGTCCGTGGGTTGCAGTTAGGGATGAAAATTGCCGAATATTTCCGAAACTTACCAGGAAAGTTTCCAATTTTCCCGGCAATATTCGGCAATATTGCCGAAAAGTTGCCAAAGTTTCCAGATTACATAGGGTTTTTCAAATGCCATTTTCAACGTTTATGCGCTCATGGGGTTTTATATAATGGTGTAGTTATACGTAATACTAGTAAGCCTTTTTAATTAATTGTTTATTATAACTAATTTATAATTATCCATGCATATATGTGAAGATAAAGTTAAACTATGACACTGGTAACTTCTGACCCCATAGTTTTTTAAGAATTTTACTTATAAATTGTATAAAAAAAGAAAGAGGGTATTGATACCGAATGAAATAAATATAAATGATACAACTGTGTAGTATATGATTTATATAGCACAAATCGTGAAGTCAAAAGAGTTTTCAAAATTGGGTCAGTAGTTTTTGAGATAATCGCGAACATACAAACATACATACATTCTGAGTCGGTTAAAAACGTCAACTTATTGTTGCAGATCAATTCGTCTTGCAGGGTTTGACCCTTTTATACATACAGACATGTATGTATATAAATGTATATACTTTCTTACATACAAGTGAAGTTAAATTATAAGAACGTAGAAAAAAAATAATGACGATATCTCTAAAATAGTTATGGTTTCATCACCAATGAACTATCATGGATAGCTTGTTTCTTGTCTTTAGTTTATCAGTAATAAAATAAATGTAAAAACTAAAATTTCGGTTGGATATTATAGACAAAAATTACCACCCTGCAGACTGCAATTTTATCCTACTAAGCAATTATATAAGTAAAAGTTGGTTTCTATTTATACGTTTTTTGCCCAACGTTGCCGGGAAGTTTGGAAACATTCCCGGCAGTTTTCATGGCTAGTTGCAGTAGACAAAATCACATACATTTTTTTGCAAAGTGAAGCTTAACACACGTGAGTGGCCTCTCCGTGCGCCTCGGTGGGTCTGCGCCTTTACTCAGTGATCTAGCTAGGAGACAAGCGATTCACCCAACAATTTATTGTATCTACACCATGTCCTTAATAATGCATACTTTCCAAGTCCCTCATGTTGTACAAAACCTTTATTTATGTACCTAAATAAATAATTATTATTTCCTTTATTTCTAACATAACTATATAATTTATATTTTTCAATATTTTTATAAAAAGTAAATAGAGAAAAAAATTACAAAAAAAAAACCTACTTAAAAAAAAAAAAAATAATTTTGGAAATTGGTGGCAAAAATCTAATGTATTTTAGTTTTTTGCCACCGACTTACGAAATTAAAGTTATTTTTCACTTTGTTGTGTTTTTTTTTTTTTTTGTAATAAAGTTTTTATATATCGACAAGTTAGTAAAATTTATCTCCACCCATGAAAACGGTTTTAGAATTTTTAACAATTAGAATTAATTTAACAAGTTTTATCACTGATTTATTGTAAGACTTTGATGAAGGATATCAAGTTGATGCGATATACACTGACTTTTCGAGTGCTTTTGATAGTTGATGGTTTACCTTAAACCTTCAACTATTAACGCAGAAGCTGGAATCTTATGGTATTTATAGTTCCCTTCTTGCCTGGTTTAATCATATTTATGATATTAGTAATAGTTGTTTCAGTTGGAGGTCATGAGTCTATTTTGTATTATGCCAAATCTGGAGTACCACAGGTCTCGCACGTGGGTCTCCTTCTTTTCATTATATTTGTTACTGATCTTGAGTCTTGAATTAGCTACGCCTTTTCTTTTTATGCTGATGATCTCAAAATTTATAAAAGGGCAAAGTCACCGACAGATGCCAGTTCACTCCAACACGATTTTGATAAAATTAGTCTCTGGTGTGAATCTAACGGATGTGAATGCGAAGAAATGTTTTGCATCCGTTATAGCCGAAAATTACAGCTATTACTTTCCCCCTACAAAATAAACAACATTATCTCACAGGAAGTTTCTAAACTTCGCAACCTAGGCGTAATTATTGACCAAAAACTAAAATTAGCCTATGAAGTTGTAAAAAAATTGGCACAAATGCTGGGTTTCATATAAATTAATGCAAAGTCATCTGGGGCCAAAACAAATGATTCTTTTCAATACTTTGGTACGATCTCAACTAGAATTTACTAGTATAGCATGGAATCCTATATACGCTGTACATTCGCAGCATCTCGAGAATATCCAGCGTATGTTTAAAAGGCATGTTTCTTACGTACCAGGAATATCCCACAGATGTCCAAACGAACAACGTTTCTTATTCTTTCATCGAGTCAATGGTCTTATCTTATTGATGCGATCTATTACTTGAAGTTGTCATGTAGTCAGTCCCATATAACTAATCTTCCCAGACAGCCAATATCCAGACATTTTGACCGGCCCACCTGTAGACGAAAAATTTGTATACACTTGCAATAATCTAGGATGTCTATTCAATATAACTAACTCAACTCAAAACTACCTTATTTGCCTGTGTTCTTTGGTTCCATGCCGAAATTTAAAATACTCTTGCGCAGTAATAAATTACTGTGTGTAATTAGTCTGTTTAAAAACAGATAAAATTTATTATTCTTCTTCTATTCTTT
Organism: Dicycla oo; assembly: GCA_948252095.1. Classification (NCBI taxonomy): domain Eukaryota; kingdom Metazoa; phylum Arthropoda; class Insecta; order Lepidoptera; family Noctuidae; genus Dicycla; species Dicycla oo. Next base: position 18,300,701 of record OX411737.1, read on the forward strand.
TTAGACCTTTTAGAAGCTATTTTGTTTTAAATTAATATTTTTTTAATTTTATATAATTTTTAGATGTTGCTTTATTTAAGTCCATAATAATATGCGAATGTCGTGTATTCCTGTAATTGGTTTTTATATAAGAACTATTACAAAAATAAAAGAAATAAGTATAGCTTATATTAATTAATGTAAAATGAATATACTTTTGGCGTACCTATATAAAATCTTATTTAAATACTCTATGACGCAATTACTTAGTAACAATATGTTACTGCAAATATTCATTAGCATATCTTTGGTTTGAAAATTAGTACATAGTGTAGTGTAATTTCTTTAAACTTTATAAAACGAAATACGAATAAAAAAGGGAACACGGACAATACAAAAAATTAACGTACAAAAGTATAAAAAAATACACAAATTTATATAAAAAAGGACAATCCCGGATTTTTCTTGGTTAGCGGTTCTAATTAACAATAAAGTGGCCGGATAAGGTTATGCTTTAATACGAAGAGAGTAGAGATCTAAGCGTCCTACTCTATTGGATTCGGAATCAACAGACTGAGTACATCTAAACCGTATCGCACAAATACGTGACTTAGTTCAATAAAAATAATGAAGCATAATCTAACCGATCTAAAAAATCACCGAAACGACTTTGTAGAATGAATAATTCTACAATACATAAAGTTCATAAAATAAAGGATACCTATGTATCTACAAATAGTAATAAGTACTGTTATTGAAGTCTCAAAATCCCATCGTAAAAACGTAGGTGAGGTGACCTTGTTGTGAGCTGTCATTTGACCTGACGCTGAAGATTGACATTATTGACAGCTCACTTCAAGCTCACTTCACCTAAGTTTTCACCGTGTTATTAACCGTGATTTGAAGCAAATTGTTAATCCATTGCTTCATATTTTCGAAAAATTTGTGTGCTCAACAACGTAAATAACGCAATGAATGTTGTTGAACTGTCAAAATGAAACCGATTCCGATACATAGTGTGGTACGCAATTGCCCCGCAGGTGCTGCAGTCTCAATATAAATAGCTCCTAATGGGGTACCTAGACGACTGTTCCTGGACACTGCTGGCCGGTCTATTCTGTAAATATAATATCGACGATATGATTGACACTATTGACAGCTCACTTCAACCTAACTTTACCTATATTTTCACCGTGATATATTTACAGAATAGATCGGCTGGAGAAGGACATAGGTTCTATTCATCCTGGATGTTTGTATCAAAACATGATGAGATTTAAAAGTAGTTAGATAACATGCAAACGAACTCGCGGACAACAGCCAGTCGATCCATTGTAAGCCCGGTTATTGGTAGTTACAGATATTTGTATATAAACCTAAGATGTTATCGGTTTATTATTTGAGACTACTCCTAACCGTGCCTAAGTAAAATTTATTAGGTATAAGCAGTAAGGAAGAAATTAATTAAACAAATACCTCCTGATACAATACAAAGTTTATTCTATAAATACTAAACTAGAGGTACTCAAACTCTTCCCTTATTTAAAGTTAGATATTGGCTCTGACATACCCCGTCCCCATAACGGTGTATGCCAGGGCGAATACTAGCTTGAAACTATGACAAAGAATACTCAAGACCGCTTTTAAGGGTCGGAGAGGTGACAACTGAATAACTTCTAGCTCAATCAAATATTCTCAAAAGTTTTGGTTGCGCTCATAAAGGACATTTAAATATTTAGAGAAATAACTGAAGACCCTAAAACATGTCCTTTTAAAAATATTCAGTATAACAAATTATAACAAAATAATCTCTCTCATAACAGGTAACACTCAGATAGAATAAACTCTCAATTAGAATATTATTATTATTATTATTAAAAAGCTTGTGATGTCCTACAGCAAGGCAAAGGCCTCAATTAGAATAGTCACAATAAACTCTAAATTAGAATAAAACCCCTAATTTACAGAGTCACAATAAACTCTCAATTAGCAGAGTCACAATAAAACTCCCAACAAGCAGGAAATCAACACTTGGCATGGAGGCCCAATTTTAAACTGGGATTCCTGGGCTAACCCGGCCAACGGGCTAGGAGTCGACAGACAAGATCACGTTTCATACCTGGAGCTCAAACGGTTTTCTGACACTAGTACCCGTACAGGTAAAGAGTTCCTTTCCTATGGAACAGCCCACTAACAGCCACCCGTCAGATCCAACCTGTATTCTGCTCAATTACAGGTCCAACATCAGGGATTCACGTCTGTCCACGTACAGACGCCAGCAGGTTAAGCTACCCGAAACTGTCAAATTCTCCCAATCAACTTTGTACCTAATTTACTACCGATAAAATTGAAAATCTATTAAAGAAATTTGACAGATTGTGGTAGCTTGATAATCAGGCGTCTGTACCTCTAGATTCAGGCCAGATAAGAGCAGGAAACCTTTAGTCACGGCAAGATCCCAAGACCTCCGCGCAGGGTCAGAAAAGATATTTACAGCTTAATACGCCATAAATAAAGATAATCCCCCCATCGGGATTATCTGCACACCGTCGTAGTAGTTGCAACAAAAAAAAAATGCAGCCTATAGAATTAGAACATCTATAATAGAACACGATAATCCTAATGAAGTCTATGGAGCCCTTTTTGATGTTGTACAAAAAGAGTACCAATCTGCTTTCAAGACCAAAACCATTAACATTAATGGCACCACCACCGTGGGCTTTAACTAATGGGCTACTACAGGTATTTATATTAGGTTGGGGAAAAAGTCTTTTCGCATTATAGTATGTATGAACTTGTAATAAAATCTCTTTGGCTATACTATTTGTATCTGGCTGGTTTTGGTATCATTGAAAGTTTAAATTTTAAAGAACATAATTCCAAATTCAAATTAGGAAAATGTGTGTTTTCATTTGTTTTTCGTACCGTCAAGATGAGTGAATTTAATGAAGAAATTCGATACATTTTAAAATTTTACTACAAGAAAGGTAAAAATGAAACGCAAGCCGCGAAAAGAATTTGCGATGTTTATGGACCTAGTGTAGTGTCTGTGAGAGTAGCACAAATTTGGTTTAAGCGTTTTCAATCCGGAAATTTTGATGTCAAAGATGCACGTCTCTCTGGTCGCCCTATTACGGATAAAATGGATGCCATTTTTGAAAAAGTGGAGCAACATCGGCATATCAGAAGTTACGACGTAGCTGAAGAACTGGAAATTGACCACAAAACAGTTTTGGCGCATTTGAAAAAAACTGGGTACACAAAAAAGCTCGACATTTGGGTACCTCACGAGCTCACTGAAAGAAACCTAATGAACCGTGTGCTCATTTGTGATTCTTTATTACGACGTAATGAAACCGAACCATTTTTGAAGAAGCTGATAACTGGTGATGAAAAGTGGATCACGTATGACAAGAACGTGCGAAAAAGGTCGTGGTCAAAGGCCGGTCAGGATTCACAGACTGTGGCGAAACCCGGGTTAACTCGCAACAAGGTGATGCTGTGTGTGTGGTGGGATTAGAAGGGCATTGGAGTCCAGTGCAATGCACGGTCAAGTACGGACGTGTTTGCGCTGCTCGACAAGAATATTATATTCACGTGTTGCGCGGCTTTAGCCACTGCTCGGTTTACGTCGCTATGAGTTCACAACCGCTCATAGCCAACGAGGTCTTGGCATTTATCAACCATGCCATTGACTACATGGACGAAGTTAGCATCTTGCAGATCTGCAAGTCCAGTTTCAAGGAGGAGGAGATCAGCAGTGCCAAGCTGCTGCTGTTCCAATCGCTCGGCAAAGTCGAGCAGATGCAATCCCGCCGGAGGGATGGTGGCCAGAAGTGTGTGCAGGACATCATCACATTGATGAAGAGCACCGACCCGGACGACGTGCCCGCTTTTGTGGCGAAGGAGCTACATAAGTTGCCCCCAGTCAAGTTTGACCACGTCGACGTCACCAGGTTGCTGAAGGACATTACAAGTCTCAAGGCGAGCCTGGCCGATGTACAGTCCAAGTTGGAGGTGTCTAATAACACCATTAGTGAACTACGTGCCGAAGTACAGTTGTTGCGCAACGCTGTTAAGGTAAGTAGGTCGCCAGATGCCTCCAATGTGAACACACGTCGCGGAGCGGGAAAATACGCTAGCATCGGCAGTTTTGAGTCGGCAAGCTCCACTGCGTCACCCGCTGCTGATATTGCACGCGTTGCAACTTGCGCCGCCGCCGTCGCTGACTCGTTGCCGGTCGAAGTAGTGAATCGTGTAGGTTCGTTGACCCCTAAACCTGCCTACGCTACTATCGTCGATACACACAAACCTGTGTCTCAGGCCAAGAAGGGGGATAAGGAGAGCTGCTGTGAACATGCCGACAGGGGTTCGAAACAGCAAGGCCCGGCTGCGGGCACGTGTGACAAGGATGGCTTCGTGAAGGTGGAGAGGAAGAAGGGGAAGAAGCCTCCTAGTCGGAACCAGTGCGGGACCGCGCTGGCAGGACCCAATATGCTGCGTCCGGCAATACCTACGACGCAGCTCTATGTTTCTCGGCTACATCACACCACGAAGGTTGAGGAGATCGTGGAGTATGTTCGAGCGAAGACCAACTGGATCTTAAGGGTCGAGAAGTTGGCGTCGCGCCACAACACGAATTTCAAGTCGTTCGTGGTGCGAATTCCGACTCAATATATCGAGACCGTACTTAAGGAAGAGTTTTGGCCGAAGGGTGTCGTGTATCGGCGATTCCGCGGAAGGCTACGCGACACCACGCAGCGCAATACGACGCCGTCCCTTCGTGTACAATAATGTTTTTATAAATATGTATGATAGTCTGTAAGGTATATATGTTATGGGTCTTTGTTACCCGAAATAAATGATTTATTATTATTATTATTATTCATTATGAGCTGTTACCACCAGGCAGGACCATCGATTCTGAACTCTACTGCGAACAACTGATGAGATTAAAGCAAGAAGTTGAGAGAAAGCAGCCGGAATTAATCAACAGAAAGGGTGTGGTTTTTCATCATGATAACGCTAGACCTCACACATCTTTAGCCACTCAGCAAAAATTAAGAGAGTTTGGCTGGGAGGTGTTAATGCATCCGCCGTATAGTCCTGACCTTGCACCTTCAGATTTCCACCTGTTTCGGTCTCTTCAGAATTCTTTAGGCAGTGTCAGGTTAACATCACGAGAGGACTGCCAAAACCACTTGTCGCGGTATTTTGACCAGAAGTCCCAAAATTTCTATAGCAATGGGATCATGTCCCTACCTACAAGATGGCAAAAAGTTATCGAACAAAATGGTACCTACATACTTTAGTTAAATGTAAATAAACTATATTAAAAAATGTTTTGAATTTTCTTAAAAAAATGCGAAGAAACTTTTTCCCCAAACTATTATAATTAGAGCGAGACTATGACTGGAAGCCGACCCCAACTATGTTGGGGTCGGCTTCCAGTCTAACCGGATGCAGCTGAATACCAGTATTTTACATAGAGCGACTGCCTATCTGACCTCCACAACCCAGTTATTGGGTAATACGATATCCCTTGGTAAGACTGGTTGTCAGACTTTCGGGCTTCTGACGATGCGTAACGACTGCCAAAGATCCACGAATGACAGCCGGGACCAACGGCTTAACGTGTTTTCTGAGGCACGGAATCTCGGTATGTAAAGATGGTTACCCATCTACGGACCAACCCCGGCAAGCGTAGCTTAACCTGATGGATCGACCCGTGCGGCTGTTATTACTTAGCCACAAACTCCTCAATTAGAGCGAGACTATACGTACGAATTGTAAGGTTTGAAAAAATACAGGTTTAATACTCCTTTCCTAGAGTATGTCAAAAATTATTCAAAATTATTTAAAAATATTTGTATTTTTGCTAAATCAAAATTTTTAAGCAATACTATTAAAAATTCCAATAATAAAATAAAAATCACTTGAAAAATTATTAACAATGAAACGGGTCAGTCGGTTAAACAAAACAAACAACTTGAAGTTAAGGTCGACAACAAATTACTTAATAAAGCAGCTGACGTTGCTGAGGCATTTAATGAGTTTTTGAGAACTACGACTCACTCCTTAAATTCATCCCCGTCTAAAGCTGAAAACCTTTTGCATAGTAGTGTGTGTGCCCAAATGTAGTCGCTTATTTAGCTTCGAACATGTAACACCTCGTGATGTAGTTAATGTTTTTAACACATGTGAAGACTACGAATATGTAGGTCATTGCTTTTTTTTTTTGTTTGTTTTATTTTTTCTCTCAGTTATTTTTGATCATGGTCTGGCAGTTTGAGTAATCTATGCGGCCTACCCCAATGTCCTTTCTTTGGTATTGTTCGTCGAATCGTTGAGCTCCCTAAGTTCTGAGTTGAGCTGCGCGATTACTGACAAATGCGTGCACTGAATGGACAGGTCCTCTCAATCTGTGTGGTTCTTTCCTCAAAAGACCATTTCAGACACCAATCTACATGGTCTTCACATGAGTGACCAAGATTATGTCTGGACTTTATAAGAGACTGTGACCTCTGAGTTTGTTTCGGCCTTTCTTCTCAGAGTAGTCAGATAGGAAACGCCGACCTCATCTAGTTTAAAAAAAATATATTGACTTGTAAAAGTGTTTGTACAAACCTACTTACAGAAATAAAGATCATTTATCATTTATCACTTAAGTCTAAAAACACTGGTGATTACTGGGACATCTCCATTAATCTGTTATGTAGTATAATAAACATCGTAGCCCCTATCTAGCTGTTACTTTTAATAAATGTGTTGATTTAGGATCTTTTCCTGGCCTCTTGAAAAGTAGTACTGTCATACCATTATTTAAATCAGGTAATAAAAATGACGTTGGCAATTTTAGGCCTATTTCTATCTTCTCAAATAAATCTATGGGAAAATACGAGTACATACATACTTTAGTACTGGAAAAAAAATCCAATATTACCACTTTAAATACGTATAATTTTTCAGAAACTTAATAAAAATAACGTAACACGGATTATAAAGGTAATAGACATACAAAAGTATAAAAAGCACACAATATTAAAAAAAAAAAACCCGTATTTCTCTTTGTTAGGGGAAGGATATGGAGATAATTTAGGTATTTGAAACGGTGGCCGGATAAGGTTATGCTGAAATGTGGAAGAGAGACAGCACCTATAATGGATCTAAGCGTCCTATCCTATTGAATTCCAATTCCATAGAGTGAGGCTGCCTAAACCAAGAAATGCTGCGTATTCGTGGGTTTCCCACGAATACGCAGCATTTTCAAAATTGGTTGTAAAAAATAACGAAACAATTTTTAGTTCTAGTAAATAAAACAAGGGATAACCTATATGTTTTATGGTTTAAAATGCATGGTGTGTTTATTCTTCACACGAAATATAAATAAAACCACATACCCTAAAACAGTTTTCATTAATTACAAGCATTCCAATTTGAACAGAAACCTTTTGTTTACAAAAAGTTTTGCAACTACAGACTAAAAATAATCTTTCCATAGATGATTGACTAGTCGCATAGAGCGTTGGCGTACCTCAAATTCCTCGGAAATAGATAGTGCATCAAACTAAATGTATGGAATTAAAAAGGACTCCTTAATAGTGGTGGAACAAGGTTCAAACCAAAAGCAGATTTGCGTGGGATGACTTTTTTTTGTGTCTGGTGTGATACTGCCCGACGATTGATGTCGGGACGTTGTACAAGTCGCGCGGTAAACTCTGCTTGCGCGATGCAGGATTTTGCGTGACGTCAGTGTGATGCGTAGTTCGCATGTGGCGATGTAGATGCCGCTACACGTTGCATACATTTAAAAAACTACAAGCTAAGCCGTGAAAGAAATCAGTAGGGTAATAAAATGGTTATCTGTTTGCGACAGCTGTTGAATCGCCCGTCGTGAAGTCGGCGAAGGTGAGGCGCTTGAGCTGATGGGCACAGCTCACCGCTGGTACAGCTGACAGAGCCCGAACAAACAGTTGGAAGCTGTGCTCCCCGTGCCGGAAAAACCAGAATGCTGGCCTAAATAACTTCGTGTTGCCAGTGACGAGACGTTTTCATGCAGAAGCTCCCTGAGCTGTAGGTACAGACTCGCGTTCGAAAAAAACAGGACACCAATACACACTCTCTGTCTTATGTCAAGATGATAGGAAAATATTTGTGCAAGTCACTTTTAAATTTAGAGGTTATATTTTACCACGAAATTCACTAAAACGATAATTATATGATTCAAGAGAAGAAATCCGGGGCTGAATGACAAAAACAGCAAAATGTCAGAAGACGAGAAAAAATTTACTATTCCGAATTCAAAGTTAATAAAAAATCGAGGAAGAAAAGCTATGCAGTTCCTACGTCTGATTTGGTTAAATAACATTTAATGTAAAAAAAATCTCTGAACCGACTTTGTAGAATGAATAATTCTACAATACCTACTTCCGAACCACAGACGCACAAGCAAGTGTAATTTAAAAAAAAAATATGTCTTACCAAAAGTGATAAACCATCCGGGCATAACTCCCCCCGCCCCATCTTTTATACATTCCACAATTATACTTCCCACTAATAGTAGCCACCTACATCCATATCGCAGGAGGCTACCTCCACACATTCTCCCGAATTCCGTCTGTAATAGGGATGAAAATTGCCGAATGTTTCCGAAACTTACCAGGAAAGTTTCCAATTATCCCGGCAATATTCGGCAATATTGCCGGAAAGTTGCCAAAGTTTCCAGATTACATAGGGTTTTTCAAATGCCATTTTCAACGTTTATGCGCTCATGGGGTTTTATATAATGGTGTAGTTATACGTAATACTAGTAAGCCTTTTTAATTAATTGTTTATTATAACTAATTTATAATTATCCATACATATATGTGAAGATAAAGTTAAACTATGACACTGGTAACTTCATGATAGCTGACCCCATAGTTTTTTAAGAATTTTACTTATAAATTGTATAAAAAAAGAAAGAGGGTATTGATACTGAATGAAATAAATATAAATGATACAACTGTGTAGTATATGATTTATACTCGTATAGCACAAATCATGAAGTCAAAAGAGTTTTCAAAATTGGGTCAGTAGTTTTTGAGATAATCGCGAACATACAAACATACATATATACATACATTCTGACATCGGAAGTCGGTTAAAAACGTCAACTTATTGTTGCTGATCAATTCGTCTTGCAAGGTTTGACCCTTTTATACATACAGATATGTATGTATATATATGTGTGTAAATGTATATACTTTATTACATACAAGTGAAGTTAAATTATAAGAACGTGGAAAAAAAATAATGACGATATCTCTAAAATAGTTATGGTTTCATCACCAATGAACTATCATGGATAGCTTGTTTCTTGTCTTTAGTTTATCAGTAATAAAATAAATGTAAAAACTAAAATTTCGTTTGGATATTATAGACAAGGATGAAAATTACCACCCTGCAGCCCGCAATTTTATCCTACTAAGCAATTATATTAGTAAAAGTTGGTTTCTATTTATACGTTTCTTGCCCAACGTTGCCGGGAAGTTTGGAAACATTCCCGGCAGTTTTGGCAACTTTGGCAATATTGCCGGCAATTTTCATGGATAGTTGCAGTAGACACAATCACATACATTTTTTTGCAAAGTGAAGCGCGCCTCCGTGGGTCTGCGCGTTTACTCAGTGATCTAGCTAGGAGACAAGCGATTCACCCAACAATTTATTGTATCTACACCATGTCCTTAATAATGCATACTTTCCAAGTCCCTCATGTTGTACAAAACCTTTATTTATGTACCTAAATAAATAATTATTATTTCTTTTATTTCTAACATAACTATATAATTTATATTTTTCAATATTTTTATAAAAAGTAAATAGAGAAAAAAATTACAAAAAAAAAAACAACCTACTTCCAAAAAAAAACTTTAATTTCGGAAATTGGTGGCAAAAATCTAATGTATTTTAGTTTTTTGCCACCGACTTACGAAATTAAAGTTATTTTTCACTTTGTAGTGTTTTTTTTTTTTTTTTTTTTGTAAAAAAGTTTTTATATATCGACAAGTTAGTAAAATTTATCTCCACCCATGAAAACGGTTTTAGAATTGGTCGTTCCATTCAGACTAATTTAACATGTTTTATCCTTGATTTATTGTAAGACTTTGATGAAGGATATCAAGTTGATGCGGTATACACTGACCTTTCGAGTGCTTTTGATAGTTGATGGTTTACCTTAAACCTTCAACTATTAACGCAGAAGCTGGAATCTTATGGTATTTATAGTTCCCTTCTTGCCTGGTTTAATCATGTTTACGATATTAGTAATAGTTGTTTCAGTTGGAGGTCATGAGTCTATTTTGTATTATGCCAAATCTGGAGTACCACAGGTCTCGCACGTGGGTCTCCTTCTTTTCATTATATTTGTTACTGATCTTGAGTCTTGAATTAGCTACGCCTTTTCTTTTTATGCTGATGATCTCAAAATTTATAAAAGGGCAAAGTCACCGGCAGATGCCAGTTCACTCCAATACGATTTTGATTAAATTAGTCTCTGGTGTGAATGGAACGGATGACCTTGAATGCGAAGAAATGTTTTGCATCCGTTATAGCCGAAAGTTACAGCTATTACTTTCCCCCTACAAAATAAACAACATTATCTCGCAGGAAGTTTCTAAACTCCGTAACCTAGGCGTAATTATTGACCAAAAACTAAAATTAGCCTCTGAAGTTGTAAAAAATTGGCACAAATGCTGGGTTTCATATAAATAAATGCAAAGTCATCTGGGGCCAAAACAAATTATTCTTTTCAATACTTTGGTACGATCTCAAATAGAATTTAGCAGTATAGCATGGAATCCTATATACGCTGTACATTCGCAGCATCTCGAGAATATCCAGCGTATGTTTAAAAGGCATGTTTCTTACGTACCAGGAATATCCCACAGATGTCCATACGAACAACGTTACTTATTCTTTCATCGAGTCGCTTCAGAACCATCACACTGTTCATGACTTAGTTTTTCTTTGTAAAATTGTCAATGGTCTTATCTTATTGATGCGATCTATTACTTGAAGTTGTCATGTAGTCAGTCCCATATAACTAGTCTTCCCAGACAGCCAATATCCAGACATTTTGAACGGCCCACCTGTAGGCGAAAAATTTGTATACACTTGCAATAATCTAGGATGTATATTAAATATAACTAACTCAACTCAAAACTACCTTATTTGCCTGTGTTCTTTGGTTCCATGCCGAAATTTAAAATACTCTTGCGCAGTAATTTAAACAGATAAAATTTATTATTTTCTTTTTAGACCTTTTAGAAGCTGTTTTGTATTAAATTCATATTTCTTTAATTTTATATAATTTTTAGATGTTGCTTTAATTAAGTACCTATGAGAATCTCGTGTATTCCTGTAATTACAGAAATACACGACATTAGATTTTTGTAATAGTTCTTATATATAAACTAATTGGTTTATATATAAGAACTATTACAAAAAATAAAAGAAATAAGTATAGCTTATATTAATTAATGTAAAATGAATATACTGTTGGCGTACCTATTTTAAATACTTAAATTTATACAAATATAAAATCTTATTTAAATACTCTATGACGCAATTACTTAGTAACAATATGTTACTGCAAATATTCATTAGCATATCTTTGGTTTGAAAATTAGTACATAGTGTAGTGTAATTTCTTTAAACTTTATAAAACGAAATACGAATAAAAAAGGGAACACGGACAATACAAAAAATTAACGTACAAAAGTATAAAAAAGTACACAAATTTATATAAAAAAAGGACAATCCCGAATTTTTCTTGGTTAGCGGTTCTAATTAACAATAAAGTGGCCGGATAAGGTTATGCTTTAATACGAAGAGAGTAGAGATCTAAGCGTCCTACTCTATTGGATTCGAAATCATCAGACTGAGTACATCTAAACCGTATCGCACAAATACGCGATTAAGTTCAATAAAAATAATGAAGCATAATCTAACCGATCTAAAAAATCACCGAAACGACTTTGTAGAATGAATAATTCTACAATACATAAAGTTCATACAATAAAGGATACCTATGTATCTACAAATAGTAATAAGTACTGTTATTGAAGTCTGAAAATCCCATCGTAAAAACGTAGGTGAGGTGACCTTGTTGTGAGCTGTCATTTGACCTGACGCTGAAGATTGACATTATTGACAGCTCACTTCAAGCTCACTTCACCTAAGTTTTCACCGTGTTATTAACCGTGATTTGAAGCAAATTACTAATCCATTGCTTCATATTTTCGAAAAATTTGTGTGCTCAACAACGTAAATAACGCAATGAATGTTGTTGAACTGTCAAAATGAAACCGATTCCGATACATAGTGTGGTACGCAATTGCCCCGCAGGTGCTGCAGTCTCAATATAAATAGCTCCTAATGGGGTACCTAGACGACTGTTCCTGGACACTGCTGGCCGGTCTATTCTGTAAATATAATATCGACGATATGATTGACACTATTGACAGCTCACTTCAACCTAACTTTACCTATATTTTCACCGTGATATATTTACAGAATAGATCGGCTGGAGAAGGACATAGGTTCTATTCATCCTGGATGTTTGTATCAAAACATGATGAGATTTAAAAGTAGTTAGATAACATGCAAACGAACTCGCGGACAACAGCCAGTCGATCCATTGTAAGCCCGGTTATTGGTAGTTACAGATATTTGTATATAAACCTAAGATGTTATCGGTTTATTATTTGAGACTACTCCTAACCGTGCCTAAGTAAAATTTATTAGGTATAAGCAGTAAGGAAGAAATTAATTAAACAAATACCTCCTGATACAATACAAAGTTTATTCTAGAAATACTAAACTAGAGGTACTCAAACTCTTCCCTTATTTAAAGGTAGATATTGGCTCTGACATACCCCGTCCCCATAACGGTGTATGCCAGGGCGAATACTAGCTTGAAACTATGACAAAGAATACTCAAGATCGCTATTAAGGGTCGGAGAGGTGACAACTGAATAACTTCTAGCTCAATCAAATATTCTCAAAAGTTTTGGTTGCGCTCATAAAGGACATTTAAATATTTAGAGAAATAACTGAAGACCCTAAAACATGTCCTTTTAAAAATATTCAGTATAACAAAATAATGTCTCTCATAACAGGTAACACTCAGATAGAATGAATGAATGAATGCTTTATTTGCTAGAATATAGGTTATACATGGTGACGATAATTTTAGAGTTTCACTATATTCGACATACATCAAGTCGTGCAAATATTTAGTGACAATTGGGTCAAAACAATACATATTTAAACATGCATTACATACATAATTAAAAAATATAATGTCAGCGTTATCTTATTAAATAGTCAATTAATTTCATATTGTGACTGATATATACATCAGTTAAAATTTTATTAATTTAAGTGCAATTTATTTTTATATTTAATAGGTATGTCTTTTAATAAATATTTATTTTTATTTAAATGTCATAATGGTTCAATATGATAATAAAATAAAACCATAATACGTAGGTAGTAATTGAGTACATTTAAGAGCACGATCAATATACTTATTTAATAAACTTATAATTATGACTTATGAAATATCAGAAAGATTTCAAATTTATAAAATCATCAATCGAATAAAAACATCTGTCACATAGCCAACGAAAAAGTGTTCTACTAAATTCTAAATCATTAAGTGTTCTTATTGAATCCGGAAGGTTATTGAATAGCTTAACTGCCATCGCGTAGCAATTTTTTTCACTCAGCTTAAGACGATTTCGCGGCACTACTAGCGGCTTTTGCCGAATTTTCCTTTTTGAGAGGGCGTTAGCATCCTTTTCAAAGAGCGATGAATGATTTCGAACGAATTTACACATTTCAAAAATGTATAGTGATGGAAATGTAAGTATCCTGTTATTTGTAAAAACTGGTTTGCAGGAGTCCGTCCAGTTTAGATTATAAATCGCCCTAAGACATTTTTTTTGAGCTATAAATGCTCTTTGTGCACCCGTGGAGTTTCCCCAGATGATTATCCCATATCTCAAAACAGAGCATACGTGACTGTGGTATACCAGTAGGGCTGTTTTAACATTTGTTAATTTTTTAATTCTTCTTAGTGCATAAATAAATTTATTTATTTTTTTACATACTATATCTATATGTGATTTCCAATTGCAAAATTTGTCAAAATGTATACCTAAGAATTTAATATTATTTACTTCTTCAATGTCATTATTATTGTATTTTATTTTTATGTCAACTGTGTCATTAGATTTAGATTTGGTATTATACGTACTAAATGTCATGAATTTGGTTTTATCTGTATTTATTTGTAAATTATTTTGATTTAACCAGTCATGTATATTTCCTAGAGCCCTATTTGTGACGTTCTCTGCTTTTTCAAAAGTGTCCTCTTTGGTCAAAATAGTGGTGTCGTCTGCGAACAAAATGGTGTATTGGTCCGTTGAATTAGGCAGGGAGTTGATGTATGTTATGAATAACAATGGAGAGATTCCAGTCCCTTGTGGTACGCCACTTTTGTTAACTTTGTATTTAGACCTATATGTTACGTAGGAGTTAGTTTTTGGGCACATTTTAACTATATCTGTGCACTGTTTTCGACCCTTAAGGTAGGTATCAAACCAATTGTAGGCTGGGCCTCTTATGCCGTACTGTTCAAGTTTATAAAGTAGCTTTTCGTGACATACCATATCGAAAGCTTTACTCATATCGAGGAAAACAGCTATTGGAACTTGTTTTCTGTCTAAAGCACTGAGAATTTCTTTGACTAATTTATAACCTGCTAAAGTGGTGGACTTATTTTTAATAAAACCGTTTTGCTGTTGGCATAAAATATCATTTTTTTCATAAAACTTAGTCAGTCTTATGCTCATTACTTTCTCGAATATCTTGGAGAAGATTGGAATTAAAGTAATCGGTCTATAGTTTCCTGCCTCCAATCTCGAGCCCTTTTTATGGAGTGGTATTACAACTGATAGTTTGAGTGCTTCAGGAAAGATACCTTTTTCCATGGATAAGTTTATTAAGTAGTTCAATGGTTTTAATAATGGCAAGATGTTTTCTTTCAATATTTTAGTTGTAATGCCATCGTACCCCGCCGAATTTGTATTTCTCAACCCCATTACTAATTTATAAATTTCAGCAGAATCTACAGGTTCCAGAAAGATAGAGTTTGCAACCCTTATCCCACAATTTGGTTTATTTGTAGACTGTGTATCCATATTTGGTTTAGCAATATTTATAAAAAAATCATTAAAATGTGTAGCAATATCGGCACCATTCTTTATCGTTTGTTCACCGTTTAAAATTTCCCTAATTTCGTTCGATTGGTGATTATCTTTCAGTCTATCATTGATTATTTTCACGTTGCTTTACATTTATTTTCGGCTTTTTCTATATATTTTTTATTATTCCTATTTTGCGTATTTATGACACAATTCCTCAATATTTTACAGTAAGTTACGTACTTTTTCTTATTTTGGCTGCTTTTGTTTTTATAATATTCGTATTGAAGTTTACGCTTTGTGACAAAAGATTTTTTTAGACCTTTAGTAATCCATTTAGGGTTTTTAGAGTTTTGGTTCATTTTGATTTTTATAAAAGGGAAGCACAAATTAAAAAACAAACAGATTTCATCGTGGAATAATGTAAACGCCTTATTAACATCAGTTTCCTGGAAAACATCTGAAAAAGGAAAATTACTGATGTAATAGCGGAACTTGTCCAAGTTATCTTTGCATAGGTCTCTTTTTGAAACAAACCAATATTTATTTAGACTATGTTTTAATTTACTTTTTCGATTAATTGTCAGTGTTTGACCAGTGTTATGGTCTGATAGTCCCAATTCGTGTACTTCTCCTTTAGAATCTTTAATGTCACTAATTATATTGTCAATACAAGTGTTTTGTCTAGTAGGTTGATTTATGTGCGGTTTAAAATTGTAGTTGTATAAGATATTAATAAATTCGTTTGTATGTTTTGTATTATTCAAAATGTCAATGTTAAAGTCTCCACATATGACGTTCTTGTAATTCTCTTTGTCATGAAGTCTATTGAGTAATATTTGTATTTTTCTTAAGAAAATATTTAAATCAGAATTAGGTGTTCTATATACACATAGTAAATTAATGTTATATTTTTTAGACGTACACCTCATATTTCAAAATGTTTTTCTAGTGTCATATTCTCTAGCCATTCAATGCGTTCGGATTCAATATTTTGCCTTATTAATATGCAAACGCCCCCGCGTTTCTGGTCTTTTCTAGAAAAAGTACTAACTAATTTAAAAGCATTTATTTTTAAGTTTTCTTCGTCCCCGGATTTGATAAAGGTTTCAGTTAGGCAGATAAAATCGACTATGCAATTTTTATCCCTTAGCAGATTTACTGCTATTTCAATATCATCAGATTTATTTATGGCACCAGCAATATTTTGGTGGAATACGACGTGGTTACTTTGTTTAGCCTCGAAAAAACGTTTCTTCTGCCGATACTTTTAAAGTGCTAACATCATGTGGAGCATCGTTTAAATTGTGATTTAAAAAGCTACTGTATGTTTGAGTACTTTGATGTTTTGTACGCGCCATATTCGTTCCCGGTCTGTTTTGGGTATTTTTACTAAATGGCAAAAATGTTTCATCATAGTCTAGTTGGTCTATCGCTGAATTTATTTTATAACATAACGATGTAATGTTATTATAATTTGATATGAAAGAACACTTCTTCCTCTGTCTACAAATAAGTTCGAGCATTTTATTCAATTTGAATTCAATGGAACAAATGTTTTTATTCACACTAATGATGAGCACAGGACATTTAATCGATTCTAAAAACAGAACAAGTTCTGTAGTCATTTTTAATGTATTTCTGTCATTTTGTCCTATAGATATAATTAATTTGTCATCGGAGGTAATGTCAAATAGTTTAATACTCGTCAATATTTCTTCTGAAGGGGCATTTGGTTTAATAATAGATAGAAAACGATAATCATTATAGGTATTCTTGAGTCTGGATTTACAAAGCTGTGTGGCTAGTCCACTGCATTGTCTACCTCCCACTATAAATGCTCTTTTTTCCTGCTTTTGTCTTTGTTTAATATTTTGAGTTTCCGTTGCTCTACTTGATATTAACTTTGGTTTTGTTATGAAGGGTGAAAGTACGTTATTTTTGAGTTCTTCAACTGTCTTTACTTCTTGTTCTGTAGGGAAATTTGTTGCCATGACTTGTTGAGCCTCTGTTTTCTTGTGAGACTGTCTAGTAATTATGTCAGTTTCTGTTTGACTGGTACTTATTTTGTCCAGGTCCGTAGATAAGGTAGTATTAGTTTCGTTAAGTTTCAGTGGAGAGATTTGAAAACTGTTCGTAAGGCGACGACGTACACTTTTTTTCGTGCTTGAAGACATGTTGTGTCGAAAAGTAGTCAAAGGGCTTCTACATAATTGCCTTAAAACGTTTAACTCTTGCTGTATATTTTTTATTTCTTTTTTCAAGTCTATGTTTTCTAAAATGACATTTTCCATTTCATGTTGCGTACTCTCTAAATGATTCTTTAAATCTCTTATTTCATCCTTGAGTTCAGACACAATAGTGGAGCATATATTAGTAGAAAGGTCTAAGCTTCTGGTCAATATATTATCATTACATGATAAAGGGCTTGTATTTATGCTGTTGTTTATTGACTCAGTAGATCTTGATTTGGTCATAGTTTTATGTCTTCGAATAGTGACATTATTTATTGGATCCATTCTCGTACTTAAATACTTGTAGGTACGTTTCTAATAATAATATCCAATAAGTATAGATAGATATAGTAAGTATAGATAGAAGTATAGAATAAACTCTCAATTAGAATATTATTATTATTATTAAAAAGCTTGTGATGTCCCACAGCAAGGCAAAGGTCTCAATTAGAATAGTCACAATAAACTCTCAATTAGAATAAAACCCCCAATTTACAGAGTCACAATAAATTCCCAATTAGCAGAGTCCAAATAAAACTCACAATTAGCAGAGTCACAATAAAACTCCCAACAAACAGGAAATCAACACTTGGCATGGAGGCCCAATTTTAAACTGGGATTCCTGGGCTAACCCGGCCAACGGGCTAGGAGTCGACAGACAAGATCGCGTTTCATACCTGGAGCTCAAACGGTTTTCTGACACTAGTACCCGTACAGGTAAAGAGTTCCTTTCCTATGGAACAGCCCACTAACAGCCACCCGTCAGATCCAACCTGTATTCTGCTCAATTACAGGTCCAACATCAGGGATTCACGTCTGTCCACGTACTGTACTGTACTGCACGTACGTACGTACGCCAGCAGGTTAAGCTACAACTGCAACTCTTTTCCTGCTGCACATCAATGACCTGCTTCGGCCTGGTATTGTTGGGTACGCAGATGACAGTACAGTTTCAGAGAGATACTTGTCCAGAGCAAAAACCAGCGGGGCCGAAGTTCGTTCCTTGAGAGAGGCCATGGTAGAGCGGACAGATTTGACCTTAAGCTTTGTCTCCCAGTGGGGTGATGATAATCTGGTCTCTTTTAACGCCACCAAAACGCAGGCGTGTCTTTTTACCGCTAAAAAGAGTCGTTTCGCCCAAACTCCTACTTTTCGGGGTACATCTGTTCCTGTAACTGATCGACTTGAGCTCCTAGGCATGGAGTTGACATCTGGTCTCAACTTCGGCGCCACCATCGAGTACAAGGCCCAAACTGCGGCCAAGAAACTAGGCATCCTAAATAGGGTGAAGCGATACTTTGCGCCTGGACAGCTTTTAACCCTTTACAAAGCGCAAGTCCGATCCTGCATGGAGTATTGCAGTCACCTTTGGGATGGATCAGCTAAGTACCAACTCGCCGCGCTCGACTCGGTGGAACGCAGACCTAAGAGGCTCATTGGCGACGTAAAACTGGTACTTCATAGCTTGGCTCATCGCCGCAAGGTTGCCTGCTTGTCGGTCTTCTACAGATTGTACTTCGGAGAGTGTGCCCGAGAACTCCACGACCTCATTCCACCGGCCCCCTTCTACCACCGGACATCTAGACGCACTGCCAGTTACCATCCCTACCTGGTTGCTATTCCACCAATTCGCACTAAGCGCTTCCAAATGTCTTTTATAATGCGCACAGCAAAAGAGTGGAACTCACTACCTGCGTCTGTGTTTCCGAACGTATACAACCCTAATCTCTTCAAAGTGAGAGTGAACAGGCTTCTTCTGGGTAAGCTCACTCCATCGTCGACTTTGTCTCTGTCACCTCTGACCTAGACTAGAGTCAAGAGCAAACCCATCACAAATAAAATAAAAAAAAAAAAAAGCTACCCGAAACTGTCAAATTCTCCCAATCAACTTTGTACCTAATTTACTACCGATAAAATTGAAAATCTATTAAAGAAATTTGACAGATTGTGGTAGCTTGATAATCAGGCGTCTGTACCTCTAGATTCAGGCCAGAGAAGAGCAGGAAACCTTTAGTCACGGCAAGATCTCAAGACCTCCGCGAAGGGTCAGAAAAGATATTTACAGCTTAATACGCCATAAATAAAGATAATCCCCCGATCGGGATTATCTGCACACCGTCGTAGTAGTTGCAACAAAAAAAAATGCAGCCTATAGAATTAGAACATCTATAATAGAACACGATAATCCTAATGAAATCTATGGAGCTTTTTGATGTTGTGCAAAAAGAGTACCAATCTGCTTTCAAGACCAAAACCATTAACATTAATGGCACCACCGTGGGCTTTAACTAATGGGCTACTACAGGTATTTATATTAGGTTGGGGAAAAAGTCTTTTCGAATTATAGTATGTATGAACTTGTAATAAAATCTCTTTGGCTATGCTATTTGTATCCGGCTGGTTTTGGTATCATTGAAAGTTTAAATTTTAAAGAACATAATTCCAAATTCAAATTAGGAAAATGTGTGATTTTCATTTGTTTTTCGTACCGTCAAGATGAGTGAATTTAATGAAGAAATTCGATACATTTTAAAATTTTACTACAAAAAAGGTAAAAATGAAACGCAAGCCGCGAAAAGAATTTGCGATGTTTATGGACCTAGTGTAGTGTCTGTGAGAGTAGCACAAATTTGGTTTAAGCGTTTTCAATCCGGAAATTTTGATGTCAAAGATGCACGTCGCTCTGGTCGCCCTATTACAGATAAAATGGATGCCATTTTTGAAAAAGTGGAGCAACATCGGCATATCAGAAGTTACGACGTAGCTGAAGAACTGGAAATTGACCACAAAACAGTTTTGGCGCATTTGAAAAAAACTGGGTACACAAAAAAGCTCGACATTTGGGTACCTCACGAGCTCACTGAAAGAAACCTAATGAACCGTGTGCTCATTTGTGATTCTTTATTACGACGTAATGAAACCGAACCATTTTTGAAGAAGCTGATAACTGGTGATGAAAAGTGGATCACGTATGACAAGAACGTGCGAAAAAGGTCGTGGTCAAAGGCCGGTCAGGATTCACAGACTGTGGCGAAACCCGGGTTAACTCGCAACAAGGTGATGCTGTGTGTGTGGTGGGATTAGAAGGGCATTGGAGTCCAGTGCAATGCACGGTCAAGTACGGACGTGTTTGCGCTGCTCGACAAGAATATTATATTCACGTGTTGCGCGGCTTTAGCCGCTGCTCGGTTTACGTCGCTATGAGTTCACAACCGCTCATAGCCAACGAGGTCTTGGCATTTATCAACCATGCCATCGACTACATGGACGAAGTTAGCATCTTGCAGATCTGCAAGTCCAGTTTCAAGGAGGAGGAGATCAGCAGTGCCAAGCTGCTGCTGTTCCAATCGCTCGGCAAAGTCGAGCAGATGCAATCCCGCCGGAGGGATGGTGGCCAGAAGTGTGTGCAGGACATCATCACATTGATGAAGAGCACCGACCCGGACGACGTGCCCGCTTTTGTGGCGAAGGAGCTACATAAGTTGCCCCCAGTCACGTTTGACCACGTCGACGTCACCAGGTTGCTGAAGGACATTACAAGTCTCAAGGCGAGCCTGGCCGATGTACAGTCCAAGTTGGAGGTGTCTAATAACACCATTAGTGAACTACGTGCCGAAGTACAGTTGTTGCGCAACGCTGTTAAGGTAAGTAGGTTACCTGATGTTGACCCCTAAACCTGCCTACGCTACTATCGTCGCCACACACAAACCTGTGTCTCAGGCCAAGAAGGGGGATAAGGAGAGCTGCTGTGAACATGCCGACAGGGGTTCGAAACAGCAAGGCCCGGCTGCGGGCACGTGTGACAAGGATGGCTTCGTGAAGGTGGAGAGGAAGAAGGGGAAGAAGCCTCCTAGTCGGAACCAGTGCGGGACCGCGCTGGCAGGACCCAATATGCTGCGTCCGGCAATACCTACAACGCAGCTCTATGTTTCTCGGCTACATCACACCACGAAGGTTGAGGAGATCGTGGAGTATGTTCGAGCGAAGACCAACTGGATCTTAAGGGTCGAGAAGTTGGCGTCGCGCCACAACACGAATTTCAATTCGTTCGTGGTGCGAGTTCCGACTCAATATATCGAGACCGTACTTGAGGAAGAGTTTTGGCCGAAGGGTGTCGTGTATCGGCGATTCCGCAGAAGGCTACGCGACACCACGCAGCGCAATACGACGCCGTCCCTTCGTGTACAATAATGTTTTTATAAATATGTATGATAGTCTGTAAGGTATATATGTTATGGGTCTTTGTT
Source organism: Dicycla oo (assembly GCA_948252095.1). Taxonomy (NCBI): domain Eukaryota; kingdom Metazoa; phylum Arthropoda; class Insecta; order Lepidoptera; family Noctuidae; genus Dicycla; species Dicycla oo. The sequence continues at coordinate 18,322,412 of OX411737.1, forward strand.
ACCCGAAATAAATGATTTATTATTATTATTATTATTCATTATGAGCTGTTACCACCAGGCAGGACCATCGATTCTGAACTCTACTGCGAACAACTGATGAGATTAAAGCAAGAAGTTGAGAGAAAGCAGCCGGAATTAATCAACAGAAAGGGTGTGGTTTTTCATCATGATAACGCTAGACCTCACACATCTTTAGCCACTCAGCAAAAATTAAGAGAGTTTGGCTGGGAGGTGTTAATGCATCCGCCGTATAGTCCTGACCTTGCACCTTCAGATTTCCACCTGTTTCGGTCTCTTCAGAATTGTTTAGGCAGTGTCAGGTTAACATCACGAGAGGACTGCCAAAACCACTTGTCGCGGTATTTTGACCAGAAGTCCCAAAATTTCTATAGCAATGGGATCATGTCCCTACCTACAAGATGGCAAAAAGTTATCGAACAAAATGGTACCTACATACTTTAGTTAAATGTAAATAAACTATATTAAAAAATGTTTTGAATTTTCTTAAAAAATGCGAAGAAACTTTTTCCACAACCTATTATAATTAGAGCGAGACTATATCAATCTGCCTAGCCTTTTCCCAACTATGTTGGGGTCGGCTTCCAGTCTAACCGGATGCAGCTGAATACCAGTATTTTACATAGAGCGACTGCCTATTTGACCTCCACAACCCAGTTATTGGGTAATACGATATCCCTTGGTAAGACTGGTTGTCAGACTTTCGGGCTTCTGACGACCCGTAACGACTGCCAAAGATCCACGAATGACAGCCGGGACCAACGGCTTAACGTGCTTTCCGAGGCACGGAGGAGTCTCGGTATGTAAAGATGGTTACCCATCTACGGACCAAACCGGGCAAGCGTAGCTTAACCTAATGGATCGACCCGTGCGGCTGTTATTACCTAGCCACGAACTCCTCAATTAGAGCGAGACTATACGTACGAATTGTAAGGTTTGAAAAAATACAGGTTTAATACCTCTTTCAAAATTATTCAAAATTATTTAAAAATATTTGTATTTTTGCTAAATCAAAATTTTTAAGCAAAAATTAAAAATTCCAATAATAAAATAAAAATCACTTGAAAAATTATTAACAATGAAACGGGTAAGTCGGTTAAACAAAACAAACAACTTGAAGTTAAGGTCGACAACAAATTACTTACAGCTGACGTTGCTGAGGCATTTAATGAGTTTTTAGAGAACTACGACTCACTCCTTAAATTCATCCCCGTCTAAAGCTGAAAACCTTTTGCATAGTAGTGTGTGTGCCCAAATGTAGTCACTTATTTAGCTTCGAACATGTAACACCTCGTGATGTAGTTAATGTTTTTAACACATGTGAAGACTACGAGTATGTAGGTCATTGCTTTTTTTTTTTTGTTTGTTTTATTTTTTCTCTCAGTTATTTTTAATCATGGTCTGGCAGTTTGAGTAATCTATGCGGCCTACCCCAATGTCCTTTCTTTGGTATTGTTCGTCGAATCGTTGAGCTCCCTAAGTTCTGAGTTGAGCTGCGCGATTACTGACAAATGCGTGCACTGAATGGACAGGTCCTCTCAATCTGTGTGGTTCTTTCCTCAAAAGACCATTTCAGACACCAATCTACATGGTCTTCACATGAGTGACCAAGATTATGTCTGGACTTTATAAGAGACTGTGACCTCTGAGTTTGTTTCGGCCTTTCTTCTCAGAGTAGTCAGATAGGAAACGCCGACCTCATCTAGTTTAAAAAAAATATATTGACTTGTAAAAGTGTTTGTACAAACCTACTTACAGAAATAAAGATCATTTATCATTTATCACTTAAGTCTAAAAACACTGGTGATTACTGGGACATCTCCATTAATCTGTTATGTAGTATAATAAACATCGTAGCCCCTATCTAGCTGTTACTTTTAATAAATGTGTTGATTTAGGATCTTTTCCTGGCCTCTTGAAAAGTAGTAATGCCATACCATTATTTAAATCAGGTAATAAAAATGACGTTGGCAATTTTAGGCCTATTTCTATCTTCTCAAATAAATCTATGGGAAAATACGATTACATACATACTTTAGTACTGTAAAAAAAATCCAATATTACCACTTTAAATACGTATAACTTTTCAGAAACTTAATAAAATTAACGTAACATGGATTATAAAGGTAATGGACATACAAAAGTATAAAAAGCACTCAATATTAAAAAAAAAAACAAACCCAAACTCTTTGTTAGGGGAAGGATATGGAGATAATTTAGGTATTTGAAACGGTGGCCGGATAAGGTTATGCTGAAATGTGGAAGAGAGACAGCACCTATAATGGATCTAAGCGTCCTATCCTATTGAATTCAAATTCCATAGAGTGAAGCTGCCTAAACCAAGAGGATATGACCCACGAATACGCAACTCAGATTAACAATAACATTAAAGCAGAATCATAGCCGACGGCCCAGACAAAAATACCTTTATAGAGGTGTGAGGAACAGGGTGTGAAGTTCACTCATCCTCCATAGCCGCTGTGCTGAACCGCTGTGCTAACCCACGCGCGGGGAAAACCGTTGAGCGCCCCACCCGCGGACGCCCGCGTTAATCTTGTAAACAAAACCGATTTGCATCGCAGCTTCTTGGAATTTTGTGACCGTTGAATGTTTCTTAGAATGCTAGTGAGTAGGGCTTTATAGTAATCGTTTCGTTTGAAAGTATGACTTGTTTTCATTTTCAAAATTGGTTGTAAAAAATAACAAAACAATTTTTAGTTACACTTTCAAAGAAATGACTCTAGTAAAAAAAAAAAACAAGCGATAACCTATATGTTTTATGGTTTAAAATGCATGGTGTGTTTATTCTTAGCACGAAATATAAATAAAACCACATACCTTAAAACAGTTTTCATTAATTACAAGCATTCCAATTTGAACTAAAACCTTTTGTTTACAAAAAGATTTGCAACTACAGACTAAAAATAATCTTTCCATAGACGATGACTAGTCGCATAGAGGGTTGGCGTACCTCAAATTCCTCGGAAATAGATAGTGCATCAAACTAAATGTATGGAATTAAAAAGGACTCCTTAATAGTGGCGGAACAAGGTTCAAACCAAAAGCAGATTTGCGTGGGATGACTTTACTCCCACGAACCGCTACTTAAATAAAAAAATGGGATGAATTTCATCCCATGTGTAATTAGCGGATAGAAAAGGGAAGATCCTCCGACCAGACGAGTGTTGTGTCTGGTGGGATACTGCCCGACGATTGATGTCGGGACGTTGTACAAGTCGCGCGGTAAATTCTGATTGCGCGATGCAGGATTTTGCGTGACGTCAGTATGATGCGTAGTTTGCATGTGGCGATGTAGATGCCGCCACACGTTGCATACATTTAAAAAACTACAAGCTAAGCCGTGAAAGAAATCAGTAGGGTAATAAAATGGTTATCTGTTTGCGACAGCTGTTGAATCGCCCGTCGTGAAGTCGGCGAAGGTGAGGCGCTTGAGCTGATGGTCACAGCTCACCGCTGGTACAGCTGACAGAGCCCGAGCAAACAGTTGGAAGCTGTGCTCCCCGTGCCGGAAAAACCAGAATGCTGGCCTAAATAACTTCGTGTTGCCAGTGACGAGACGTTTTCATACAGAAGCTCCCTGAGCTGTAGGTACAGACTCGCGTTCGAAAAAAACAGGACACCAATACACACTCTCTGTCTTATGTCAAGATGATAGGAAAATATTTGTGCAAGTCACTTTTAAATTTAGAGGTTATATTTTACCACGAAATTCACTAAAACGATATATGATTCAAGAGAAGAAATCCGAAGCTGAATGACAAAAACAACAAAATGTCAGAAGACGAGAAAAAATTTACTATTCCGAATTCAAAGTTAATAAAAAATCGAGGGAGAAAAGCTATGCAGTTCCTACATCTGATTTGGTTAAATAACATTTAATGTAAAAAAAATCTCTGAACCGACTTTGTAGAATGAATAATTCTACAATACCTACTTCCGAACCACAGACGTACAAGCAAGTGTAATTAAAAAAAAAAAAATATGTCTTACCAAAAGTGATAAACCATCCGGGCATAACTCCCCCCGCCCCATCTTTTATACATTCCACGATTATACTTCCCACTAATAGTAGCCATCTACATCCATATCGCAGGAGGCCACCTCCACACATTCTCCCGAATTCCGTCTGTAAGCACTCACTTTTAGTGTCTATGTGACCGCGTTGATCTTCTAAACTACGCAACGGATTTTGATGCGGTTTTGACCATCATTTAGATATTTTTTTCCGTTAGATTTATGTGTATATTATTTATTTATTTTTATGATTATTAATATTATTAATAATCATAAAAATAAATAAATAATATATAATAAAGAAACCTTGATGTTTTTTCAAATTGTAAAATCGTGTGTATCAAGGGCGAGTTAAAAAATAAAACACAAAGGGTATTTTTTTCGCGCTCTATTTAATATTTTTCCGACTGACAGCCATTTAATTTTCCTGCTGCATAAACCCGTGAACGAAAAGCGTCAAATATTAAAACATCTGTTACAAATTACGAACAGACTAACAGAAGAACAGAAATTTTATATATATTTTTTTAAAACAAAGAACAATTGTTATGTAAAAATTATATCTATATTTATCTTTGCTAAAATTTTGATTATACGCACATCTGTGATGTCTGGGTATAAATTGGGTATACTGGCCTCCAAACTTTCAGTTAGGTATACTTCTTTTGCGGCCTTAGACATCACCAAAATGAAGACTGTAATTTTAGTTGGGATTTTGGTAAGAAAACTTTTTGTTATAAGTATTTTTGCTAGTTTGTAACCAACTTCAAAAAAGAATGAGGTTTTCTATGTTCGAATGGTATGTGTTAAAAAAATATTTTCATCAATTTGGGACCGATTTTGAAAATGCTTTTTATAGTTCCGTACCCGAAGGGTGCCAAACGGAACCCAAATACTGGTATTCAGCTGTACCTGGTTAGACAGGAAGGCGATCCCAACATGGTTTGCAAAAGGCTAGTCAGATGATACTAGGTGTAATTTAAATAACCCACAGTCTCTGAAGGGACCAAACCGGTATCTTTACCATGGGACCAAACCTGAAATCTCGAAACAAAATCAGCTGCTCCCTACATTTTAAAGAGTTATGCGAACATAAATGTGAATTATAATGAAATGCTGTTTGTTGGTATTTACTTGAGAGCGGCTGGACCGCATTAGATATTTATTGTTTAAAATTTTTGTCAGGTTCTTACGGAAAGAAAAAAATGAAAAGGTGCCGGGAAAATTGGTGCATTTTCTATGTTAATTTAGTATGAATTACTGAAATTGGGCCAGGACAACGTTGGTCGCGTCCGCTAGTATATTAATATATAGCGAAAGAATCTTCGTTCCAACCTGGATCTGTGGCAATGTGATTGATGTAGTGGTACCCACCATTTGATCAGTGGCAATGTGATTGATGTAGTGGTACCCACCATTTGATCAGTGGCAATGTGATTGATGTAGTGGTACTCGCCATTTGCCGGTATCTATTGAAGAGTTCCATCTTCTGTAGCTCTACAATTATATAGCAAACAATGTTACATAATTTTATTTTTTCACAGGTTAGCAGCGTCCTTTGCCTTCCTTATGATAGTAAGTAGACTTAATTCATGTATTGGTATGGTACTCACACATACACACATGAGCTGAAGTGCCTAGAATGTCGCACGTCTGCTTGTTCAACACAGTCGACGTCACGACAACACACAACACAGTCGTTACCTACCGTGGCTCGCGTCAATCACAGCATTTCGTAATTATTATTATTATTAGTTATTGTACCATGTTTAGTTATAGTAACTTGATTATTACGTATCTTCGACTTGGCTTTTGTATATGTGCTCATAATCAAAAATAGCATGTAGGTACATATATCTCTTCTATTCTTGAAACAGGGTTGGCGGCTTCATTGAGCTCGCCCTTAACGTACTCAATTTTGTTGCAAAACTGAGAAATAAAATCCAATTGACGAAGGCGTCTTGGAGGTTCTGATTTCGATTCTTTCTTCGATAAGGCGAATATTAACGGCTTGTGATCAGTTAACACTATGAGAACACGCCCTTCAATCATATACCGAAAGTGTTTTGTTGCCAATAATGCGCTAGTTGGTTTTTTTTTTTTAAATTAAATCCTAGTGGCTCTAACCGTTTGTTGACTAGTTGATGGAGTGCTGCGCAGACGCAAGTATTCGCTGCATCGGTCATTATGATAAGTTTCGATGACGAATCTAGATGCGTGAGAGTGACAGCTGCACTGATATGCTGTTTGCACTGATTAAATGCGTTGATTGCTTCTTCGGTCCAAGCGATTTGAGTTTTGTGTTTTTTCTTAGCATTGTGCAAGTATTCGTCTAAAATAGTTTGAGTGTCGGCAGCTTTAGGAATGCTCATTTGGTAAAAAATTATAAGACCGAGGAATCGGATGGCGTTGAACTTTTCTTGGTCCGGCCGTATACCATCACAGCTAACGTGGTAACCGGAAAATGTAAGTTCAGATTTTCCAAATTTGCATTTAGACGTGTTGATTGTGACGCCAAATTCACTAAGTCGCTTGAACACCTCTTTAAGATCGTGAATGTGACATTCTTCTGATTCTGCAGCAATAAGTATATCATCCAGGTAACTGAATGTATTGCGAGTACTTTTAAAAACTTCATTGATACATCTTTGAAAAGTTTGCGCAGCGTTTCTCAGACCGCAGCTCATTTTCGTAAACTTGAACAGGCCAAAAGGAGTTATTATTGCGGTTTTCGGTATGTCCGCAGGTGCAATTCTTATACTATGGTACGCACGTCGAATATTAATTTTACATAGGACCTTTTTATTTTTGAGGATGTACGTGAAATCCGCTAAACGAGGAATCGCGTAGCGATCGGGTGCGGTGATTGCGTTTAAACGACGATAATTTGATGGGCTGGATGACGGCCTGCATATTCCTAGATCTACTATGCGTTTGGAATTCATTCTTTGCCGCTTAATATTTTGCAGCGTTAAGTGGACGTGCTTTTTCGTAAACAGGTGGTCCATATCACATGTTTGGGTGGGTCCTTAAAACACTCGCTCTTAGTGATGTCTGGGAACTCTGTCAAAATGTGGTGATATTTATTACCCAAGTCGATGACCTTAATTGTAGGAATAATTGAGGCATCTTCTACGTTGGTGTTTCCAGAGAGTAGAGTGACATTATCTATTAACTCTTTTGCGTGAAGATCAACAAGCAATTGATGTTTAGCTAGGAAATCTTCCCCTATCCGCACCTACCGCTGTACATCGGCCAGGACAAATTCCCAAGTAAAAGCTCGACGTAGGCCAAGGTCCAAAGTCATTTTCTGAGACCCATATGTTTTGATTAATGTACCATTGGCAGCAAGTAACGTAAAATCAGCAGGTTGACGATTCACGTTTTTGTAGGCAATAACTGAAATATAGGCGCCGGTGTCAATAAGAAAATGCGTACCACTTTTCCAGTCAGTGACGCTTAAACGATGTGTTCTTTCGACACGTACGCTCGCCAAGGCAAATGTCGGCTTTAGTTTAACGCCTTTTTCAAGCATTGTTCGTCACTGCATTTCTTTGCGTTATCCCCATAAATATAGTGGTAAAAACACTTGAAATCTTTGTCTCCCGGTTGCGCTGTTTGACGCCTGTATTTGTTTTGATTATCAAGATACCGAGAGCGTGATCGTGACCGTGATCGCGACTAATGACACGACTCCTACTGTTACTCTGGTGCGTGTTTTGTAAATATTTAATGTTTAACGCGGCAATTTCTTTAAATAAATCATTAAATTGTTGATTGTCCGGGAATAGTGGCAGGATTTAGCGAACAGACTTCGGATGGCCGTGCAGGTTCCATAATTTTATCAGCAATTGCTGCGACATTGTCTAACGTAACATCGCAGACTGTGACTACTGTGCGGACTGTTTGAGGCAGGCGGTCTCAACTCCTTCTGAGTTCTCGCATTTTACGAAGCAGTTGAGTGGGTCGTTGATCCCCTAGCTCGACTTTCGTAAGAAACGTATGTGATTGCTTGGACTCAGACTCTTCATATGCCGAAATTAACCTGTCTTTTAGTGTTTGATATTTACCGTTCGCGGGCGGGTTCTCGAGAATGTCACTAATTTGACCCAAATCGCATCGACCTAACTTAGCTATAACTAGTTGGTATTTATGTAAGTCACCTGCTTTTTGTGCACCGATTATGGCCTCAAACTGGTGGAACCATAGTCATGGACGCGCTGCCCAGAAGTCGGCGATGCGGGAGTTGATGATGATCGTCGAGCTTGCTGAGGTGCGTAGACGCTACCAGGTGCGGCGCCAGCCGTGGCGGCTGTGCACACAGATCGATGGTAACTTTAAAGTCAGCGGCAGCAGCAGTGTTAGGGTTGGACATTACGAAAGTTTTTAAAATAGTTCACAGTAACAACACTAAAGATAGTCTAAGTCTGTATTAAACGCAATTGTACTCGCGGGCTACTGTACGGAACCGTATTTCTAAAATCACGTCGGGGTCCCCAATATAGAGCTTTTGTTGGGACGTGATTTGGGTTCTATGAAATTAAATGTTCATTCAGTGGTACACAATGAATTTAATAATCAAGTTACTATAACTAAACATGGTACAATAACTAAAATTATGATAATTACAAAATGATGTGATTGACGCGAGCCACGGTAGGTAACGACTGTGTTGTGTGTTGTCGTGACGTCGACTGTGTTGAACTAGCAGACGTGCGACATTATGTGTGCATGTGTGGGGGTACCCACACATGCAAACTTAAAGTCACTGTAGCCATACGCTCTAGCTGAGCAATAATATTTTACTGTTTTTAATTATGGCCCGCTGCACGCGTAGAAATACCACCATAGAAGGGGGTTTTGTCGACGGAAGAATAGACAAAAATGACGTTTCCGTGTAGACTTTTAGACAATAAGACGACAACAAAGTAGAAAGAGTCAACTGCACTTTTGACGAAATTCACTTTGTTACATAATTTGACTCAGAATTCTTTGTTTTAACATATGATTTTTTTCCTGATTAATTCTCAATTGTTACTAATATTAAGTCACATGTATAAAGACAACGAAACCAATTTTAAATCACTAAAATTATTTTTTACTTTATAGTGGTTATATTGAAGTCGGTAGATTATTTTGTAAAATATTGTTGACGCTCACACTTATGATCAAATGAGAGCCTGTTTATTCGTGAAAATGCCACAGTAGCTGTAGAGGTTGATGTTTGAATTCCATTTTCAGACTCCTTAGGTGGCGATGTACTTGCCAATATAGGTATAGACGTAGCGGGTGGCAGCTGGCTAAGTGGCAGCGAGGAGCGAGGCAGCAGCGAAATAGGTGGCAGAGGCATAGCTGGCAGCAGTGACAACAGCGATAGCACAGGTAAGTTTGAATGAAAAATCTATTTTTATTTTATTTATTCGGAAGAACTAACATTTCAATCAACCTACAATAAAATTTCACATTACATATTATTACAATTATATATATAAAATAAGGGGTTATACAAATCGCACAGTTAGAATGACAGGGACCGAACTCAAAATTTTGGCGAATTTTTAACAAGTATTTTGTAAACTATTCAATATATTTATAATGCATGTTTGATTAAACCAATTAAAAGGCAGCATAAACATGTAAATAGCTTTCCATATGAAAAAGTTATGACATATTTTAATGGAAACTCCCTAAAATACGAACACAATTTTGTGATTTCCCACAAAATGCAAATTTTGTTTTAGGTCTCTTTAATTCTCACGGTGCGAAATGTGTAACAACTTTCTCCACAGATACACAAAAAGTCAGACAGAATAGATAATTGCATGAAATAAAATGTGTATCTACACATGTATAAGCACAGCTACTGCTAAGGAACACTAGAGAGATCCAATACTATTCACAATTTTGTTTTTATTTTCTTATAAACATTTTTTCTTTCTTTCTTCTTCTTAATCAATATGTTTCTAATTTTTTCAATGGATAAAGCGACTATATACAAGTTAGGGAAATACTTATTGAAATTGAGTGTGAGATGCCCGTAAAGCTACGGTTGAATAGAAGAGTGGTGGCCGCACTTAACGGCCGCAGTGACGGCGGTCATGAAAATGATGACAGCGGCAAATATTTAAATCGTTAGATTCGCCCAACCGCGTCAAAAGATAGTCGCATTTCTGTATCGTTTTGACACCTCTGACACACAATGACGCGAAGACTTCACTTAATTATTATTCACTATGTGCTGGCGATCGTTTCCGGGGGCCTATTATTGAGTGTGCAAGTCTTTATCCGTGTATACATAACTCTTCCATAGTTCAAGTTACACAATCCACTTTAGCCACCCAAACCCATAGTCCAATATGTTTTGTTTCCACGTTTTGCTATAACTAGTCCTGCACCAACCGGGGGTTGTCCTTGGGTGCACTTGTATGATTCAATATGGATAATCATCGGTTGGTACCTCCTCATCATTTAAAATTGTCTAAGAGGCCTCTGCAAGTCGTATGCTCGTATGCCTTTCAAAGGTCCGGGACCCCAGGGTTCTGAGATATGTAAAAAAGAAAAATATTCAGCCTGTACTCTCCCACTGCAGGGCGGGCAAAGACCTCTCTTTCCTTTTTCCACTCAACTCGATCCTAAACCCAATCGCCCCTGTATGCGTCAAGTTAGCCCCGCCATCTGAAAACGCCTGGAAGAGCTATTAGGTCGATGAAAACTTAATATTTAGGAAGAAAAACTGTTTTAGCAAAAAATAAAACCGACTTCTAAAACAAAACACTACAAAGTGAAAAATAACTTTAATTTCGGAAGTCGGTGTCTTTGGTTTTGTATTTTCGTTTTTTGCCACCGACTTCCGAAATTAAAGTTATTTTTCACTTTGTAGTGTTTTGTTTTGGAAGTCGGTTTTATTTTTTGCTAAAAAAGTTTTTATTTTTCACTTTTTAGTTGTGGAACCTACCCCACACAAATTCTAATGCATAATTGAGCACAATAATTGTAGATATAGCCATATAAATAAAAGTGATAGGAAGTTATTAAAACATCATCACATCATCCATATAAAATAAGTGGGAAATATACGCATTATTGAAGCTAACTCAAAAACTCCTCAAGCAAAGTTAATAAAATTTATATGGGAGCACCTCGGAAGTAGGGTATACTTCCGAGGTGGTCCCATGTAAATTTCAAACAAAAAAAGAATTTTCTAAATCGGTCCATCCGTCTTTGAGTAATCGCGTAACAAACATACAAAAAAAAAAAAAAAACAATAAATTACAGACGAATTGAGAATCTCCTCCTTTTGGAAGTCGGTTAAAAAACGCGTCTTGGGGACATTTCATTGTCGATGAAAAGAAGTACGACCCACCTACTAATGGTCAAAAATAAAAATTTAATGGAGACAGGTATAAAGTTCAAAACAAGCTAACTATCCAAGCAGTTTGATACATTTGGTAGGATCAAGTCTGAGATTGAACTAAAATAACAGCGCACCACGAACTGCATCAGACACTTGAAAAGCGAGTTTGTTTGTCCTGCAGAGGAAGGGACGTGTAGGTACGATCAGCCTATAATGTTTCCACGAGGACACAGGCCTCCTATATATGAGAGGGAGTGGGCTGTCATAATCCACCACGAGGGCCCAGTGCTGAAGTATGTCACATTTGTTCGATTTTTTGGTTCTAGACACTAGGCTGTGTAGTACCTACGCCTTTTCGATAGTTACTGTATATGTCCAAGTCATAGGGGCGAGCCAATTGTCATCAACCGGGCACAAATTCAAGCTTAGGGCAGCGGGCTGATACTAAACCATTAATCATTTCTTTTCAGAGGGTGACAAACCCCAGCTCAAGGATTCTGACGAAATCAAACAGCTGGAAAAAGATGGAAACTCTCAAGAGACATATGGAATAAAACCTATTGCTCATAATTAATATCATAACACAATTCAGTTTACAACATCTAATTCTTTCATAATCAATATTATATATTGATAATCAATGTAATATAATATGCAAAGTTTAATTGCAATTCTTAATCAATAGTAACTGGTCCAACGAATTCTGCTCGGGTGAAAATCGAGCAAACGAATTTTCTCAGATAGGAAACCTAGCTTAGCTTTTGCGCCCCCGTAAACACCTATATTGCAACTTACTTACTTGCCTAAATCATTAGAGCCGTTTTCAAGAAAGTGATTACAAATATATCTTAAAAATATTGCTCATTTAATAGTATAGAATTTTAGTGCACTAAGTACTGAGCAATATTTCATAATTTCATTCAGTAACAAGTAAGTTATTGAGAAATTAATTAAAAAAGCTAAATATTTCACTCTATTTGCGACATTGCGAACAGTCACAATGTGCCCTCTTAAATAAACGTTATTGTATCAGATTAGAATTTATGGTATTTGTAGTGCAATAAAATCAATTTCTATTACTGATTCGTTTTCATTTATTTCGCTCGTGGCTAAATAATAACACCCACGGTCGGTTTGTGGATGGATTACCATCCATTATATAACACGTTAAGCAGTTGGTCCCGGCTGTCATTCGTAGATCTTTGACAGTCGTTACGTGTGGTCAGAAGCCCAAAAGTCTGACAATGAGTCTTCCAAGGGGTATCATGTTACCCAGTAGCTGGGTTATGGAGGTCAGGTAGGCAGTCGCTCCATGTAAAATACTGGTATTCAGCTGCGTCTGGTTAGACTGGAAGCCTACCCCAACTTAGTTGGGAAGAGGCAGGCAGATAGATTTTTTATCGACGTGAAAACGCCTTTTCGCTCGGTGTAGGTAGGCACTGGTGGTATGTTCAATATTTCTGACCGACAAAAACCTAAGATTTCAACCGCTAACACCTAAGAGACTTCTAATGCTAGAGCAGTAATGGTTTTAGCTAGACCAGTAATTCTGATGTTTTTGTCAAGATTTGACAAAGCACTGCCAGCACCTAAAGAGAAACAATAGAAATATTGACCAAAAAAGGGGTAAAAATTAATCCCCCACATTCCCCTTAAACTCAAGGGTAAGATTTATAAAACAATGGTTAGACCTGCTGTCTTGTATGGATCAGAATATTGGGCCGCAAAAAGAATGAATGAAAGGCAATTGCATGCAGATGAGATGAGAATGCTAAGAGGAAGTCTGAAAGTGACACCGGTGACTGAAAAGTTGTGTGGAAATCGGTTGTCATGGTATGGGCATGTGGTGCGGAGGAATGAGGAAAATGTCGTCAGGAAAGTTTTGATTATGCATGTGGATGGCTATACGAGTAAAGGGAAGACCAAAGAAACGATGGATGGACTATGTGAAAGATGATATGGCCAGAGATGATGACTAATAGAGAAGTATGGAAGAAAAAGACATGTTGCACCGACCGCAAATAAATTGGGATAAGGAGAATTATGCGGGTTAAAAATTAATATGAATTTGACAACAGCAAAATAATGTCAGATGTCGTCTCATATCGGCCGTAAATCTGGTCAATATGAAAAAAAAAACGCAATCGAAGAAAGCATGCATCAAAAGGAATGCAATGAGCCTAAAAATCTAGTGTCGAGCAAATACAATAGCTACGGCAGTGTCAGAAACCGTAAGAAAACCTGTTGCAAATAGCAAAAAAGTGTAAGATGTCGTCTTATATCCGGCCGTAATTCTGCTCAGACCTGAAAAATATGATAATCGGTAAAAGCTTACTTTATAAGGAATGCAGTGACCTACTATGTTTATTGTCAAGCAAATATACGCTATAAATATAGCTACGGCAGTATCGGAAACCGTAGTGAAATTTCAATCCGTTTTCACGAAACAAACGGCGCAGACTGGAACTGCGCCTACAATTTTTTTATTTCGTTCTCATCATCGCCATCATCACATATTTAATACCCGAAGCAGTAGAAAGAGTTGTATAGTACAGTCAGTGCTCGATCCGCAATACCTGACCCAACTTACAAAGAAGAATAGGGGAGAGGGAGGAGGAGGAGGTAATGCAGGTCACTGTACCACCACATTTCGCCAGTTACAGGGGGCGAGTCTATTGCTATCAACCGGGCACAAATACAGACTCCGGCAGGGCTGCTACTTAGAAATTCCTGATTGAAAATCTCAGCAACACTTTGCCCGAACAAGGAATTGAACCCAGGACCACTCAGCAATAACGCTTGCGACCACTAGACCAACTAAACCAACAGGGTATCATTCCTTTCTTGAGGCGAGCCTGAGAGAGCCCGGGTATTGGCAATAGGCTCTTCGGCTCGTCCCTATTATATTTGTATTCATAAACCATTAATGGATTACCAATTTAAGTCACTAGCGACTGGCCCCAGCTTCGTATGGTTTTCAGCGGAAGGAGAATACAGACCGCCTTTGTTTCGATTAATTTTTAATTGTTTTTAGAGGCAGTGTTAATCATGGACATCAAACCATTTTCATATTTCACCATCTTTGCTACTTTAGTTATAATAAATCCAGAAATATATATAATAAATATATCTATATATGCCTGACGGCATTCCAGCGAGAGTGTTGAGGCAGTGTGCGCCTGAACTGTCTCCTATGCTTGTGCTTGTTCCGCCTCTCTCTAGAAAAAAGAACGGTACCGAAATCTTGGAAGCTGGCTAATGTACAGACGCCAGCACATCAAGCTACTACAATCTGTCAGATTTCTTTAATAGATTTTCGACTTTATTGCTAAAACATTAGGTTCAAGGTTGATTGGGAAAATCTGACAGTTTCGGGTAGGTTGACCTGCTGGCGTCTGTACAACCAGTGCCCAAAAAGGGCGACCGTGCAAACCCTGCCTATTACCGTCCGATCGCCATTACCTCCATACTATGCAAGGTTATGGAAAGGGTACTGAATAGTTAGTTACCGACCTACCTTGAAGACAACGATCTCCTCAGTGACCGTCAATATGGCTCTCGCCGGGGACGGTCAACCGGCGATCTTCTCGTGTATGTCACGCACTACTGGGGCGAAGCCATCGAGAAACTCGGCGACTTGCACTTGCTGTATCGCTTGATATCTCGAAGGCCTTTGACAAGGTATGGCACGCAAGTCTTCTCAGCAAGCTTCCTGCTTATGGCATCCCAGCTGGTTTTTGTAGCTGGTTATCAGACTTCCTTAGTGAACGATCGACCAAAGTGGTCGTTGACGGCTGCTCCTCTGAACTTATGGCTATAGATGCCGGAGTTCCTGAGGGATCTATTCTCTTTGCAACTCTTTTCCTGCTGCACATCAATGACCTACTTCAACATGGTATTGTTTTGGAGAAATACTTGTCCAGCGCAAAAACCAGCGGCGGTGAAGTTCGTTCTTTGAGAGAGGCCATGCAGAGCGGACAGATTTGACCTTAAGCCTTGTTTCCCAATGGGGTGATGACAATCTGGTTTCTTTTAACGCCTCCAAAACACCGCTAAAAGGAGTCGTTTCGACCAAACTACTACTTTTCGGGGTACATCTGTTCCTGTAAGTGTAATAGATCGGCTTGAGCTTCTAGGCATGGAGTTGACATCCAGTCTCAACTTCGGCGCTAACATCGAGCACAAAGCCCAAACTGCGGCCAAAAAACTGGGCATCCTAAACAAGGTGAAGCGATACCTTACGCCTGGACAGCTATTGACCCTTTATAAAGCGCAAGTGCGATCCTGCATGGAGTATTGCAGCCACCTTTGGGATGGCTCAGCTAAATACCATACTTGCTGCTCTTGACTCAATGGAACGCAAAGCTTAGAGGCTCATTGGTGACGTAAAACTGGTGGATGCCAAGCTTCCCAGCTCATCGCCGCAAGGTTGCCTGCTTATCGGTCTTCTATAGACTGTACTTGGACTGGACTGTGAGTCTGCTCAGGAACTCAACCACCTCATTCCACACGCACTACAAGTTACCGTCCATACCTAGTTGCCATTCCACCAATTCGCACCAAGCGCTTGGTGAAATAGTGAACAGGCTACTTCTGGGTAAGACATCGTAGACTTTGTCTCTGTCACCTCTGACCTAGACTAAAGTCAAGAGCAAACCCATCGCAAATAAAAAAAGGGTATTCGCAAATCAGTACTATTCAGTGCGAGACAATAATGACACTTGAAGGTACTTATGATCAAAACTTTTCAGTCCCCCGGTATCGTATTACCCAGTAACTGGGTTGTGAAGGTCAGATAGTCAGTCGCTTCATGTAAATTCATGTAAAATACTGGTATTCAGGTGCATGCGTTTAGACTGGAAGCTGACCCCAACATCGTCGGGAAAAGGCTAGGCACTTGATGGTGTTAGGTTTTGAAATAATATTAATAAATCGTTAAATGGTCTTAGTCGATTACTGGACATTGTATTTCTTATACTGGCATCACTAGTTTAAAAAAATGACGTTTGGAGATGATGGTTGAGAAGGTGGGAGTTGACTTTGCCTATTTGCTCGAGATCAGCAATGCAGCATCGAGTGCAGACGTGGAACGACGATCTTAGTGGCTGTGTCAGTTAAAATATACATTGGCATAGAATAGTTAGAGATCTACTGTAAATTAAGGTAACCTATTAGTTTTATTGTAAATATTAGAATACTAAATAAATATATTGTGATATTATGTGGAGAATAGGAGATGTGATGGTATGGATATTGTGGATAATGAATTTTATGTTGACAAAGATATTAAATGAATGACTGTATGTCTTGGTGTTTCATGTTATTTACCTATTCCCTGAGATATCGTAAATGCAGTTTATACTTTGTGAACTTGGGGTAACGACTTTAAGATCCATTTAAACTAGCTGTTCTAGAGTAAGAGTATTCATCTCTTACAATGGTAAATGATTAATGGCCGATTCCTATAACTAACGGACCGTTATTGGTTAAAATTAAAACTCTTGTATCTTTACCAACAATGAAGCAAAGACCTCATAGCTTTGCATAGTAGTTATCACAGATAAAATTAGCTTACGAATCTATTTATATAATATGTAGTTTGGCAATAGAATAACTACCATTGGTAAGCAAAGCCATTTTTGTTTATAGGAACCGAGCATGAATGAGTTGGGCCCAGGAGGTGGCTACGCCAGTCGCGATATAAGTGCCGTTTCTTAGGTACTCAGAAGTGCAGATGAAGGACTACATGCCAACATATGGGGCATGGTTTGGTCAGGATCACCGCATTCGGTTTGGGTGTCGGTTGGATCAATAATCCCCCATTTCATTAGATTGAGCTTGCAGCGGCCTACTTGGCTCCGCTGTCCGTATAGGCCACTGCAGGTCACGTCCGGGTGGTATATGTTCCTGGGGCTGAACGAAGTCGGGTGGTGTGGCAAATGCTGTATTTCCCACAGGTATCTTCTCACCATAGGTCTTGGATAGCTTGTGTACAGTGGAGGAAACTCTTCCGGCTCTCACCCGGGGCTGCAGTGTGTTCGTAGAGGGGATGTCAGGAATCGGCTTCTTGCTTATATTTTTTTTATTATTTATTTATACTCAAGCGCGCATGCGACTTCCTTTCGTAAGATTGGTGGAGCAATACGGGCCTACGAGTAGAGCTTGTTGAGTGGAGTAGGTTTTAGCATATGTGCGCTGCTCTTTTGATATTTTGAACTAACGCAAACCATACAGCTGGTGACCTGGACAACGTTGCGGAGATCCATTGCATGGGCAAATCATAAGACTGGTCGTTGTGGGGACGCTTGGGGGGAGGGGTTGTGTCCAGCAGAGGACGTCGGCTGAAATGATGATGAATAGCAGACAAAAATAATGACAAATGGAATGTTTTACAAACGTTTTTTATTTCTGAATCGCAATACAATTATTGTAACAATTATTACAAGATTTCTAGGTTATTCTAATATTTAATTTTCATTTGCTGTTGTCCAAGTCCGGAATCTGTAACAAAATGATGTCGTTAAGTTAACAGTGGACTTCTATAGGTCAAAGCGCTACTGCTGAGCATGAGGTTCTGGGGTATTGGATGTTTCCATCTGGAATTTCTCAGTAGCAGTCAGGAGTCTGTATTTGTGCCCGGTTGAAGGCAATAGACTCGCCCTCTATTACATGGGACTTATACATAACTGGTGAAATAGGTAAGGTGTGATGTTATGTTTTATATAAGTTACCTGGATTTATGATTATATGGGGAAAACCTCAAACATTTATGAGCAGCAGATTTTTTTAATAAAGAAGCCTTTAAATCTATCGAATTGTTTTCTTTATTTTTGACAAATAAATCCTACCCAAATTTTAAATAGTACCTACATAGGTACCTAAAGATGGAAACACATTTATCGGGAACAGAGCAAATTCTTTACCTTTTTTTTTGCAGTTCAATCTTTTAATGCACCAAACCGAATCCTGTAAATGAATAAATAATTAATAACGTAATAGAGAATTTCATAGATATTTGCTATGAAATAGCAAGAGTCTGTCGTGATTGTCAAAGTCACAATAAATTGTTACCTGTAGTATGGTAACAGTTTCCAAAGAAATTTAACAGCCGTTTTGTTCGGCTCCTGTTGTTGGCTAACAATTTGCCCCATTTCAAAACCTAGTAAGGGTCATTGTACTCATCATTATGAACAACTTTTACGATGGGACCAAACCTGAAATCGGGAAAAAAATCAGCTGTTCAGTACATTTATGTTCGCATAATTCGTCAAATGTACTGAACAGCTGATTTTTTTGCGATTTCAGATTTGGTCCCATAGTAAAAGTTGTTCATAATGATGAGTACACTGACCCCTTAGGAGGTTGCTGGTGTTTTACCAATAACCCTGTATAACCTACGTAGTTTATATTAAAGCTGATTATGTCGTGTCGTATAATTTTGATTTGGTGGCGTTTTACATATTTAAGTGTATAGGTATTCCACAGTCAGATGGTAACATAGAGTGCAACAACGTAAAATGGTCCCGAGGCTAAGAATGGGCATGTTGGCTAAGTTTCGATGCTTAAATATATTATATCTGCTTATTAGTGAGTTTTTAACGCTGTGTTTTTGTATTTGTTAGGATTTTACTAGGTTAGCAATATTATGCAATAAAACGATTTTTGTAACACGTGTCCCTTACTAGGTTTTAAATGGGGCAGCTGAATTGGAGCCAGACAAAAAGTTTGCATACGCGAAGGAGATAGAGATAATGTATTATGTTGTGTCTCGTTTCCTCTTACTACTACATCTAATAGGTAAGTTTGTCCTTGTCTAATTATACAAGATGGGTTGGTGGTTTGAGACTAATTATTAACTATAGAGGGCTGGTTTATTTTTGGGCAAAGAATCAGCATTGCCACACAACGTGGCAATGCTGCCAGCCTTTTGGGCACTTTTCCTGTCGACAGCGATGCGGACAAATGTTTTGATTCGGAATTTTGTAAGTCGGTGCCGGCTGGTTTGGCAAAAAAAAACATTTAAAGTAATGACATCCGAAATAAAAGCTATTTTTCACTTTGCATTTTTTTTTTGGAAGTCGGTTGTTTTATATTATAAAAAAAGTGTTATACAAGGTGGATACGGCAATACGACAGTAAATTATACTTCATAATATACAAGATGTAATTTAAAACACTTACAACCACTTAAAGGGCCATTTTAATCATCATTATGAACAACTTTTGCTATGGGACTAAACCTGAAATCGCGAAAAAAAATAATCAGCAGCTCCTTATATTTATGTTCGCATAACTCGTCAACTTGTAGGGAACAGCTGATTTTTTTCGCGATTATATATCTAAAGACTTTACAGCCAGCACACATTATTTCAATGAAATATTAAGTCTTTACCTATGAAATTGCTGATTTTTGATACTGGCTAGTGTGGATCAATATCTTTAATTCTATTTAGAATTCCAAATTCAAATTAATTTTATAATATAGCATGACATTTAAAAATAATCATTTGTTCATTTGTTTTCCCGCCGTTCGATTTTTTTTTGATATCTATGTTTCTGTAACCATGGAAAAATCGAAATTGCGCGCTTGTTTCGGATACGAGGTCCGTCGCAGCACCAACGCAACAAGATTACGCAATATTAACGACGTGTATAGACAAGGTACCGCAAGTGAACGCACGGTGCGTTTTTGGTGTGATTGCTTCCGTTCTGGAAATTTTGATCGCATCAATGAGCCTTGGGGAAACATATAAATTCAAAGAGGCGGTGAAAAACGCATTTAAAGAATTTATCGATTCGCGTTCTCAGGATATCTATAGCAGAGGCATCAACGAACTTTCATTAAAATGGCAAAAGTGCATCGACAATATTTCCTTTAAAAAATTGTTTCATTTATATATCATGTTAATCGACAATTTAATAGGTACTTATATCCAATAGTTTTATTCATTCGGCCCTACTATTTAGTTGGTTTGAAAAAACAAAAAGCTCTTTGATTTTGATGTTAGGATTTATTTTATAGTTTCAAAATAGCTACTCCTATGCATGAATATTGCCAGTGTTTTAATTTATTATCGTATTGTCGTCCCCACATTGTTTAAGCGTGATGTTTAATCTTAGTGATAATAATAAAGTTACCGGTTCCTGCTCCTAATCTTGCACCTATGCTGACGCCGAGTCCCACTGTAATAAAAATTGCAATTAACATTACATTAACATTTTTATATATATCTGGCATCCCGCAGCTCAACTGAGGAGGTTCTCAGCTGTTGCAGATTCAGCCTATAATACTCTGTGAGAGGAGACTGGGCCACAATCCACCACTCTGCAACACTGCAGGTAGGTGAAAATCACATGTCTTCAAATTTTTGGTTCTAGGACATTCCGGTTTCCTCACGATGTTTTCCTTCACCGTTTTAACCGGTCTTATTCCTGTGGATGCCTTATAAACTATGCGACTAAACGCTAAGGGGGTACGGATCTCCGCTCAAGGTGACGCTAGAGGAGCAACGGGACAGGCTGGATCGGATCTTTGCTATTAAACATAAGACATTGGTCTAGTGGTCACGAAAGCAACTACTGAGGGTGAGGTCCTGGGTTCAATCTCCAGGTTGGGTACTCTGTTGTTATCATATTTTGTTTATATATGTCGTAGGATGATTTGATCATACGATTTTTTGCGAAAACACCGATAATTAGACAATGGTGAAAACATTAATCAATCTTACTGGAAAAAGATAGAGTTTTTGCAAAAACACGAATCGCTCTAGTAATATTGCAAAAGTAAACGTTAGCTACTATGAAACAAGAACGCTAATTGACCGGTCGGAGCGCACAAAACGAGAATTTCTCTGATTGGTTGACGTTCCAATTGTCAATCATTCACGCACGTTGTTTTGTTTGTTTGTGTTTTTAAGAGCGACTCTGTAGTCTTTTGTTTTAAATGAGGTTGGACTTGTAAAATAGTGGTGGAGGAGTGATCTTTAAGTACCAAATGACAGATACAAACCTAACATATAACCCGATCAGCTGATAATACTTCAAAGCTCACGGGGTAAAACTAGGAACAAATCAGAATAAGATTTGGTCAGTAAGCAAAAATCTAGCCAATCACAGTTAAGGATACTCAATGTCACTATAGTGACTCGTGTTTTTGCAAAAACCCTATCTTTTTCCAGTAATATTAAGAAATGTTTTTACCATTATCTAATTATCCGTATTTTCGCAATATCCCTAGGGTTTTCGCGAAAATTCGATTTATCTAATCATCCTACGACATACATACAAATATACATTTTATAGTATGGTCTGTTTATTCAAGAATATAAAACAATTTCCGTTAAGTGAGTGGAGTTGATAAAAACATTAGTAGACCATTTTTTGTGAGCGCGGTCATAAGGCGCCCGGGTGCCGCCCTTGGTACTTGACCCTGATGACGTCACAAATTTCCGTACGCTTTACCGGTTAACTGCGATATATTCGAAGACGATGTACCTACAATAAAATTAATATACCACAATAGATAAAAAGCGTATCTCTTAGGCATCTTTTGATTAATTAATAGTGTTGTTTATTAGACAAAGTTCTGGCCGGTGGTGTCAACAATCAGCGATCAACTATTAAAATATGTATCTCTTTTATTGACACGAGACTTGTAATCTTTTGTACGTTTCTTGCGCAAGCGCAATAGTCGATAGCTAGTCGCTTTCAAGTCGGTGGTGGGACAGGCCTTAGAGGAATACTGCCGTCGTAACAAAACGGGCACAACTAACATTTAAAAAAAAAATGAGTTATACATATTTAGAATCAGAAAAAAAGGCTAATCTTCTCAATTTTTTGTAGATTTTTTTTTTAAATGTTATTTGTGCCCTTTTTTCTTACGACGGCAGAATACCGGCGATATTATGTTATAATTATATGTTTACGTACCGCCTGCGCCTGCGCCGCCAACTGCCTGCGATAAAATCGCGGCGCCTTTATGGGCTGCTAAACCTGTTAGATATATGACAATTAGCATAAAAGAGGCAAGAAAGAAAAATAACCTATTTATTAAGACTAACACAGGAAGATTATTATACAAAGTAAACAATATAATCATCTATGACTTGACTTCGAGTTACGGCTACATATAGCTATGTAAGTGGGCACGCCCTATATTCCTGGAGGCTTTTATTTAGGAATAAAGTTCTGTTTACTTTTTTATTTTTATTTCTGCTTGAGTATAGTTTTAATATTTTTTGTGGGTATATTGGCGCATCCTATGTTTTGTGTTGCGTAATGTACAGACGCCAGCACATCAAGCTACTACAATCTGTCAGATTTCTTTAATAGATTTTCGACTTTATTGCTAAGGCATTAGGTTCAAAGTTGATTGGGAAAATCTGACAGTTTCGGGTAGGTTGACCTGCTGGCGTCTGTACTTAAATTATTTTGCGTACTATTGTATAGAATCATTCGTTTTTTTTTAACTGAACAGATAGCTGTGCTGCTGGGGGGTTTGTTGCGCCACTTCTCCTCAGCTAAAGCACTAAGAAGTGGTGAAGGATGGGCTTTTTGGGGGACTGTCTTAAGTAATTTTGACGTTCGAAAAGTGCTGATTCTGAGTCTAGTTTGAATAAAAGACTATTGATTTTGATTTTATGATACAAACATAGAAAAAACAACAGTATAAAAATTATCCAGTACGAGGCCAAAAACCCCCTATCTCAACATACGAATTTGTGTGGGGTAGGTACCACAAGTAAAAAGTATGAAACAAAAACTTTTATACAAATATATATATATATATATATATATATATATATATATATATATATATATATATATATAGTTATACATGTTTACGTACCAGCTGCGGCTGCGCCACCAGCTGCAATCGAACCGCCTAAACCGGATGCTAATTGCGCGGCACCACCTGTTAAACATACCACAATTAGCATAAAAGAAGAAAATACGGAAAAGCACTTAATTATTGAGACTCGCACAGGAAAATAATTTACAAGCTAAATTGTATATTTATGATAGAAACATACAAAAAAGCTACAGTATAAAAATTATCGAGTATGAGGCCTAAAACCCCCTATCTCAGCATATGAATTTGTGTGGGGTAGGTACCACAACTAAAAAGTGTGACACAAAAAGTTGTATACAAAAAACATATATATAGTTATCCATGTTTACGTACCGGCTGCGCCTGCGCCACTAGCTGCAAGCGAACCGCCTAAACCGGATGCTAATTGCGCGGCACCACCTGTTAAACATACCACAATTAGCATAAAAGAAGAAAAAACGGAAAAGTACTTAATTATTGAGACTCGCACAGGAAAATGATTTACAAGCTAAATTGTATACCTATCTATGATAGAAACATACAAAAAAACTACAGTATAAAAATTATCAAGTATGAGGCCTAAAACCCCCTATCTCAGCATACGAATTTGTGTGGGGTAGGTACCACAACTAAAAAGTGTGAAACAAAAAGTTGTATACAAAATATATATATATATAGTTATCCATGTTTACGTACCGGCTGCGCCTGCGCCTTTAGCTCCAAGACCGACTACAAATTTCAGGCCACCACCTGATAAACATATCACAATTAGCATAAAAGAAGAAAGAATGGAAAAGTACTTAATTATTGAGACTCGCTCTGGAAAATAATTTACAAGCTAAATTGTATAATCATATCTATGGTACAAACATAGAACCACTCAAGAGCATGCATGCACTAAATTCCCTTCGTTTTATGATGTTTTAATTTTAATTTTATTGCATAATTGTTAATGTTCTAAAATCGGGAAGACACTGACTCCTGTAACACAGGTACCATCTAGCTCAGGAGTTAGGGCTTCAATTGAAAATGTCAATAAAACATTATTGTTATTATTATTTTATTATAGAAAAAAACAACATTATAAAAAATATCCAGAACGAGGACTAAAACCCCGTATCTCAGCATACGAATTTGTGTGGGGTAGGTACCACAAGTATAGGCTCACTCAGGTGCTAACCGGGCACGGTTGCTTCGGTGAGTACCTGAACAATATTGGGCGAGAGGCCACGGCAAATTGCTTGAGGAATGCCCTGCATGGGCTTTTAAAAGATAGGTCCTGGTCGCCAGGATCGGGCGAGATTTATCTCTGCCAGTAGTAGTTGGGTCTATGCTGGCGGAGTTGGAGAACTGGAGGGAAATGGCCTCCTTCTGTGAGACCGTGATGGTTCAGAAGGAGGCTGCCGAGCGGGATCGTGAGAGGCCTAATCCCGCTCGGAGAAGAAGGCGTCGGGGTGGCAACCGCCTCGATGTCCAACACTCCAAAACCTCACCTGCATCCTTTAAGGCAGGCGGGAATTTGGGGTCACGGGCGCTCAGAGTGGGGAGTCTGTCCGCGTACTGAGTGACCTCAGGGAAAACGTGACGTGACGAAATGGTGACGTGCTGCCTTGCACATTTGCATAGGTTTCGGGGAGACCCCCTTAAAGTCTCCCCAGAGAAGTGCCCTAACAGGCATTGGACAGAGGGGGATTCCGGAGGTCTTTTCAGAGGTAACAGTGCCCCTTCCATGTGTGATTTTTACCTCACTAAAACCACTAGGGTGGTTTTAGTGAGGTAAAAATCCCACACTCACCCGTCTTTTCCCCAAAAAAAAAAAATGTACCACAAGAAACAGTGAGAAAAAAAACGAAAACATAAACACCGACAGGAGTTGAAGTTATTTTTCACTTTGTCGTGTTGTATTTGGCAGTCGGTTGTTTATTTATTATAAAAAAAATGTTTTATACAAGGCGGAGACGGCAATATGACAGTAAATTACACGCCATTTGTCTAATGAATTCCCAGTCATAGCATACAAAAATTCAATCAAATATATCCAATAGTTTAGTCACTATAACTAGTCAAAGATTGGCAAAACCTATAGTAGGCCAAAAGAGCGGCACCTCGCTACCACCAGGTGGGGCAAAAGTAAAATCTTAATGTGAATGTGTCATAATTTTTGCAAATGGCGTCATAATGTCATCTGACACTTATGTTGTAGACAGATAGAGAATTAGTTGACAATGCAATGAAGCTACACACCACTCGGGCAATGACGGAGATTTCCCGTTTTAGCGATTTGAACTGACCGGCCCGATCGCCAGATCTTATGGCGCCAGACTTCTTCCTTTGGGACTTTTTGAAATCTCGCGACTACCAACACAAACCACAAACCTTGCAAGTCTTGAAAGACAACATTGAACAAGAAGTCACCAAATTGGAGCCAGATTGATTTAAAACGCCGTGAGACGAGCACAAATGTGCATCAACTCAGGCGGTAGTCATTTGACCAATATAATTTTTTCGGCTTAATGTCATCAATTATACACATTCAAATAATCTTTCCGTGAAAACAGAGCCCATTTTTTTTAATTTTCAGCAAAATGGCATTCAATTCACATTATGACATTATTTTTGGCCCAGCTTGTATTTAGTTTGTTTGATAAAAAATTACCCTTTTGATTTTGATGTTAGTTTCAAAATACCTACTCCTATGAATTATAAGTATATTGCCAGTGTTTTAATTCATTGTAGTATTGTCATCCCCACATTGTTTAAGCGTGATGTTTTATGCTTGTAATAATAATAAAATTACCGAGTCCACCTCCTACACCCCCTCCAGCAACTTTATGAACTCCAGCTCCTAGACCCCCTCCAACAACTTTATGGGCTCTCGCAACTTTACCGGCTCCCGCTCTTAGAACCCCACCAGCAACTTTACCGGCTCCCGCTCCTACATCCCCTCCAGCAACATCACTGTCTTCGGATCCCGCTGTAACAAAAGTTGCAATTTAACATTTTTTATACAATACGTATTAGGCATCCCGCTGGTCAACTGGCTGGCAGGTCTGTAATATCCCCGCTGCTGAGACACAAGCCACCTCTCTCTGTGAGAGGGGAGTAGGCCGTAATCCACCACGCTGACCCAGTGTGGGTTGGTAGATGTCACATGTCTTCGAATTTTTGGTTCTAGGACATGCCGGTTTCCTCACGATGTTTTCCTTAACCGTTTTGTTGGCTGCTGAACCGGGCTTATTCCTGTCGATGCCTTATAAACTAAGCGACTGGACGCTAAAGCAACCCCTATGGGGTACGAATCTCGGCTTAGGGCGTCACTAGGAGAGGGCAGCAAGGGACGGGCTGGATCTATGCAATCAACCCTGACGCGTATGCTTCGAACTCTTAACCTTGTAGCAGAGGAGATAGATATTTTTGCTTGTACACGGAGTGAATTCACAAGGATAACATTGTATGTCATAAGTTTTAGAAAATAAGTTGATGTTATTAGGTTTGCTTCACTATTGCATTACTTACAACCCGTAAGTGATTACATAACAAAATAAATATTGTATATAAATAAATAATAAATAAATAAACACGAGACTAATAAAGACTTTGGTATATTTACGTCGGGTAAAGTGTAATTGGTATTCCTAATAAGAATAACTAAGTTTACAGAATGGTGTCTAGAGTTGTGCCTGGTGTAAATGACAATAATAAGTTCGCTATTACATGGGATCTAAACATAATTGGTAAAATGTTGCTGTAACATATTGGTTACACATACATATATAATAAATTGCCAAAGACAATTAGAGATTTAGATTTGCATAATTATAAAAAGAAATTATTTCAATTGCTATTAGACAAATGTTACTATACTTTAAAAGATTATCTCGATGATGTTATTTAATTTTAATTGTTCACCTGATAAGTAAAATGTGTATATTTCTTAATTTGTATTATTTAATTCTAACTGAATTTATAATTTATGTCTCGTTATTTTAATTGTTGCCTTGACATGTAAAAATATTCGTTAATTCTAAAGTGCTGCATATTTAAATTGTTATTATTTTAATTTTCTATTTGATTATGCTGTTAAAATGTTACCTACTTTAAAATTATTGTATGCCATTATGGCGGGTCATAGCTGTGTACAATTTCGGAAACATGTAACAACTTTTTGCTTACCTATGTACCACAATAAAGAATATTTGTATTTGTATTTGTATATGCCTGCGTATTATTAATAATACCGACAAGCATTTTCCAACTAAGTTAGGGTCGACTTCTAGTCTAACCGGAAGCAGCTGATTAGTTTTATATGCTTTTATCTAGGTACATTCATATCGCAAAGTTCTGATTATGCATTCGAAAATAGTACCATAATGACAGACTCAAACAAAGTCAAAAAGTTTTGTTACAAAAAAAAAAATTAACAACATAATAATATTACGTCACTATGTGCTAGCAGCCGTTTCCGGGGGCCCAAGTCACCCCCTGCCATTTTATCCGTGTATAATTATAAAACATTGGTCAAGCAGGGGACATAGTTCTTCCATAGTTCAAGTTACCCAATCCACTTTAGCCACCCAGACCCATAGCCCAATATGTCAATATGTTTTGTTTCCACGTACAACAATAGTCCTGCACCAACCGGGGGTTGTCCTTGGGTGCACTTGCATAGTGCACACAGGGATAATCGTCGGTTGGTGCCTCCTCATCATTTAAAATTATCTAAGGGGCCTCTGCGAGTTGGCTTCGGATCCTCGTACGCCTTCTAAAGGTCCGGTACCCCAGGGGCCCGAGAAATGTCAAAATAATAATAATAATATCCTGGGACATTTCACACACGGCCATCTGATCCCAAACTAAGCAGAGCTTGTACTATGGAAACCAGATAACTGATATACTACATATTATACTACTTTTTTTTTTGTTTGTAAATACATACTTATATAGATAATTATACATAATGCTATAAAATAACTTTTTTATTCTATTAAAGTACACTTTGGATCGAGCAAGGAGTTTTCAATTCGATTTTTATCATTGTATATGGGAACCGCGCTAGGGCGCATGCGCGGTTGACCGATGAAAGCTTCGTAACCATAGTAACGTAACCCGCGTTATGAGTTTTGGTTTTTATCTTTTTTAATGACCATGGTTATGCCTGAAAGTATTATTAAGGAGGTATCTATAAATTACGTCATACCTATTTCATGGTTTTTGGACTAAGTTTAATATACAGACAGTGTAGATGGCAGCTTCGTTATGTTTTTTTTTTTACTCCTTGTATATATATTTGTACAAGCAAAATAGATTTAGATTTAAAATAAGAATTTCCAGTAACAGCCTGGAATTTGGAGTTATCGCCGGTTAAGGGCGAGGAATGAAGAGAGCGAGCTCATCTTTTACATGGACTTTATAACATATCTGGCAAAATCATCATGATCTGCCTATCCAACTCAACTATGAGGGTCGGCTTCCGGATGCAGCTGAGTACCAGTATTTTATATGGAGCGACTGCCTGTCTGAACTCCACAACCCAGTTACTGGGTAATACGATACCCCTTCGTAAGACTGGTTGTCAGACTTTCGGGTTTCTGACAACCCGTAACGACTGTCAAAGATCCACGAAAGACAGCCGGGACCAACGGTTTAACGTGCTTTCCAAGGCACGGAGCAGTCTCAGTATGGAAAGATGGTCACCTATCCACGGACCAACCCCAGCAAGCGTAGCTTAACCTGATGGATCGACCCGTGCGGCTGTTGAACTGGTATAAAGTGTATAGTAATGTTTACCAAATAAATTACAACTGAAGTTGCCAGGACCGTGCATTCAATTAACTAGGCACTGTCTTTCTTTGAAATGTGTTGTATGAAATGGCTATGTCGCAGATGGAGTGAGATACAAACGATTAATATTAAAAGATCAAAAACTTACTTCCTTCACAATCATCATCAACACGTGATCCTCCTGTACTATTCTGTCCATCCCCGGCTTCCGCGGACCCATCAGGACTGCTCGTGTCTGCTCCACCAACTTATGGAAGAATTATATTGAGAAGAGTTAAAGTAACTGATCGCATAAGGAACTCGATAGTGCGTTACAAACTACACATGTCTGATGTAGGGCTTATGATGTTAGGGCTGATGTAGGTGCCGCTGGGGTCGCGGGTTGTTTGAAAAAGATACCGTGGCCCTGGCACAGGCAACTGAAGGAACACGGGTTGGTTTTAGTCAGTAAAAGTCTAAAAGTCTGACACGCCCTTCCGCTCCACCCACAGCGGGAGAAGTTATTTGATGATTTCCCATCCACAAAAAAAAAAAAAAAAAAAAAAAAAAAAAAAAAAAAAAAAAAAAAAAAAAAAAAAGCATCAAACGGCAACGCGGCAGGCACGGGAGGAGATGGCGGGATGAAATGGACTCTTTTCTTAAAGATTGGCTGCATACATCAGTAGATAAGAATAAGAGGAAGGAGCAACGGGAGACCTTTGCCCTGCAGTAGGATACAAATGACTGATAATAACAATAAAAAGGATCAAAAACTTACTTCCTGCACCAGGAACATCACTTCGATCTCCATTACCCTTATTTCCACTCCCAGCTTCCACGGATTCATCACTCGTCATTCGACTGCGTGTTCTTGATTCATTAGTGGTCATGCTTGATTCATTACTGCGCGTGCTTGATCTACCAACTTTGCCTAAATGAATGAAATAATAATTAATTTGCTAGACTTTAAATTATATCAGCCTACACACACCCCTTATTACCTACATAGGATTTAAATATAAATCTGGTGTTTTCAATACATTTCACAAAATAAAAGCACAAATTTTTGCTAACAGCGCCCCCTAACGACGTCATCGAGCGCCAAAAGATACTTGTAAAAGTGTATTTGTTTTATTGTCAATATTCCTTCAATATTAATTAGTACACTGTAGGACTGGTTGAACTAAGGAAAAACTTGCCGTAGGTACTCTAGCAGTCTATGTAATTATTTTATGCTTCGGATTTTTCAGTGTTTGAGTAACTTTTTTTTTCAATATTTACAACCTCTCGCAGTTTTCAAAACTAAGTCTTTTTTTTTTAATAATTGCCTCCTGACTACGAGCAAATTTCACTAATGAAATTGGACGAGATCACCATATCAAAATGGATTTCAAGAGCTGTTAGTGTCAATATTCCCCAATGACAACTCTTGAGCGTGGTTTAGGGCGCTGATCGCGCTTGTATTGGTGACATCCTCGTGTCTCAGAGAGAAAGTACAGCTGTTGTTCTTGCGGTTAACGGTCCCATCAGATTATGAGAGATAGGGAACGGTATTTTATATAAAAAAAATCAAAACACTTACTTCCGGCTTCTTGACCATTTGAGACTTCACTGACGCCTGTTGATCCACCATTACTGCTTCTGGATTCATTATCGTTGTCTGAATGAATGAAAGAATGATTTATTTACTAGAATTCAAATTATATCAGCCTACATACGCCCCCTAGACATGGCACTTAAAGGTAACTGGCGAAATGTGTGTGTACTATAGATACACCTCTGCCTAACCCTTCAGTGAACACAGGCGTGATGTTATGTGACGTCATATTATCATTCTATAGAGCCACAAGGTACTTTTGGCGCATGGCCATAATCGGAACTAATGCCGCCATCTTGTTTTTTTCATTACATTTCACAAAACAATTACACAAATGTTTACCAACAGCGCCCCTTGTCAATGAGCGCCAAAAGACACTTGTAACAGTATTGTTAGTTTATTGTCAGTATTTCTTCAACATTCATTAACACAGCACACTGTAGGACTGGTTGAACTAAGGACGAACTTGGTGTAGGTACTCTAGCAGGATATGTAATTATTTTATGCTCACGCGGATCTTTAAAATTTACGGGAGTGTTTTCAGTATTTAGAATGAGAATCGAATATTGAATACCCTCATTTAATATTTCCTACGTTGTATGTTTAAAAATTTAAACTTTAGTACCTATCTTTCTATGGTTTATCAAGCCAATTGTACACTCTGTCCTACAGTTTTGGTAACTGAGTTATAAAAAAAAACTAAAAATAATATCCTACAGACCGAATTTCGGTCGCGGCGGCCAATGTCAACAAAGCTTAGCCAAGAAGAAATAACAGTGCAAAGGTGACACTCCCGTGACTCGGAGAGCACGGGAAGCCGTTGGTCCTGCGCCTGATCTCTCCCCGGTCGTATCGGATTGTCATCACATCAGGCTATGAGAGTGAGGGAAGACGATGCGCACCAAAGTCCAAACTCGGGGTTTGACAGAGAACAACAGAACTTAGTATCCTAGGAGTTAAACTCACTGATTGCATAAGGAACTCGATATTGCGTTCCAAAACACAAATTTCTGATGTAGGTCATATGGCTGCCAAGCTTGAATGGAACTGGGCTGGCCATTTCTGTCACATGCCGGAGGAGCTATGGGCTTAAACAACCTCACTGTGAGTACCGAACATTAGCAAACGGTAACGTGGCAGACACAGGAGGCGATGGCGGGACGAACTGGACTCTTTTCTTAAAAATTGCTGTAAGTACTCTAGCAGTCTATGTAATTATTTTATGCTCACACGGATTTTTCAGTGTTTGAGTAACTTTTTTTTTCAATATTTACAACCTCTCGCAGTTTTCAAAACTAAGTCTTTTTTTTAATAATTGCCTCCTGACTACGAGCAAATTTCACCAATGAAATTGGACGAGATCACCATATCTAAACGGATTTCAAGAGATGTCAGTGTCAATATTCCCCAATGACAGCTCTTGAACGTGGTTTAGGGCGCTGATCGCGCTTTTATTGGTGATATCCTCGTGTCTGAGAGACAAAGTACAGCCGTTGTTCTTGTGGTTAACGGTCCCATCAGATTATGAGAGATAGGGAACGGTATTTATATTAAAAAAATCAAAACACTTACTTCCGGCTTCTTGACCATTTGAGACTTCACTGACGCCTGTTGATCCACCATTACCGCTTCTGGATTCATTATCGTTGTCTGAATGAATGAAAGAATGATTTATTTACTAGAATTCAAATTATATCAGCCTACATACGCCCCCTAGACATGGCACTTAAAGGTAACTGGCGAAATGTGTGTGTACTATAGATACACCTCTGCTTTACCCTTCAGTGAATACAGGCGTGATATTATGTGACGTCATATTATCATTTTATAGAGCCACAAGGTAATTTTGGCGCGTGGCGATAATCGGAACTAATGCCGCCATCTTGTTTTTTTTCATTACATTTCACAAAAGAATTACACAAATGTTTAACAACAGCGCCCCTTGCCGACGTCAATGAGCGCCAAAAGACACTTGTAACAGTGTTCTTGGTTTATTGTCAGTATTTCTTCAACATTCATTAACACAGCACACTGTAGGACTGGTTGAACTAAGGACAAACTTGCTGTAGGTACTCTAGCAGTATATGTAATTATTTTATGCTCACGCGGATCTTTAAAATTTACGGGAGTGTTTTCAATATTTAGAATGAGAATCGAATTTTGAATACCCTCATTCAATATGTCCTACGTTGTATGTTTAAAAATTTAAACTTTAGTACCTATCTTTCTATGGTTTAACAAGCCAATCGTACACTCTGTCTCACAGTTTTGGTAACTGAGTTATAAAAAAAACTAAAAATAATATCCTACAGACCGAATTTCCCTCGCGGCAGCCAATGCCAACAAAGCTTCGCCAAGGAGAAATAACAGTGCAAAGGTGACACTCCCGTGACTCGGAGAGCACGTAAAGCCGTTGGTCCTGCGCCTGATCTCTCCCAGATCGTATCGGATTGTCGTCATATCAGGCTATGAGAGTGAGGAAAGAGGATGTGCACCAAATTTTACACTCGGGTTTTGTCAGAGAACAACAGAACTCAATATCCTAGGAGTTAAACTCACTGATTGCATAATGAACTCGATATTGCGTTCCAAAACACAAATATGTGACGTCGGTCATATGGCTGCCAAGCTTAATTGGAACTGGGCTGGCAACATCTGTCGCATGCCGGATGAGCTATGGGCTTAAAATACCACACTGTGAGACCCAAACAGCAACGAACGGCAACGCGGCAGGCACGGGAGGAGATGGCGGGACGAACTGGACTCTTTTCTTAAAGATTGGCTACATACATCAGTAGATAAGAATAAGAGGAAGGAGGAAAGGGAGACCGTTGGCCAGCAGTGAGATACAAACGACTGATAATAATAATAATAAGGATCAAAAACTGACTCCCTTATTTTTTTATTTGTGATGGGTTTGCTCTTGACTCTAGTCTAGGTCAGGGGTGACAGAGACAAAGTCGACGATGGAGTGAGCTTACCCAGAAGAAGCCTGTTCACTCTCACTTTGAAGAGATTAGGGTTGTATACGTACGGAAACACAGACGCAGGTAGTGAGTTCCACTCTTTTGCTGTGCGCATTATAAAAGACATTTGGAAGTGCTTAGTGCGAATTGGTGGAATAGCAACCAGGTAGGGATGGTAACTGGCAGTGCGTCTAGATGTCCGATGGTAGAAGGGGGCCGGGAACACCACTAGAACACGGTATGTATATGGACAGTATTTTATCTTCATAGAAACCGTCAGAATGCGAGTCATACCTACGCGCCTCGACTAAGGCAGCACTAAGGCCCCAAACAGTCATGAATGCGCTGCAGTGACGAACAGACGGTGTGATGGTTTTGTAAGCAGGAAGCGTGCGATTTGTGACAAATATTCATTGAAATAAGTTCAGAAAGCGATAATAGATTATATTGTGTTGTTTTTGGTTGCTTGAACTCGTTAATAACGCACCCAGAGATAACATTTTTTATATTACCTGGAAACTCCGGAAGGTAAGACTATAAACAAGTTTTATATACCTATAACGTACGTTATTTGTTTCTTTTTTAATACGTAGGTAAGTATTTCGGTTTTTCTCCCGAGCAAAATACCTAGATTAATAAATTAATAAGTGGATAGCGTGAAGAAGTGACACATGAGTGACCTACCTACGCTCACATTTAAAAAACTAGTAGACAGTTTCCTAGGCTAGGTTTACTTAGCTACTTACATATATTATTGAGGACGAAATATCGTTATGAAATGATACGTCGTATCGTTATGTATCTACGTATTAAGATTTAAGTACATTATAATTTACTTTATAAGTAAGATTTTATAGTACGCGATGAGATGGTTGATAATGGCGCCGATTCTCTTGTTCACAAACTAAACTAATTTTAAGTTCAGTTAATCTTTTTCTTTCTATTTCATTAAGAAAATGACAGAAGAAAAATATTAGTTTAGTCGTGTCTAATTAGTCAGCGCCTGACGTAAATTAACGTGTTTTTAGTAGCCAAGTTTTTAATCATGTCTAAACTTGTCTATAGAGTAATTTCATATGATAGGACTAAACTAAAATTTATCGTCTGTCCTTTTCTTAACGAAATAGAAAGAATTATATGCACTGAATCTATATTTAGTTTAATTAAGTAATGTTTGCAGAGCGGTTCGACATCGGATGGGTGACCAAAAGAATTGTTATTTCGAGTTGCTCCATGCTGCAGCTAATGGGGACGTTAATAAGCTGAAAAAAGATATTATATTTTCTTTTCAGCTGTTTCTTGCATTTTGGTTGAGTAGGTAGGTCAAGTTTGTAAAGATTGGAGTTTGGTAACCTTCGACGGCAGCAGTTTGTTTTTTTAAATAAAATATATAATATTTACAATCACAAAACTACAAAGAAACTCAAGTAGGTGATTGTGGTAGGTAGGATGAAATTAGAATACTGTAGGCGGGCAGTGCTATCGCGTGTTTATGTAGCGCGCCGCTGTAGGTACATATTTCAAGGCCAGGGGCCGAGTTACAATACTGGTAGGTAGTAGTGAATTACCCTTATTTACACTCCCAGTTTCCATGGTTTCATAACTCGTCGTTTGACTGGTTTTGCTTGATTCTTCAGTGGTCATTTTTGATTCACTACTGCTCTTGCTTGATTGACTACTGCTCTTGCTTGATCCACCAACTTTGCCTAAATGAATGAAATAATAATTAATTTGCTAGACTTTAAATTATATCAGCTTACACACACCCCTTATTACCTACATGGGATTTAAACATACATCTGGTGTTTTCAATACATTTCACAAAATAAACGCACAAATTTTTGCTAACAGCGCCCCCTAACGACGTCATCGAGCGCCAAAAGACACTTGTAAAAGTGTACTTGTTTTATTGTCAGTATTCCTTCAATATTAATTAGTACACTGT
The DNA here is from genome assembly GCA_948252095.1 of Dicycla oo. Classification (NCBI taxonomy): domain Eukaryota; kingdom Metazoa; phylum Arthropoda; class Insecta; order Lepidoptera; family Noctuidae; genus Dicycla; species Dicycla oo. The sequence goes on from OX411737.1 coordinate 18,357,917, forward strand.
AGGACTGGTTAAACTAAGGAAAAAATTACTGTAAGTACTCTAGCAGTCTATGTAATTATTTTATGCTCACACGGATTTTTCAGTGTTTGAGTAACTTTTTTTTCAATATTTAGAACCTCTCGCAGTTTTCAAAACTAAGTCATTTTTTTTTAATAATTGCCTCCTGACTACGAGCACACCAATGAAATTGGACGAGATCACCATATCTAAACGGATTTCAAGAGATGTCAGTGTCAATGACAGCTCTTGAACGTGGTTTAGGGCGCTGATCGCGCTTTTATTGGTGATATCCTCGTGTCTGAGAGACAAAGTACAGCCGTTGTTCTTGCGGTTAACGGTCCCATCAGATTATGAGAGATAGGGAACGGTATTTTATATAAAAAAAATCAAAACACTTACTTCCGGCTTCTTGACCATTTGAGACTTCACTTACGCCTTCTGATCCACCATTACCGCTTCTGGATTCATTATCGTTCTCTGAATGAATGAAAGAATGATTTATTTACTAGAATTCAAATTATATCAGCCTACATACGCCCCCTAGACATTGGTTTAAAGATATTTATTCTCATAAAGAACACAAATAGTTCACTTAAAATATGAGATTATAAATAGATCATACATGGCACTTAAAGGTAACTGGCGAAATGTGTGTGTACTATAGATACACCTCTGCCTTACCCTTCAGTGAATACAGGCGTGATGTTATGTGACGTCATTTTATCATTCTATAGCGCCACAAGGTAATTTTGTCGCGTGGCCATAATCGGAACTAATGCCGCCATCTTGTTTTTTTTTCATTACATTTCACAAAACAATTACACAAATGTTTACCAACAGCGCCCCTTGCCGACGTCAATGAGCGCCAAAAGACACTTGTAACAGTGTTCTTGGTTTATTGTCAGTATTTCTTCAACATTAATTAACACAGTACACTGTAGGACTGGTTGAACTAAGGACATACTTGCTGTAGGTACTCTAGCAGTAGGTATATGTAATTATTTTATGCTCACACTGATTTTTCAATGTTTGAGGAACCTATTTTTCAAAGGGGAATGCCCTTGTGGATACAAAAATGAACAGCAATGGAATATACGCTAAGTTGCTCTACAAATCGTAGACAACCCAATACAATTTTAATAATTATCAAAAACCTAGGCAAAAGTCAGTTACAAACATTTTCTAAATTATAGGTTAAGTCAAAGTTAAGGATTAATATGCAACAATCAATTTAATCGTCATTAAAAACCACTTATTTACCATCAAGAAACTGTGCAGGAGGATAGATATTGGATTGGTACCCATGCTATGTACCATATTATTGACATAGTATGGGCACAGATACCAACTGTTCGCCGTCCCACTCACAGAACAGACAAATTACCTGTTCTGTGGTCCCACTAGGCAGATACAATAAGGATGCTGTAAAGTAAAGCCGAGTTGTCTTTTAGGCGGGTCCAATACACTATCTATGGTTATTAGTTTATATTTTATTTTATTTTTTTCTCTAAATTATAGGTATTCTATTGTGTGTATTTTATTATCTTTTTATTCCCCTATTGGATTTATAGATGTCCGTAGGTGTGACCGTGGCATCACATGTGCCCTATCAGAATACCAGCGCTGCGATATTTATTTAAATATTGCAGCTTTATGCTGAGATAGCAGCCTTTTTGGCCTCGCACAGGTATTTTTAATTCTTATATTTTGTATTTATTTTGTTTTATTATTTTTTTAATGTTAATTTTGTTAGTTTACTATGCTCTTTTTTACTGTTTGTATTTCCTGCGCGTGTCCCAAATAAAATATTTTTCTTTCTTTCTTTCTTTCAATTTAAGTCCGTGTTGAAAAACGGGTAACGTGTGCAGAAGTAAAATCAAAATCATAAAAAAATGGCTACAGTCGCCGTTAAATATCCTAGAAAAATATCTGTAACTCAAGTCGCAAACGTAAAACCATGAATCAATCAAATGAAATGCAGTAATGTCAAACAGTCAGTAAGGCAAAGGCCATTTGATTCATACAGCCTACGATACGTTTTCTATTTTGAAAATATATATTTTTTTAATATTGACATACAAAATGTTATTTTAATTAGATTTACGGTATATATAGGTCGAAGTATATTAAATTAATGATGACTGTGCAATAATTCTATAAAAGAGTTCCACAAGTATTATTTGACGAATCCTGTTTGGAAAAAGTGAATTTCGTAAAAAAAAAGGTAACTGGCGAAATGTGTGTGTACTATAGATACACCTCTGTCTTACCCTTCAGTGAATACAGGCGTGATGTTATGTGACGTCATTTTATCATTCTATAGAGCCACAAGGTAATTTTGGCGCGTGGCGATAATCGGAACTAATGCCACCATCTTGTTTTTTTCCATACATTTCACAAAACAATGTTTACCAAAAGCGCCCCTTGCCGACGTCAATGAGCGCCAAAAGACACTTGTAACAGTGTTCTTGGTTTATTATCAGTATTTCTTCAACATTCATTAACACAGCACACTGTAGGACTGGTTGAACTAAGGACAAACTTGCTGTAGGTACTCTAGCAGGATATGTAATTATTTTATGCTCACGCGGATCTTTAAATTTTACGGGAGTGTTTTCAGTATTTATTTGTAGAATGAGAATCGAATATTGAATACCCTCATTCAATATGTCCTACGTTGTATGTTTAAAAATTTAAACTTAAGTACCTATCTTTCTATGGTTTAACAAGCCAATTGTACACCCTGTCTCACAGTTTTGGTAACTGAGTTATAAAAAAACTAAAAGTATCCTTCGCATTTCCGTCGCGGCGGCCAATGTCAACAAAGCTTCGCCAAGGAGAAATAACAGTGCAAAAGTGACCCTCCCGTGACTCGGAGAGCACGTAAAGCCGTTGGTCCTGCGCCTGATCTCTCCCCGGTCGTATCAGATTGTCGTCACATCAGGCTATGCGAGTGAGGAAAGAGGATGAACACCAAAATCCACACTCGGGGTTTGTCAGAGAACAACAGAACTCAGTATCCTAGGAGTTAAACTCACTGATTGCATAATGAACTCGATATTGCGTTCCAAAACACAAATATGTGACGTAGGTCATATGGCTGCCAAGCTTAATTGGAACTGGGCTGGTAACATCTGTCGCATGCCGGATGAGCTATGGGCTTAAAATACCACACTGTGAGACCCAAACAGCAACGAACGGCAACGCGGCCGGCACGGGAGGAGATGGCGGGACGAACTGGACTCTTTTCTTATAGATTGGCTACATACATCAGTAAATAAGAATAAGACGAAGGAGGAAAGGGAGACCGTTGGCCAGCAGTGAGATACAAACGACTGATAATAATAATAATAAGGATCAAAAACTGAGTCCCTTATTTTTTTATTTGTGATGGGTTTGCTCTTGACTCTAGTCTAGGTCAGAGGTGACAGAGACAAAGTCGACGATGGAGTGAGCTTACCCAGAAGAAGCCTGTTCACTCTCACTTTGAAGAGATTAGGATTGTATACGTTCGGAATCACACACGCAGGTAGTGACGTCCACTCTTTTGCTGTGCGCATTATAAAAGACATTTGGAAGTGCTTAGTGCGAATTGGTGGAATAGCAACCAGGTAGGGATGGTAACTGGCAGTGCGTCTAGATGTCCGATGGTAGAAGGGGGCCGGGAACACCACTAGAACACGGTACGTATATGGACAGTATTTTATCTTCATAGAAACCGTCAGAATGCGAGTCATACCTACGCGCCTCGACTAAAGCAGCACTAAGGCCCCAAACAGTCATGAATGCGCTGCAGTGACGAACAGACGGTGTGATGGTTTTGTAAGCAGGAAGCGTGGGATTTGTGACAAATATTCATTGAAATAAGTTCAGAAAGCGATAATAGATTATATTGTGTTATTTTTGGTTGCTTGAATTCGTTAATAACGCACCCAGAGATAACATTTTTTATATTACCTGGAAACTCCGGAAGGTAAGACTATAAACAAGTTTTATATACCTATAACGTACGTTATTTGTTTCTTTTTTAATACGTAGGTAAGTATTTCGGTTTTTCTCCCGAGCAAAATACCTAGATTAATAAATTAATAAGTGGATAGCGTGAAGAAGTGACACATGAGTGACCTACCTACGCTCACATTAAAAAAACTAGTAGACAGTTTCCTAGGCTAGGTTTACTTAGCTACTTACATATATTATTGAGGACGAAATATCGTTATGAAATGATACGTCGTATCGTTATGTATCTACGTAGAAAGATTTAAGTACATTATAATTTACTTTATAAGTAAGATTTTATAGTACGCGATGAGATGGTTGATAATGGCGCCGATTCTCTTGTTCACAAACTAAACTAATTTTAAGTTCAGTGCATCTTTTTCTTTCTATTTCATTAAGAAAAGGACAGAAGAAAAATATTAGTTTAGTCGTGTCAAATTAGTCAGCGCCTGACGTAAATTAACGTATTTTTAGTAGCCAAGTTTTTAATCATGTCTAATATTGTCTATGGAGTATCTTAATATGATAGGACTAAACTAAAAATTATCGTCTGTCCTTTTCTTAACGAAATAGAAAGAACAATATGCACTGAATCTATATTTAGTTTAAGTAACGTTTGCAGAGCGGTTCGACATCGGATGGGTGACCAAAAGAATTGTTATTTCGAGTTGCTCCATGCTGCAGCTAATGGGGACGTTAATAAGCTGAAAAAAGATATTATAATTTCTTGTCAGCTGTTTCTTGCATTTTGGTTGAGTAGGTAGGTCAAGTTTGTAAAGATTGGAGTTTGGTAACCTTCGACGGCAGCAGTTTGTTTTTTAAATAAAATATATAATATTTACAATCACAAAACTACAAAGAAACTCACGTAGGTGATTGTGGTAGGTAGGATGAAATTAGAATACTGTAGGCGGGCAGTGCTATCGCGTGTTTATGTAGCGCGCCGCTGTAGGTACATATTTCAAGGCCAGGGGCCGAGTTACAATACTGGTAGGTAGTAGATATTTATACTGTGACTTGAACCTGAATTACCCTTATTTACACTCCCAGTTTCCATGGTTTCATAACTCGTCGTTTGACTGGTTTTGCTTGATTCTTCAGTGGTCATTTTTGATTCACTACTGCTCTTGCTTGATTGACTACTGCTCTTGCTTGATCCACCAACTTTGCCTAAATGAATGAAATAATAATTAATTTGCTAGACTTTAAATTATATCAGCTTACACACACCCCTTATTACCTACATGGGATTTAAACATACATCTGGTGTTTTCAATACATTTCACAAAATAAACGCACAAATTTTTGCTAACAGCGCCCCCTAACGACGTCATCGAGCGCCAAAAGACACTTGTAAAAGTGTACTTGTTTTATTGTCAGTATTCCTTCAATATTAATTAGTACACTGTAGGACTGGTTAAACTAAGGAAAAAATTACTGTAAGTACTCTAGCAGTCTATGTAATTATTTTATGCTCACACGGATTTTTCAGTGTTTGAGTAACTTTTTTTTTCAATATTTAGAACCTCTCGCAGTTTTCAAAACTAAGTCATTTTTTTTTAATAATTGCCTCCTGACTACGAGCACACCAATGAAATTGGACGAGATCACCATATCTAAACGGATTTCAAGAGATGTCAGTGTCAATGACAGCTCTTGAACGTGGTTTAGGGCGCTGATCGCGCTTTTATTGGTGATATCCTCGTGTCTGAGAGACAAAGTACAGCCGTTGTTCTTGCGGTTAACGGTCCCATCAGATTATGAGAGATAGGGAACGGTATTTTATATAAAAAAAATCAAAACACTTACTTCCGGCTTCTTGACCATTTGAGACTTCACTTAAGCCTTCTGATCCACCAATACCGCTTCTGGATTCATTATCGTTGTCTGAATGAATGAAAGAATGATTTATTTACTAGAATTCAAATTATATCAGCCTACATACGCCCCCTAGACATTGGTTTAAAGATATTTATTCTCATAAAGAACACAAATAGTTCACTTAAAATATGAGATTATAAATAGATCATACATGGCACTTAAAGGTAACTGGCGAAATGTGTGTGTACTATAGATACACCTCTGCCTTACCCTTCAGTGAATACAGGCGTGATGTTATGTGACGTCATTTTATCATTCTATAGCGCCACAAGGTAATTTTGTCGCGTGGCCATAATCGGAACTAATGCCGCCATCTTGTTTTTTTTTCATTACATTTCACAAAACAATTACACAAATGTTTACCAACAGCGCCCCTTGCCGACGTCAATGAGCGCCAAAAGACACTTGTAACAGTGTTCTTGGTTTATTGTCAGTATTTCTTCAACATTAATTAACACAGTACACTGTAGGACTGGTTGAACTAAGGACATACTTGCTGTAGGTACTCTAGCAGTAGGTATATGTAATTATTTTATGCTCACACTGATTTTTCAATGTTTGAGGAACCTATTTTTCAAAGGGGAATGCCCTTGTGGATACAAAAATGAACAGCAATGGAATATACGCTAAGTTGCTCTACAAATCGTAGACAACCCAATACAATTTTAATAATTATCAAAAACCTAGGCAAAAGTCAGTTACAAACATTTTCTAAATTATAGGTTAAGTCAAAGTTAAGGATTAATATGCAACAATCAATTTAATCGTCATTAAAAACCACTTATTTACCATCAAGAAACTGTGCAGGAGGATAGATATTGGATTGGTACCCATGCTATGTACCATATTATTGACATAGTATGGGCACAGATACCAACTGTTCGCCGTCCCACTCACAGAACAGACAAATTACCTGTTCTGTGGTCCCACTAGGCAGATACAATAAGGATGCTGTAAAGTAAAGCCGAGTTGTCTTTTAGGCGGGTCCAATACACTATCTATGGTTATTAGTTTATATTTTATTTTATTTTTTTCTCTAAATTATAGGTATTCTATTGTGTGTATTTTATTATCTTTTTATTCCCCTATTGGATTTATAGATGTCCGTAGGTGTGTCCGTGGCATCACATGTGCCCTATCAGAATACCAGCGCTGCGATATTTATTTAAATATTGCAGCTTTATGCTGAGATAGCAGCCTTTTTGGCCTCGCACAGGTATTTTTAATTCTTATATTTTGTATTTATTTTGTTTTATTATTTTTTTAATGTTAATTTTGTTAGTTTACTATGCTCTTTTTTACTGTCTGTATTTCCTGTGCGTGTCCCAAATAAAATATTTTTCTTTCTTTCTTTCTTTCAATTTAAGTCCGTGTTGAAAAACGGGTAACGTGTGCAGAAGTAAAATCAAAATCATAAAAAAATGGCTACAGTCGCCGTTAAATATCCTAGAAAAATATCTGTAACTCAAGTCGCAAACGTAAAACCATGAATCAATCAAATGAAATGCAGTAATGTCAAACAGTCAGTAAGGCAAAGGACATTTGATTCATACAGCCTACGATACGTTTTCTATTTTGAAAATATATATTTTTTTAATATTGACATACAAAATGTTATTTTAATTAGATTTACGGTATATATAGGTCGAAGTATATTAAATTAATAATTCTATAAAAGAGTTCCACAAGTATTATTTGACGAATCCTGTTTGGAAAAAGTGAATTTCGTAAAAAGTGCAGTTGACTCTTTCTACTTTGCTGCCGTCTTACTGTCTACACGGAAACATAATTTTTGTCTATTCTTCCTTTTTTTTGTGAATGGCATCTAGTAGTTATCCTAGAGAGGCCGTGACTACTTAACCGGTCAATCCTATGGCTGCCTTAAGCGAACTCAAAGCCTCCAAGGGCATAGAACTTACAAGACTAAGCGACTACACGATAGGGGCTCCCCCGTGGGGAACGAACCTCGGTTTAGGGCGTCGACAGCAATATGGGACAGGCTGGATCAAATTATGGTAATTATTATTATCTGCGGAATTTAAAGCTACTGGCTCAGCTACGCCACCAGCTGGCACTTTATTACCGAGCAAGGGATGAGAGGAAGACAATTACTTCGCTGTCGTCGCGAAGGACCTCGGCGGCGAGGTCGGAATGTCGATCTGTTTTTGTTCCTACGGTCCCTACTGCTCTCCTGGAGAAGAGATAATCTATTCTTCCGTCGACAAAACCCCTTATATAGATATCTGTACCCCTTTCTATGCTCAGCAGCAGCGGGTCATAATAAATTCAGTAAAATATTATTGCTCAGCTAGAGTGTATGGCTACAGTGATTTTGAGTTTACACGACAAATAATATGATATGTGGTGTGAACATTTAATTAATTAATTCTGCTTACCTCCACAGGGAAGGCAGAGGGCGCTGCTAACCTGTGAAAAAAGAATTATTTGTGTAACATTGGTTGTTAAAGAATTGTAGAGCTACAGAAGATGGAACTCTTCAATGGATACCGGCAAATGGCGGGTACTACTACATTAATCACATTGCTACTGCTCAAATAAAAATAGTTTTAAAGAAAGTCGAGAGGTGTTGTGGGATACCAGGTTGGAACGAAGATCCTGTCGCTTTATAATAAGCGACAGGATCGCGAAATTAAAATTTTGTTACGTTTTTTTTTAGAATTTGCAAGTCAGTATTAGGTAGTATGTTGATGAACATATTATTATAATACACGACAGTAACAAGTATGTATTTACAGAATTATAATCGTTAAAGTGATCAATACAACTCTTTAAGACCAGGTAATCCTATTGAATGACTATTTCATGAAATCTTGACATTTGAGGATTATACTAACGTAAGGAGTTGTATTATTGACTTTAATGATTATGGTTCTATAAATACATACTTGTTACGGTCGTGAACCATTCTTTAATCAACATACAACAAAATTTGAATTTCGTGGGCTACCCTGACGTGTACTAGCTGACCTGACCAACGTTGTCCTGGCCAAATTTCAGAAATTCATACAAAATTAACATAAGGTAGAAAATGCACCAATTTTCCCGGCACCTTTTGAGATTTTCCTATCCGTAAGAACCTGATAAGAGCTTGCCGGGGTCGGTTCGTGGATGACCATCCATTACGTAATCTAGACCCCTCCGTGCCTCGGAAATCACGTTAAGCCGTTGGCTCCGACTATCATTCATAGATCTTTGACAGTCCTTACGGGTTGTCAGAAGCCCGAAAGTCTGACAACCAGTCTTACCAAGGGGTATCGTACGAGTATTACCCAGTAACTGGGTCGTGGAGGTCAGATAAGCAGTCGCTCCATGTAAAATACTGGTATTCAGCTGCACCCGGTTACACGGGAAGCCGATCCCAACATAGTTGGGAAAAGGGTAACCTTGGTAAAACTGGTCGTCAGACATTCGGGCTTCTGACGACCCGTAACTACTGTCAAAGATCTAAGAATGACAGCCGGGACCAACGGCTTAACGTGCTTTCCGAGGCGTGGAGGAGTCTCGGTATGTAAAGATAGTCGCCCATCCACGGGCCAGCCCCGGCAAGCGTAGCTTAACCTGATGGATCGACCCGTGCGGCTGTTATTACTTAGCCACGAGCTCGTTACCGATTTAGCTATTTATTTTTATAGTCGGACTATTACAAACATTTTAAAACAATAAATAGCTAAATCGGTAACGAGCTCGTGGCTAAGTAATAACAGCCGCACGGGTCGATCCATCAGGTTAAGCTACGCTTGCCGCATCTTTACGTACCGAGACTCCTCCGTGCCTCGGAAAGCACGTTAAGCCGTTGGTCCCGAAGGTTATTCGTGGATCTTTGACCGTCTGTACGGGGGTTCTCTATTGTGTCACCTAACTTTTTTATCCATATTTTTTTTTTTTTTGTCCTAATTATAATAATACAGTTTATTGCAGCTAACTCAAAAACTACCAAAGCTTTAATAAAAACTCATATGGGATCACCACGCGAGCTTCAAATACCAAATGAAAAATCCAAGTTCGAGTGGGTTCCGTACAACTATGGTGCATTTTTAAATCTCGGAGACTACATTGACTAGTGCAAATTTCAAACTGGCTTACATTACATTATCATAAAGTTTCTTTTTAACATTTACACTTGTCAATTTAATCTCAGAGATTAAAAAACAGACCATAGTGATAGTACTAATTTAAAAAATAAAAACTTTTTAGCGAAAAATAAAACAAACTTCCAAAATAAAATATTGCAATGTGGAAAATAACTTTAATTTCGGTAGTCGTTGTTATTTTTCACTTTGTAGTTTTAAATTAAATTTATTTTTCACTTTGTAGTGTTTGGTTTTGGAAGTCGGTTTTATTTTTTGCTAAAAAGTTTTTATTTTTCACTTTTTAGTTGTGGTACCTACCCCACGAAAATCTAATACCACTACCTGCTATGTAAATAACAGTGATAGGAAGTTATTAAAACATCATCCGCATAGATTAATATATCATCCACATAAACTAAGTGGAAAAATACGCATTATTGAAGCTAACTCAAAAACAGCCCAAGAAAAGTTAATAAAATTATATAGGACTACCTAGAAAGTATAACCTTTCAACAAAAAAATTTTTTTTCCAAATCGGTCCATCCGTCTTTGAGTAATCGCGTAACAAACATACAAGATAAACATACAGACGAATTGAGAGCCTCCACCTTTTTGAAGTTGGTTAAAAAAAATCTTCAGTTTCAAAAACATATTCCTTGTATGTATAACTTAAAAGTTTAAGGAGAGAAATACCCTATCTGTGAAAATATCAACGCCTACGGTTCATGAGACCCCCGCTGACAGACGGACGGACAGTGGAGGCTTAGTAATAGGGTTCCGTTTGATTCGGGTACGAAACCCTAAAAAGTATTTTTCAGAAATTCCAATTGATGATTTTTTTTTAACACACCATACGAACATAGAACCTCGTTTGAAGTTGGTTACAAATTAGCAAAAGGCAAAAATATAACAAAAAGCTTTCTTACCAAAATCGCAACCAAAAATACAGTCTTCATTTTGGTGGTGTCTAAGGCCGCAAAAGAAGTATAACTGAAAGTTTGGAGGCCAGTAAACCCAATTTATACCCAGACATCGCAGACGTGCGAATAATCAAAATTTTAACAAAGATAAATATATAATTAATAATACATAACAATAAAACTGTTCTTTGTTTTAAAAACAATATATAAAATGTCTGTCCTTATGTTAGTCTGTTCGTAATTTGTAACGAATGTTTTAATGTTTGGCGTTTTTCGTTCACGAGTTATCATAAATTATATGCAGCAAGAAAATTTAACAGCTGTCAGTCGGAAAAATATTAAATAGAGCTCAAAAATACCCTTTGTGTTTATTTTTTTAACTCGCCCTTGATTCACTGATTTTTACAACTTGAAAAAACATCGGGGTTTCTTTATTATATTGTAGATTATTCATTTATTTATATAATTACGGTCGATCAGAGTAGTCGTAGACGGCTGCTCCTCTAACCTTATGGCTATTGATGCCGGAGTTCCTCAGGGGTCTGTTCTCTCTGCAACTCTTTTTCTGCTGTACATCAATGACCTGCTTCAGCCTGGTATTGTTGGGTACGCAGATGACAGTACAATTTCAGAGAGATACTTGTCCAGCGCAAAAACCAGCGGGGCCGAAGTTCGTTCCTTGAGAGCGGACAGATTTGTCCTTAAGCCTCGTCTCCTAGTGGGGTGATGATAATCTGGTTATTATATGATATATAACAAATTTATTTTAAATTTGAAAATTTAAAAGTCTAGAAGAACAACACACAGATACTAAAACTGACTGAGGTAAACATAATGCTCGAGCTCTGTTCGAAGTTTAGAGGTAAACATAATGCTCGGAGTTTTATTGAAGGATAAAATCAAAAATGAAATTTTCCGGAAATGAACCGGAGTTACTGACATAGCTTGCTTGCAGAGCGGCAGCGGGCTACATTCAGAAAGATGGCAACGTCGTAAATAGATGTCAATTTTTATCATTAATTTATCAATGTAACTAAATGAAATGATTACAAATCGTACTATAGTGCGCATACAGGACAGCTCTCTGTGTAGAGCTTGCATGGAGGCTGAGGAATCCGTGAGATCGGAAATGATCCCACGGGAACGTATTACCGAGATAAAAAAATGTCCTAATCCGGGTCGTGGTCTACCCATGTGCCAAATCCGTTCGGCCATTTTGGCGTGAAAATGTAACAAACTCACTTTCGCATTTATAATATTATAATTAGGATGAATTGCTATAATAACATTGAATTAGGAATTGTAACGGTTTTAGGTGAGTTTTACGATTTTTTTTTTTATTATTTGAGATGGGTTTGCGCTTGACTATAGCCGCTAATTACACATGGGATGAAATTCATCCCATTTTTTTATTTAAGTAGTGGTTCGTGGGAGTAAAGTCAGCCCACGCAAATCTGCTTTTGGTTTGAACCTTGTTCCACCACTATTAAACAGTCCTTTCTAATTCCATACATTTACTCACTAGCATTCTAAGAAACATTCAACGGGCACAAAATTCCAAGAAGCTACGATGCAAATCGGTTTTGTTTACAAGATTACCGCGGGCGTCCGCGGGTGGGGCGCTCAACGGTTTCCCCGCGCGCGGGTGAGCACAGCTGTTCAGCACAGCGGATAGTCTAGGTCAGAGTTGACAGAGACAAAGTCTATGATGGAGTGAGCTTACCAGAAGAAGCCTGTTCTCTCTAACTTTGAAGAGATTTGGGTTGTATGCATTCGGGAACACAGACGCAGGTAGTGAGTTCCACTCTTTTGCTATGCGCATTATAAAAGACATTTGGAAGCGCTTGGTGCGAATTGGTGGAATGACAATTAGGTATGAATGGTAACTTGTAGTGCGTCTAGATGTTCGATGGTAGAAGGGGGCCGGCGGAATGAGGTCGTGGAGTTCTTGAGCACACTCACCGAAGTACAATCTGTAGAAGACCGACAAGCAGGCAACCTTGCGGCGATGAGCCAAGCTGTGAAGCTTGGCATCCACCAGTTTTACGTCGCCAATGAGCCTCTTAGCTCTGCGTTCCACCGAGTCAACCGCGAAAAGTTGGTATTTACCTGAGCCATCCCAAAGGTGGCTGCAATACTCCATGCAAAACCGGACTTGCGCTTTATAGATGTTAAAAAGCATTTGAAACCAAATGGTTTTTTTGCACCTAAATCTCAACTTGCAACTTAATGTGTATTAAGTCAACTTTCCGATTACATCCTTATAATCTGGTATTTTGTCATGAACAGAAAACAAGATTACTTCCACTATGTTGCCCAATAACTGGGTTGTGGAGGTCAGATAGGCAGTCGCTTCATGTACAATACTGATATTCAGCTGCATCCGGTTAGACTGGAAGCCGACCCCAACATAGTTGGGAAAAGGCTAGGCAGATTGATATATATTATGTGAAGATAAAGTTAAACTATGACACTGGTAACTTCATGATAGCTGACCCCATAGTTTTTTAAGAATTTCACTTATAAATTTTATAAAACAAAATCGCATCTAAATCGGTTTACCCGACAGACAGATACACACACACAAACACATAGTGGTCAAACTAATAACACCCCTCTTTTTTCGTCGGGGGTTAAAAAAGAGGGTATTGATACCGAATTCAATAAATATGAATCATACAACTATGTAGTGTATGATATATTTAGCACAAATCGTGCCGTCAAAAGAGTTTTCTAAATCGGATCAATAGTTTTTGAGAAAATCGCGAACATACAAACATACTTACATTCGGATCGAATAAAGAACCTCCTTTTTGAAGTCGGTTAAAAACGTCAACTAGTTGTTGCTGATCAAATCATCATACAAGGTTTGGCCATTTTATACATACAGATATGTATACATATAGATGTAAGTGAAGTTATACTATAAGCAGAGCTCGTAACCGGTTTTTTAAAAAAACAGCGGTTAATTTCGATTAAATACCGGTTAATATATCGTTCCTTTATTTACCGGTTAAACAAGTGAACTGTTTTTATGTAACCCAAATGATAAAGGTTACCGATTACATAAGCGCAAACGGTTTTGACTCCCAAATTAACCGGTTAATTCCGTAATTCGTACCTAAATTGTTTTCGTCAATTTTTTAACACTTCCAACAAGTTATAGTGACATTACCCCAGAAACCCTATCAAACTTGCTTTTAACCGGTTAAATTTAACTATCAAAACCAAAATTCATGAAAAAACGGTTTACCGCACAAACCGGTAAAACCGGTAAAGTGCAACCTTTAACCTAAATCGATTTCGGTTTGGGTTTCAATGACCGTTACCGGTTATGAATTTTAACCGGTTTCCGAGCCTTGACTATAAGAACGTAGAACAAAAAAAAATACGTAATCTCTAAAATAATTATGGTTTCGTCACCAATGAACTATCATGGATAGCATTTTTCTTTTCTTTTCTTTTCTTTTTTTCTTCTCGACAAGCATGTGATCTTTTTGTATTTGTCATGGAATTTCGACCGTCTAGGGACTCCACTAGGACTTTGCGACCGAATTCGGTCGTAAAGCGATCGTTATCTATGTCGAGACTGCAGTTTTCCTGAAAAACTTAAATTACACTGATGTCTTTAAAACTAAGTGCTTATTTAAGAGGATTGTGAAGCTGTAAATTTTCATACAAAAAGAGATAACGTTTTTCTCCCCGTAAACATAGTCTAATATTCATAATTTTTGGAAATGTTGTAGGTATAATGAAAAACTAGGTCGGTACGTTTTTATTATAAAGAAATATTGTATACGAGTACAATATAAGTTATTAGCATCTAAATATCTATATTTTTGACATAAAAACATCCTCGAGCATTTTTATTTTTTTAAATTAAATTAAATTAAATTACTAAAAACGAAAAACGTACAGACCTAGATTAAAGTGTACGTAATGTAATGAGATCAAAATTATCTCATTTTGTAAAGGTTTAGGGGAGTGAAAACGTTATCGCCCGAAACAATATTTATGTAAATAATTGTGTGAAATGTAGGTAATTGCCTCCAAAAATCGCGCCGCATATCGGCACTTCACAATCCTCTTAAAATATGAACATTATTTTAATATTGACACAGCTGTTGTCATGAGCAGCTTGGTTTGACGGACCTTGAATAAATATGGCAGAACATAATTATCATCGCGCTAGTGTTCTAGTAGGGTCTCGGCAGAAGTGTACAATATGATACATCCGTTGGTCTCGCAAGCGCGACTGGCACGGAAAGCCGTGTGTCCTACGGCTGATGTCTCTCTGGTCGTGTCGGATTGCCGTCCCATCGGAATAGGAGAGTAAAGGAACAGAGAGTGCACCTGCGTCTACGCAGCCATGAAAATTCCCGGCAATATTGCCAAATTGCCAAAACTGCCGGGAATGTTTCCAAACTTGTCGGCAACATTGGGCAAGGAACGTATGAATAGGAAATCACTTTTACTAATATAATTGCTTAGTAGGATAAAATTGCGGTCTGCGGGGGGAGCGGGAACTCAGTAACCGTGGCTTGGTCACCCACGGTGAAGTGAAGAGGAACCCGAGGAGGGGCCGCTTGTCAGAGCTTTTCCCAGGAAGTCGACGACGTAGCGGCCAACGGGTAGGTTGCGGTGCCGCTTGGGCGACATCGCAACTGAGGCGGGCCGTGATGTCGTATGGGAGGCATCGCGGCTGAGGGTTGGAGGCCGCGGCGGGAGAGCAGTGCCGGTATTGCGGTGCGCTGCTCTCCCTACCTTCCGCGGCCTTGACAGGGTCGCCACCGTCTGATGGCGGACGCGGTGGGGCCGCAGGGGAGGAGGAGTGTCGGTATTTCGTTGGCCGCTCTCCCTATCCTCTGCGGCCGGAAAGTGGTAGGCGGCCGGGCCACTGATCTGACCGGTCGCAGGGGGACCAAGGGTGCCTAGACACGGGGTCGTCTAGCGCCCATGTGCTGGTTTGGATCATGGGGTGGTCACGGCGCGCAATGTATTCTTGTGCGCCGGTGATGGGGGTAGCCAGAGGAGGGTCCGGTGACGGACAGCCGCGGCGGGTTCGCGGTGAGTGCTAACGCGTGCCCGTGTTCCCGCCACAAGCGGCAGAGGAGAACACCGTGGAGTTTTAGTGGGTTGGAGTCCCACATAACTGCACTATCTCCCCGTGGTAGTACAGTATGCGTGAGCGTTTCTCCACGCAAAAAAAAAGGGTGGTAGTTATCATGCTATCTACAATATCCAACCGAAAATTTTAGTTTCTACATTTATTTTCTTACTGATAAAGCAAAGAAAATGACATGATTTACTAATTAATTTTTTATGACATTATAGATTTATTATAGTAATTTTGCATGCCTCAATTGGTGCAACACAGTGGACTGCGCATTCACTTGAGATCTAGAAATGTATGATTATGTACTTACTGTGTTGAGCAATAAACGTTTGAATTTGAATTTGAAAAAGAAAAATGCTATCCATGATAATTCATTGGTGACGAAACCATAACTATTTTAGAGATTACGTAATTTTTTTTGTTCTACGTTCTTATAGTCATGGCTCGGAAACCAGTTAAATTCATAACCGGTAACGGTCATTGAAACCCAAACCGAAATCGATTTAGGTTAAAGGTTGCACTTTACCGGTTTACCGGTTTGCGCGGAAAACCGGTTTTTCATGAATTTTTGTTTTGATAGTTAAAGTTAACCGGTTAAAAGCAAGTTTGGTAGGGTTTCTGGGGTAATGTCACTATAACTTGTTGGAAGTGTTAAAAAATTGACGAAAATAATTTAGGTACGAATTACGGAATTAACCGGTTAATTTGGGTGTCAAAACCGTTTGCGCTTATGTAACCGGTAACCTTTATCATTTGGGTTACATAAAAACAGTTCGCTTGTTTAACCGGTAAATAAAGGAACGATATATTAACCGGTATTTAATCGAAATTAACCGCTGTTTTTAAAAAAAACCGGTTACGTGCTCTGCTTATAGTATAACTTCACTTACATCTATATGTATACATATCTGTATGTATAAAATGGCCAAACCTTGTATGATGATTTGATCAGCAACAACTAGTTGACGTTTTTAACCGACTTCAAAAAGGAGGTTCTTTATTCGATCCGAATGTAAGTATGTTTGTATGTTCGCGATTTTCTCAAAAACTATTGATCCGATTTAGAAAACTCTTTTGACGGCACGATTTGTGCTAAATATATCATACACTACATAGTTGTATGATTCATATTGATTGAATTCGGTATCAATACCCTCTTTTTTAACCCCCGACGAAAAAAGAGGGGTGTTATTAGTTTGACCGCTATGTGTTTGTGTGTGTGTATCTGTCTGTCGGGTAAACCGATTTAGATGCGATTTTTGTTTTATAAAATTTATAAGTGAAATTCTTAAAAAACGATGGGGTCAGCTATCATGAAGTTATCAGTGTCTTAGTTTAACTTTATCTTCACCTAATATATATCAATCTGCCTAGCCTTTTCCCAACTATGTTGGGGTCGGCTTCCAGTCTAACCGGATGCAGCTGAATATCAGTATTTTACATGGAGCGACTGCCTATCTGACCTCCACAACCCCGTTACAGGGCAACATAGTGGAAGGAATCTTGTTTTCTGTTCATGACAAAATACCAGATTATTAGGATGGAATCGGAAAGTTGACTTAATACACATTAAGTTGCAAGTTGAGTTTTAGGTGCAAAAAAACCATTTGGTTTCAAATGCTTTTTTACATCTATAAAGCGCAAGTCCGGTTTTGCATGGAGTATTGCAGCCACCTTTGGGATGGCTCAGGTAAATACCAACTTTTCGCGCTTGACTCGGTGGAACGCAGAGCTAAGAGGCTCATTGGCGACGTAAAACTGGTGGATGCCAAGCTTCACAGCTTGGCTCATCGCCGCAAGGTTGCCTGCTTGTCGGTCTTCTACAGATTGTACTTCGGTGAGTGTGCTCAAGAACTCCACGACCTCATTCCGCCGGCCCCCTTCTACCATCGAACATCTAGACGCACTACAAGTTACCATTCATACCTAATTGTCATTCCACCAATTCGCACCAAGCGCTTCCAAATGTCTTTTATAATGCGCATAGCAAAAGAGTGGAACTCACTACCTGCGTCTGTGTTCCCGAACGCATACAACCCGAATCTCTTCAAAGTTAGAGAGAACAGGCTTCTTCTGGTAAGCTCACTCCATCATAGACTTTGTCTCTGTCAACTCTGACCTAGACTATCCGATGTGCTGAACAGCTGTGCTCACCCGCGCGCGGGGAAACCGTTGAGCGCCCCACCCGCGGACGCCCGCGGTAATCTTGTAAACAAAACCGATTTGCATCGTAGCTTCTTGGAATTTTGTGACCGCTGAATGTTTCTTAGAATGCTAGTGAGTAAATGTATGGAATTAGAAAGGACTCCTTAATAGTGGTGGAACAAGGTTCAAACCAAAAGCAAATTTGCGTGGCATGACTTTACTCCCACGAACCACTACTTAAATAAAAAATGGGATGAATTTCATCCCATGTGTAATTAGCGGCTATAGTCAAGAGCAAACATTTGCAGTTGGAATGTATGGGAGAACATGTTTTTCAACTACAATCTTGTGTTTAGGGTGCCAGCGTCCTCGCCTAAGATTTGAACATGCAACAGTTGTTGTAAGACGAGTACAGTATATTATCAAATTATAATATAATAAAATTCCTAGCTAATGCAACTATGATGTAGCCTATTTACTATGGTACCTATGTATGGGTGTGTGCATGTGTGAGAGAGAAAGATAAATACGACGAAAACTTGTGTATATATAAATCTGTATAAATATATATACTTATAAACAATCAATCTCCCTAGCCTTTTCCCAACTATGTTGGGGTCGGCTTTCAGTCTAACCGGATGCAGCTAAATACCAGTATTTTACATGGAGCGACTGCCCATCTGACCTCCACAACCCAGTTATTGGGTAATACGATACCCCTTGGTAAGACTTATTGTCAGACTTTCGGGCTTATGACGACCCGTAACGACTGCCACCACGAATGACAGCCGGGACCAACGGCTTTTTTTTTTTTTTTTTGTGGATGGGAAATCATCAAATAACTTCTCCCGCTCTGGGTGGAGCGGAAGGGCGTGTCAGACTTTACTGACTAAAACCCACCCGTGTTCCTTCAGTTGCCTATGCCAGGGCCACGGTATCTTTTTCAAACAACCCGCGACCCCAGCGGCATCGGCCCTATTGGACCCCATCTTTTGCTGACATCCTTTTGAGGCGCGCGTGGAACACAACGCGCCGTCGACCCGGGCCTGGTCCTCACCGGACGGCGAGCTACCCACTACTCACCGTCCGCAAGCCCGCGCCTACGGTGGCCGGGAATCGGCTATCGATTTCCGCCGCCCAGGGCGTCTCCAGCGGCGACTGAGGGCGTGAGGCTGCCTCTCCCTCACGCGTTCCGCCTCCTCCTTCGCGAGCATTACCGCTTCGCAGAAGGAGGTGACGGCCTCCCATGCACTCTCGCTCCGCACCATGGCCTGGACCAGGCTCGGACGCGAGAGATCGCCGCCGCCGATCGCCTCCGTGAGAACACGGCGGTGCTCTGCCCAAGCCGGGCAGACCTCCACTGTATGCTCCACCGTGTCCTCTGGGCGATCCACACAATGGTGACACCCGGGCGTTTCCTCCCGCCTTATGCGAAACAGGAACCTCCCGAAACAACCGTGTCCGGTGAGGACCTGCGTCAGGCGGAAGGTGAGGACGCCGTGGCGCCTCTCTAACCACTCCTCAAAGAGGGGACTTATCGCCGCAATTGTGGCGTGCCCAGCGCTGGGCTGCGACAGTTGCACTCTCCATGTCGCGGGACCAACGGCTTAACGTGCTTTCCGAGGCACGGAGGAGTCTCGGTATGTACAGATGATCACCCACGACCTGCGGCATGATAGGTGGTATCTTAACCAACCACGCCAACTGGCCTGTCATATGTAAACGGATTTGCAAAATTCTTTTTTTGTTTGAAATGGTTTGCAATGGGACCACCTCAAGTGGTCCCATTGCCACCGAGTCAAAATCTGATGAGAAGATCCCATGGAAATCGAGGGAAACCCTCAAATTTTATAGACACACCTATAGTGATTTGCATATTTTTTTAAAGTAACTCGTGCATTTGCTTTTGGAAAGCACCATATGGTGAAGTGGAACTGATGATGAAGACCACTCAATTATACCTAAGTTTTTCACGGGTTGCGAATCGATTACTTTAATATGGCTGCTAAGCAAGTTATGCTCGTCACAATGCATGTGGTGATAGTGACTCAGTAAATTCAGTGGTGGTTCAGTTCTCCTGGTTCCTCCTAGGAGAACTCCTCGACAATTAACAATAAAAAAAAATGAAAAATAAAACTTTTTTACAAAAAAAAAACCAACCGACTTAAAAAATCCAACCACTACAAGAAAAATAACTTTAATTACAGAAGTCGATGGCATAAAACTTAAATACATATCCAAATAAATAATACTTAAATACATATACACTAGGAGGTGACGTAGACACCGTTCTAAAAGATCTTCAATTCGTAAAGCAGCAGTTCCAGTCCATCGGCCTTGACCTCAACAACTCCAAATGCGAAATTTACCTTTGTGACAATACCGACAGACAATCAACTATACAGAAATTCAATTCCATAGCCCCAGATATCAAAGTTTTGGAAAAAACTTCACTGCACCTCCTAGGTTCCCCAATTTTAGAAGACAGTTTCTCATCTTTCGTCGACGACAAAATTAAACATTTTAACGATATTTCGGATAGACTTTCAAAAATTAATTTACATTCGGCATTCACCCTTATCAGATATTGCTGTTTTTGGTCCAAATTTTATGTATTTTCTCCGCTCTTCCTCTTTATGGAAGCAGCCACAACTTTTAAACAAAAATTTTAAATGTGGCATTGGACGATCGCGCGTGGCTGCAAGCCACACTACCCATTCGTTTGAGTGGGCTCGGCATCCGCAAAATTTCTAGTGTAAGCCTACCGGCGTTCCTGTCCTCGGTCTACAGCACCGAAAAGTTAACCACAAGAATCTTAGCCCCTTCTCAGGTTGACTCTGAAGTGCCGTGTTTGACCGACGCGGTGAATGCCTGGAAAGTGGCTTGCCCGGATACGGTTCAGCCCGAGAACCCGTCTTCCCAGAGACAGTGGGATGAGCCGCTCTGCAGGTTGGTACGGAATAAACTTATTAATACGTCCACCAATACTGCTGAGCGTGCCCGCCTGCTGGCTGTGGGTGAATGGGAGTCGGGTCTCTGGCTTCAGGCTCTACCGTCACCCAACATAGGCACTATGCTGAGTGACACCACATTCCGGCTCGCTACATGTTTGCGTGTGGGTGCTCCTTGTGGGGCTCCACATCGCTGTCAATGCGGTGAAGGAGTCGACTGCCTCGGACACCATGGACTATCCTGCAGCAAGAGCGCTGGTCGGATGGCACGGCACGCTAGCATTAACGACATCATCCGTCGTGCTCTTGTCACCGCCGGGGTGCCAGCAGTTTTAGAACCCAATGGCTTGGCACGCGACGATGGGAAGAGGCCAGACGGAATGACCATAATGCCTTGGAAGTTGGGTAGGCCTTTGATGTGGGATGCAACCTGTGTCAACACCCTCGCGCCATCCCAACTTTTTAGCACGGCGGGTTGTGCTGGGGCGGCTGCTGCAGGAGCAGAAAACCTCAAACGGCGCAAATATAGCAACCTTATTGGGAGCTATATGTTTGAGCCGTTTGGGGTTGAAACTCTAGGGCCTTGGGGTCCGAGTGCTCATCGAGTATTTCGGGAAGCGGTTGGTCGACTCTTCACGGGACCAGAGGGCTGGCCTATTTTTAGTCCAAAGAATCAGCATTGCTATCCAACGTGGCAATGCTGCCACCCTTTTGGGCACTTTTTCCATTGACAGCGATGCGGACGAATTTTTTGATGCCCTATGAGCTTTTCACCTTTTTATTTTTATGATTTTTATATACTTGTACATAATATACATATATATCTTTTAGTTTTAGCTTGTACATATAATCTAGTTTCTGTTTGAAATAAAGAATATGTTTCATATCCAAAGACACCGACTTCCGAAATTAAAGTTATTTTGTAGTGGTTTTTTTGGAAGTTTGTAATTTTTTTTTTTTGGAAAAGGGTTTTATATTTTATAGTAAATAGTGAATTTTGTTTCAAAATACGCAACAACACCGACATTAGGAACTGCTTTCATCATGAGTTTTAAACTTTCAGAGCTATGTATTACCAGTGGTTGGATAGTCTCATCTTTACAAGTGTGGGTTCGGCTATTTCTTATCCAAACTTGTGTTTTGATTCATTAGCTTTAATTCTCGTAACAGCGTGGAGCGATGTGCCGGGGTAGGGCGATATATAAACGGCAGATTTAGTTCCACCCAGACCTAAGCCATGTGTGTTTAAATTGTTGTCAGGATTATTTCTATTGTGATCTTGCACAGCTGCTAATAGGGTATTATGAATCCCTTACACGTAGGCTGCAGAGTTTTGCCACAATTGTGCGAGGCCTTTTTTTTTTTTTTTTTTGTGGATGGGAAATCATCAAATAACTTCTCCCGCTCTGGGTGGAGCGGAAGGGCGTGTCAGACTTTTACTGACTAAAACCCACCCGTGTTCCTTCAGTTGCCTATGCCAGGGCCACGGTATCTTTTTCAAACAACCCGCGACCCCAGCGGCATCGGCCCTATTGGACCCCATCTTTTGCTGACATCTCTTTGAGGCGCGCGTGGAACACAACGCGCCGTCGACCCGGGCCTGGTCCTCACCGGACGGCGAGCTACCCACTACTCACCGTCCGCAAGCCCGCGCCTACGGTGGCCGGGAATCGGCTATCAATTCCCGCCGCCCAGGGCGTCTCCTGCGGCGACTGAGGGCGTGAGGCTGCCTCTCCCTCACGCGTTCCGCCTCCTCCTTCGCGAGCATTACCGCTTCGCAGAAGGAGGTGACGGCCTCCCATGCATTCTCGCTCCGCACCATGGCCTGGACCAGGCTCGGACGCGAGAGATCGCCGCCGCCGATCGCCTCCGTGAGAACACGGCGGTGCTCTGCCCAAGCCGGGCAGACCTCCACTGTATGAATTGTGCGAGGCCTAGCGCTGTCTTTATCCAGTTTAACAACGCGTGTCACTTGTCTTATATCTTCTTCATTGATAAACGTTAAGCGTTAACAGTTTTGGCTGGTTGCAGTAAAGATTTAGCAAGGTTTTTAGAGTTGTGTTCAGTAACTGTACCTGTCTCGAAGTTGTTGTTCAAGTAAATTAAGTCTGTCTGATAGAACTTTCATCGTAGATGTTAGAGTTGCAGTAAAGTTTACAATTGTTGGATTATTATCCAACAATTACAAACGGAGAATAAAAGCTGCAGGGACATCAACAAAGCTATAATCATTATAGCATTGTTAGTGTCCATTAACTTTTAAAATCTTAAAATTTTTCTTGTATATTCAGTGACTCAAGAAAAACCAGAAATTTCTTTATTTATCATTTCTTTTTTTAACTTTAATGTCATAGGCATTTTCTACCAGTCAACCTCAGAAATCAGGGAAATCAGTGTTTTTACGCAACAGCTTCTTTGACGGTTTTTTAATAGTGTCTCGTATCTCGAATTTAAAGGTGTTCAATATGTCTCGTAAATTATTTTCTTTTAGATAAAGATTTACGCCTGGTAAGTTTTTATTGAATTAGTTACGGTCGCGGTGGTACCAGTTTCGATATCAGTTAAATTTAAGGCGGTGCTATATGTAATTAGGCTGGAGCTGAAGAAGTTTAAAACCTTTTTTCTCCATAACCCGTACCATAATGATCTTTAAAAAAAAAATATGTTAAACTACACAATAAAACACATGTCCCCTTCACTTCGAAAAAAATAAAAAATAATTTTAAATATCATTAACATACATGAAAAGTAACCCCTGTTTTAGAAATATAAAACCTTTTTTCTTCGAAACTATTAATCGCTAGGTTTTTTTATAGTCATCATGATATTACACAACACAATACCTAGGGAATCCTCGGCTTATTTTTTTAAATAACTTTTCTAATTACTTATAGTCATTATTTTTTACATAAATCGACACTCAATCGTGTGAGCAACCCCTCTGTCGCCTATTAATTTAGTGCGGGACGAGACGCAGTGCTGAACGGACCTGTACCACTTTTTCCCGCATTTTTTCGTTGGTGACAATACCATTAGAAAGTATTGTAAACAAATACCTACCTACTTATTTTGTTGATTTTAATAGTTTTTGTGTGTGTAAATATTAGAGTAGTTTTTAGTATATAGTTAGTAATACTACATAGGAAATATTTGTGTTAATATAAGTTTATTTATAAAATCAATATGGGTGACAAAAAAAGACGCACTAAGCGTAATTTGAAAATAAAATACAAGAGGAGAATAAAAAGAATGAAACGGTAAGTAATTTGAGTACCTATCTAACATTTTACTAGTAACCATCAATCAAGCGTTTTGATAAAAAGATATAGGTAGGTACGTATAAGTAATATGCGTACCTAAGCAGGTACCTACCTATCAGCTGCTTATACTTACCTAGGTACCTTTCGTCGCCAGAACGAGAAACTGTTTTCGTTTCGAATTTGCCAACGGAAATTCGTACGTGTTTAATGGCAACAAGGTATAGATTCCAAACGACCGGGCGGCATTACGACACGGCGGCACAGTAACGACACAACGAGCTATAGATTCGCATGCAGTGAATCTATAGCTTGTTACTATTAGACACGTACGAATTTACGTTGGCCGGAGTTTCGCTAGCTAATTTAATTTGACCCTGAATATGTGTCGCAGCTAACTAGTTTATCGTGTTTAGATATCTATACCCATCACCTCTGCGGAGTTTCGCTAGCTAATTTAATTTTACCCTGTATATGTGTCGCAGTTAACTAGTTTATCGTATTTAGATATCGATACCCATCACGTCTGCGGAGTTTCGCTAGCTAATTTAATTTGAACCTGTATATGTGTCGCAGCTAACTAGTTCATCATGTTTAGATATCGATACCCATCACGTCTGTGGAGTTTCACTAGCTAATTTAATTTGACCCTGTATTACTCATCGCAATCAGATTGCTAATACAGGGTAATAATTAGGCCAGCCACATACAGTCGGAATTCCGTCCCGGAATTCCGTTTCGAAATATCGTTTCGGAATTTCGAAAGCAGCAAACCCATACAAAGTCACGCACAGACTACCATGCGTAATTTTGAATCGGAGAAAATTTCGAACGGAGGATTACTTGTACGTGTGTGATAGATCCTTGATCTTGCATGGATTTGCTGCATTCGAAAATTCCGAATCGATGTTTCGAAACGGAATTCCGACAGTATGTGGACTTTTTTGTCCATCCTCTTTGGACCCCATGGATGTAACCTGCAGATTGCGACTCTCGGACTACAAGGGGTCGAAAAGTAACGAGGTTGGCGAGTTTCATAGGACCCTAAAGTTGTAAGCAAATCAAATGACATATTTTAAAATTGGATTTACGTAACCCTTTTATAAGTAAACGTGGATGAACGTATACAATATAAGCTACAATATTTTTTTTAAATAATTTGTAGACATCAGTCATTTTTTTAAATCACTCCAAGAAATATCAAGCCACGGACCATTGGACTGCGGTTTAAAATCAATATAAATCGTATCTGAACGTTTGACAGGTTTAATGAATAAATTAAAACTGAAATGTCTTTTATGTAACATGAGTTTTATAATAGAGGGAGACAACACCCTAGAAGAAATAAATTTAAACACATGTGCCGTAGCTGGGGCAATAGCAGCAGGATGTGGACATACGCAACTTCTGGAAATTACGTCAACTCTAGGACTTCCTGAGATCTCACAAAAATGATTCACCTTTCATATGGATATAGTAAACAAAACGTGGGAATCTGAAGCGTTAAGATCTTTGAACGAAGCTGCTGAAGAGGAAAGATGTGCTGCCGTTGAAGAGGGTAAAGTAAATGCAAAAGGAATACCGATAATTGATGTCATTGCTGACGGATGTTGGGGAAAAAGATCATACAAGAAAAACTACTCCTCACTGTCAGGAGCAGCAGCCATACTTGGTAAACGTAGCAATAAAATATTGTTAATGGCTGTCAAAAATAAGTTCTGCTACATTTGCGCTAGAGCAGAAAATAAAGGAATCTCGACAAACAAATCATATTTGCTATAAAAACTATACAGGTAAATATTTTATGTGTTTTACATAAAAATCCTAGTAATATTATAAGTGGAAACGTATTGCTGTTTGTTTGTTTTATAAATTAACTAAACGTAAATGGTTCGCCTTATTATTTTGAAATCAAACTAAATATCTATTATATAAAAATGGTAGAGGTAACCCATTAGAGAACTAAAGCCGTAATATAGGTTTTGTATACTGAAAGCTACATTATTATACTTTTTGTCTTTATTTACAGGACCATCTACCGGCATGGAGTCAACGATTATTGTCGAGGGATTTAAGAAAAGCATAGAAATGCACAATTTGATATATGGCAGAATTATATCAGATGGTGACGCCAACACATATTCAAAGCTTTTGCAAGAAAGGCCGTACGAAAATTTAACAATAGAAAAAATTGAATGCCGAAACCACTTGCTGAGGATTTTTTGCAACAAACCGCAGAGTTTTACAACAGACACGAAATTTCTAATACGGTTCATAAAACTCCTAACAAAGAAAACAATATTAACCATGCGAAAAGTAGTAGTAACTGCAATTGCAAAATACAAGCATACTGATAATGCAATGCAACTCCATGCTGATATAATGCTTGCTGCAGAACATGCTTTTAGCCAACATACCACGTGCAAAGGATACTTTTGTGG
Source organism: Dicycla oo (assembly GCA_948252095.1). NCBI lineage: Eukaryota > Metazoa > Arthropoda > Insecta > Lepidoptera > Noctuidae > Dicycla > Dicycla oo. The sequence continues at coordinate 18,384,718 of OX411737.1, forward strand.
CAAACTAGGCGAAATAGAAGCTATTGACAAAGACTTTCATACAAACACTCTGTGCCAAAAAATAAAATTAATATTATCACAGCTAGCGAATGGCACACTCACGCATTTTTTGCACGATGTCGACAGCAACTCTGTAGAGAGATATCATAGCGTTGTTGCTAAATTCATAGGTGGCAAAAGGATAAACTTTGCTCAAAAATATCAATATCAGATGAGATGTAATACTGCGGCTCTCTCATTTAACACAAGAAAACCTTTGAGCATCTTGCATAAATGTATTGTAGGTAGAAGTCCAAAAGGACAAATACATAAATTTGAAATGAACAGAATAAAGCGACAGATAAGACCTAAAAAATATACAAAGAAGAAAAGAAGAACATTGGAAAATCAAAACGCCTCTTCCATCAATTATGGACAGGATTGCGCGAAACCCGATATGTCAAAGGAAATGCTAGAGGAATCGAAAAGAATATTTTTGAAAAATTTAGAGAAGAATGAAGATGAAAGAATAAGAATTGAAACAGGTACAATACTTCAAAGTGAGTCAAGTGAATGGCTCGAACTAAGAAGAAATTAACTGACGGCTTCAAATTTCGGTAACGTAATTAAAAAAACGCAATGACATCAGTTGTGCTAATATGGTGAAGAATTTAATTTATAAAAACCTAATAGATCACGTCAAATCAGTCAAACATGGGATAGAAAATGAAAGTATTGCTAAAACTCAATTAGAAAAAGAATGAATAATTGATTAGGCCTGCCACATACAGTCGTAATTCCGTTTCGAAATATCATTTCGGAATTTCGAAAGCAGCAAAGCCATACAAAATAAACGAACAACTACTGTACGTGTGTGATACATCCTTGATTTTGTATGGATTTACTGCCTTCGAAAATTCTGAATCGATATTTCGGAATGGAATTCCGAAACGGAATTCAGTCTGTGTATGTGGCCGGCCTTATTGAACTAATAAGTTCCGGGCCCACGACCGCTTGTGACTTATAATAAATTGAACTGAGGTCACGGGTCGTATGGGGCCCACAAACCATATGGGACGCATTGTGGTTCATGGACCCCATGAACCTAATATGGCATTTGAGCTTCGTGCAAGCATATGGCCGGCAGATTTGTGTATTGCTCAGATTTTCCACTTGATTTATTTTGCGTTTTTTTTTTTAATATTTGAAGTACTTAAAACAACTACTAGTAGTACTTTTAGGTACAAACTTATTCACTTTTATTTATGAGCGAAGTCGCGCGGAAAGCTAATAATAATAACTGTCTATATTCTGCCGCTCATTTTCTGTTTTAGTAATATTACAATGAGTTCTTAGTCATTAAAAATATATATTTTCTGAAAATATAATAATTTACACAAGTGTTGTATTTGTTTTTCTACAACATACAAGTTTTTACCTAAAAATGTTCTGCACCACTGCTCTGAAATATGCAACAGGCTACCTGTGCGTGCGTCGCGCGTCATGGCTCTGTGGCAGTCAGCGGTGCAAAATAGAATATTAGTGATCGCTTCGCGCGTAATTATAATGAGGGGGTGCGCGGGGCATTCTCGGCGGTAACGCCCATTTGAGCGAGGTCAACGGCGTAATGCCAAGCCTTAAGACTATAGTCGTCGTCGTTGGAGATGTTCACTTGGAAAGAACAAACATCAATAATATTTATTTCTCAATTCTCAATTATTTATTGCGTACCATAATGTATATACATAGTTGGTTGGGAAATAATTATATAAGTCACAATTATGGACCCTGTCGGACACAGCATAGAACAAGTAGGAAAAAGGAGGAAGAGCACTGGGTGTTGGATGAGATCATTCTTATTATTGAGTAAGATAAACTGTTTTAATAATACAGAATTGGGTTTAAGAATAATAATTATTATTTTATAAATGATTTACATTTGTTTGTTATTTATTACGTAATTAATATTTATTATCTCTAAGGTAAATTATGTATTGCAAGCTTTATATTTATTTAAAATTTATTTTTCATATTATGAGTAGGTAGGCGTATCTTTAATAGTATTAATTATAATTTATCATTTAAGTATTCGCTTATACTATAATAACATTTGTTTACAAGGAAAAGCTTCAATTTATTGATAAAGATGTTATATTTATTTAAATCCTTTATTATTTCGGGTAATTTACTGTAAATGTTTATGGACATGACAAAGGTACTATTGGAGTGCATTTTTAGTCGCGATGTTGGTAAGTTTAGTCTGTATTTATGTCTTAAAATAATTTTCGTTTGTATGTCCTCTCTTTTTGTAAAGAATTCTGGGTATTTACGCACGAACATACAAACTTCAAAAATATAGAGACAAGGTAGGGATAAAATCTTTAATTCCTGGAAGTGGGGTTTACAGCTATCGGTGACTTCAATATTTACCAAAATTCGTTTTTTTTTTGTAAAATAAATAGCGTGGCGTAGGAAGCGTGTTTCTTTGGAAGTTTGTTACAACATGCCTTGCACTTCCAGTTAGCCTTTTTACCAGTTATCAACATGCTAAATCTCATCTCCGTTAAATTAGAACACTTGCGATCATAATGTAAATTACATTCAAACTGCCAGTACTTTTTATCACATCTTTTTTTAACCGTCTTCAGAAAAAGGAAGAGGTTCTCAGTTCGTCGGGATCATTTTTTTTATGTATTTTCCCCGATTACTCGAAGACGGCTGGACCGATTTGGATTTTTTTTTTTTTTTTGTTTGAAAGGGTACGCTTTTTAGTCGGTCCCATGGTCATCAGGTCAGGATCTTATCCTGGAGAAATCGACGGAACTCAAGCACGTCTATAGCGTATTTGGGTATTTTTTTATAGGTGAATTTACTTTCAGAGAGCACCATTTGGTAAAGTGGAACTGATGATAAAGATTACAAATGGCCACCGGAACTACTATATTATTATATAATAAGTATTTCTGGTTACTAAGCAATTTATGCTCCTCACAATGCATATGTTGAAGTAGAGCTGATGGTGACTTCACCATCAGCTCCAGTTCTCAACAATTAACGTCCCTGCATCAGGAAAAGCAATATTTTGTAAAAGGCGATGAGCAGTTGACATTAGGCTATTGTAACTTAGATAAATTACAAAATGACCCACTAAAAAGTGAATAATAAAAAAAACTTTTTTTATATTCTATATTTAATAAAAAACTTTCATTGTTAACCCCAAAACTGCAAGTCGCTTGGAAGCTATTAAAGTTAAACTCATTAATAAATTAACAATTTTGGATAATCATGCTGTGAAGTGTAATAATATAATATGTATGCTCCATTACTTTAGTAAGTAAGTACACTCCTTTATAAATGCTCATGCATGCTGAGTTTGCACTATACCTCATAAGCGATTACTGTATACTTATTCATGCAGTCATTAAATAGTACCTAACAGATGTGGTTGTTTCCTTGAAACCACCCTTTAGGAACCCCAACATTACATGGCGACCCTGCCACGGGACTCTGCCAAGGGGATTAGAGTTTCAGTTTTTCAGCATTCTATTTCAGCCTAACTACCTCAATAATACAATGTGTCGGTCAACTGTGGAAAAAGAAGAGGTTTTTCTCAGCCAAAACGCGGCTGGAGGCAACAATGACGCCACGTTGAAAGAAATCGGAGGCCACGTGGAGCGGCTTAGCATTGTGACCTACATTGTTCTGGCCATTATTGGAATCTTAGCAATTTATGTTGGCCTGCGGATGTACAAGAGCTGCCATCGCACATGGATCCAGCAAGAAATTGGGATGAGTACCATGCAGAGAATTAGATCATCCATCAGAGGGCGCACAGAAGGTACCGAGAATCAATAATAATCCAGTGAATTGTGAAAGTGTCGTGTATTTTATCATCTTTTCGTACAAATATAAGTGGGAGAACTAGCTACGCGATATCATATTTCATAACGCAAAAACTTAAAAGTGCTAAAATAATGCGAGGACATTCAGCCATAAGACACCGAACGGAAACAAAATGCAACGTCGGACTTTTTATTTTGCATTGTCGCATTTATGTAGAATGTGTTACATTATTTTATGTAATTCTATTATTAGATTAAGAATATGATTAATATTTTAGAACAAAATTATGTGTTATTAGTAGAAATACGTAATTATTTAGTAAAAAAGGGACAAGCAAGATATAAAGGTAATGTTATTTCAACAAAGTTAGAGCAAGCAAAAAGCGTTTACGAAAAATGTTGTAAAATAATTATACTACTAGAAAAAAGTAAGGATATTAATCTGTCATTGGCAATAGATCTTTATGAGAAGATAAAACAAAAATACGAGGAAATAGATAAATTGTGTATTCTTCCCATTGCAGTAGATTTAGGAAAAATGGATTTTGACCTTAAGGTAGCGTGTAGTTTGATTCCAGTAATGGACGGTGTTGAGGCCACCACCAAGCGTCTAATAGACTCCGTGGAGATGTATGCTGGCATGCTGGACGACCCAGGTAAAACATTATTAATTACTTTTGTTTTAAAAAGTAGGCTGAATGAGAACACAAAGTTAAGAATTTCAGGCTCTTACAAGAGCATTCAAGAACTAATTGATGATTTGAGGAAATATCTTTTACCCAAAAAATCATTTATGGGCATACAGACGCAGCTTCAAAATATTCAACAGGGTTCGAGGTCCATTGAGGATTATGGTTCTGAGGTAGAAAAGTTATTTACGGAGCTGACAATTACCCAAGCAGATGGAAAATCGGAAACAGTTACTATCTTGAAACCCATCAATGAAAGTTTTGCTATAAAACGATTTTCAGATGGCCTGCGTAGCTCGAAGCTGAGCACCATCATTGCGGCACGCGGCTTCAGCAGCTTGAAAGATGCCATACAAGCAGCAAAAGACGAAGAGTGCACGTCTTTCCAACCATCAGGTAATATTTTTCATGCAACTAAAAATGGACGAGTTTCACATAATATGAGGCACTCAAAAAGTCATCGAAGAGGTACTTTCAGTAGACAATATGATAACAATTACCCCCGTGGACATCAATATAATAACAGTTACAACCGTGGACAAGGTTCTCGTGGAAATTTTAGAGGAAACTATCGCTCATCATTCAATTATCAGCGAGGTAATAGAGGTTCGAGATACGTTAGGAATCGTGGACGAGGCCAAAATACGTTTCCAGTAGAGAAAGTAGATGACACGCGTCAATGTGATAAAGATGATAATACAGGTACATCAAACCAGTTTTTTCGATCTTAAGCATTTTATATTATCATATCAGGGTAATGCGAAGTATATAACCATTTATATTAAAAATATTAAATACTATTGGCTTATTGATACGGGTGCAACATTGTCAATTATTAAAAATGTAATGTTACCAAAAGATATCGTTGTTCATAGAGATAATACTTTAATAAACGGAATTGGTGGTCAGCGACGTTCTCAAGGTACCGTAAATTTATTATTAAGGCACGACAATGCCACGTTTAAGCATAACTTTCTTGTTTTTGATTCACTACCACTAAGAGCTGACGGAATCATAGGCTTAGACTTTTTGAAAAAATTTCGAGCAAATATTGATATAGATTCAAATAATTTAACACTCTTTAACAATAATAAACAACAATATCTACATTTAGTTGATGAACATGACAGGATGAAAAATGCTATCATTATTCCGGCACGTTCGGAATCGGTAAATGTAGAAGTTGTAGTGTGTAGTAGAGAGTTAGCGAAGGATGTGTTTGTAGCGAACGCAATAGCAAAGGTTAGTAATAATAGAATTCCAGTCAAGATACTTAATGTTAGTGACAAGGAAGTAAGTTTGCCATCTTTTACACCAGATTTGGAAAAATTGGAAAATTAGAATACTTGTCAATTTAATAAGGCCAATATTGACGTTACTAGAATTAAAACGTTGTTGTCTGAATTAAATCTAAATTATTTAGACGGAGAAGAGAAGCAATCAATTGAAGCAATATGTGCTAAGTATTCAGACGTTTTTCATTTAGAGGGAGATAAGTTAACAACAACGAATATTTATGAGCAATCTATAGTTATAAAACAAAGCACAACTCCGGTCTACGTCAAGCCATATAGGTTACCACAGGCACTAAAACCAGAAATAGCTAAGCAAGTTGATAATATGTTAGAAAATGATATTATTGAAGAGTCAAATAGTGAATGGTCCAGTCCAATTTTATTAGTACCCAAGAAAAGTAGCAAAGGTAATGAGAAAAAATGGCGTTTAGTTGTAGATTATAGAAAATTGAATGAAGTTATTTGTGACGATAAATTTCCTTTACCAAATATTAATGAAATTTTAGATACGCTTACTGGAGCCATTTATTTTACTCACCTTGACCTTCACCAAGGCTATTATCAAGTAAGTTTAGAGCCTAGTAGTCGTAAATTAACAGCTTTTACTACGAATACTGGCCAATATTGCATGAAACGTTTACCAATGGGTTTAAAGATCAGTCCTAATGCTTTCAGTCGTATGATGTCTGTAGCAATGTCTGGTTTAACTTACGATAAATGTCTAGTGTATCAAGACGATCTCATTGTATTCGGAAGAAATCTATCTAGCCATAATCGGAATTTAATAGGTGTAATGGAAAGATTGAGGAAAGTAAACCTAAAACGAAATCCACAAAAATGTGAATTTTTAAAGAAAGAAATTCTTTATTTGGGGCATCTGGTTTCAGAAAAAGGTGTTTTACCAGATCCAGATAAAACAAAAGTATTACAAAATTACCCTACTCCAAAAAATGCAGATGAAGTAAAACATTTTGTAGCTTTCTGTAACTATTATCGTAAATTTGTAAGAAATTTTTCGGATATAGCGATGCCTCTGAATAAATTAAGTAGGAAAAATGAACCATTTATTTGGTCTGATGAATGTCAAAATGCTTTCGAATTTTAAAAAAATTCATTAATAACGTCACCTATTCTACAGTATCCCGATTTTTCCGAGAATCATGAATTTATTTTACAGACAGATGCTTCGGGTACTGCTATTGGTTCTGTATTATGTAATAAAGATCACAGACCGGTTGCATATGCGAGTAGACCCTTGAATAAAGCAGAAAAGAACTATCCGACAATTCAAAAAGAACTATTGGCAATTGTGTGGTCCGTTAAGTATTTCAGACCATATTTGTATGGAAACAAATTTACAATAATGACGGATCACAAACCTTTGATATATCTTTTTGGTATGAAAGATCCATCAAGTAGATTACTTAAATTCCGGTTAACTTTAGAAGAATACAACTTTAAAATAGTCTATGTGAAAGGAAGAGACAATGTCGTGGCAGATGCTTTGTCTAGAGTTTGTCTAACGTCCGATGAACTAAAGAGTATGAATGAGCAAATAATGGCTGTAACGACTAGAGCGCAAAAGAAAAAGATGAATGAGCAAAGTAAGAGTAAGAATGAAGATGAAAAGAAGGCACTTAATAAATCCATTAACAACTGGACTGATCAACCAAGAGTTGTGGATATATTAAGAATACCGTGTGATTCAGTAGAAATGTGTTTGATTGAAGGCAATAAGTTAAAAAGATACAGAGACAACGACATGATAACAGAAGAATTTGAATGTTTTGCATTAGTAGAGAATAAAAAGACATTATACATTAATCTTGACTTCAAGGCGCATTTCTCGCGAGCCGAATTTGTGCAGAAATTAAGCTATTTTTGTGAAAAGAAACGTATCAAAGAAGTTTGTATAATTAAAAATAAAGATAATATAGAATATATTAAAAGTGTTTGTGATGAGATAACAACACTTACTAATTGGTCCGGACCACGAATATGCATATTACGAGGCGTAAAAAGAATAATAGATGACAATGAAAAGACTATAATTATGGATGACTTTCATTTATATTATATTATTATTATATTATTATTATTATTATTATTATTTACTGCCATCCAGTGGTCATGCTGGGGTGCGCAGAATGGTAAATACCATCAAAAGACGATACTATTGGCCAAGTATCGACAAGGATGTCCAAGAATATGTCAAAAAATGTACAAAATGTCAAAAATCAAAATATTTTCGTTACATTAAAGAACCGATGGAAATTACCACAACGGCTTCCTCGGCATTTGAAAAGATTTACTTAGATGTTGTAGGTCCTTTAGATAGAGACGAAAGTGGTAATTGTTATATATTGACTATGCAGTGCGAGTTAACAAAATTTGTTCAAGCAATTCCTTTGAAAAACAAAGAAACGGTGTCCATTGCAGATGCATTTGTAAGACAGTTCATATTAAGATTTGGTATTCCGGAAACAATAGCTACGGATCGAGGAACAGAATTTATTTCTGCAACGATGGAACAGGTTTGTAAGATTCTTAACATTGAAAAATTGTCTTCTACAGCCTATCACCATCAGTCCATTGGAGCTCTTGAAAATGCTCACAAAACTTTGGGTGCATTTTTAAGGATCCAGTGTGGCAATCATACAGACACATGGAGCTATTGGTTACCATTTTGGTGCTTTAGTTTTAACAACACAGTCCATTCAGAAACAAATTATGCGCCATATGAACTTGTTTTCGGTAAACTTTGTCGAATACCTGATAGCATAGGCGACACAGTAGATCCATTGTACAATATAGATAATTATCCATTACAATTAAAATACAGGTTACAGTTAGCTCACGCCAATGCAAAGAATAATTTGTTGTTAAAAAAACATAAACGTAAGGAGATACATGATAGATCAGTCAACTCTACATTATATGAGAAAGATGATTTGCTATTATTAAAAAATGAATCACGTAGTAAATTAGATACGCTATTTGAAGGTCCTTATACAGTTGAAGAAGATTTGGGTTGTAATGTAAAAATAATTAAAAATAATAAAATGGAATTGGTACATAAGAATAGGACTAGCCCTTTTTGTCAGTAGATTTGATGTAATGTAAGATTTAATTTTAGATAACATTGCAATGTATAATTAATTAATGTTATGGATCAATAGATATAATTATAATAAGTAACTATATATTTGTAATACACTAATAACTTGAAAAAAAAATATTTTTAAGTAACTAATGATAAATTAGTAGGTAACAAAAAAAAAAAAAATGGTATAGTTTTTTTTTTTTCTCTGTCCTCGGGAGGTGAAGTGTAATAATATAATATGTATGCTCCATTACTTTAGTAAGTAAGTACACTCCTTTATAAATGCTCATGCATGCTGAGTTTGCACTATACCTCATAAGCGATTACTGTATACTTATTCATGCAGTCATTAAATAGTACCTAACAGATGTGGTTGTTTCCTTGAAACCACCCTTTAGGAACCCCAACATTACAGCAGTGATGATTTTTTTTAATGTACTGTCAACAATTTAATCTCACCTTTATTCCCAAGACTATCTCGGTTAATAGTAAGGCATCTTTCAGTGATTGGGCTACCATTGGTATTCATAAAAGTAGAACACGGCTTTATGAACTGTAAAATGAAAGGTATTCTGTAAACAATGGTGAATTTAATTTATATGTTAGAAATTATTCAAAATTATTTAAAAAAGTTTGTTGTTTGGCCAAGTCGCGTTATTTGAGTTCGAAGATTAAAAACAGTAGTAATGTAATTAAAACGACTTGGAATATTATTAATAGTGAAACGGGAAGCTCTAGTAACCAAAGTGCTGACTACAGCCTGTCTATTAATGAAACCATAATAAAATCAGACTCACAAGTCGCCGCGGCCTTTGAAAACTTATTTTCAGATATTCCCGTTCCAACTACTAAATCCTACTCATCAACTTCTGTTGCTGAGTCTTTGCTTAAGAAAAATGTTAATGCTTGCGATTCGGAATTTAAGTTTGAACATATTACCTGTAGAGTAATTAAAACCTTTCACACTTTTTATTAAATGTAAAAAAGACAGCAGATCTGTGGGGTAATTATGTGGAAGTTGCTAAGTCTATTATTGACATTGTAGCACCTACTTTAGCTCTTATCTTTAATAACTGTATCGACTATGGGGAGTTTCCTGACCTTATGAAATATAGTAAAATAATACCTTTGTTTAAATCAGGTAGTACATCAGACCCCACAAATTATAGACCTATTTCAGTACTACCTACGTTTAGTAAAATTTTTGAGAAATTAGTTTTACACCAACTGCAAAGATTTTTTAATAAACATAAATTATTACATAACAAACAGTTTGGTTTTACGAGGGGTCGTCCAAGTCGTGTGTTGAACTTTTAGGACATATTTATAATGCATGGGAAGATAAATGCTTGGGTATCTTTTGGAATTTGTCCAAGGCATTCGATTGCGTTCTTCATGAAACGTTCATCAGGAAACTCCGCCATTACGGGATCCGGAACACCGCTCTGGATCTTCTTACTTCATACTTGAGTAATAGGATTCAGAGTGTTGACGTTAATGGAAAAAGATCACCCGGATCTTTAGTAACAATGAGAGTCCTACAGGGCGCAATTCTTGGTCCTTTCTTGTTTCTTATTTATATTAACGACTTGCCCTACCTCATACAGGATAATCATGATATAGTTTTGTTTGCGGATGATACTTCACTTTTGTTTAAACTTAAACGTCAGCAACTGGTTACTGACGATGTAAACAGAGCGATCTCAAAAGTAGTTCACTGGTTCAATGTTAATAATTTACTTCTTAATGAAAAAAAAAACCAAATGCTTTTAGAAAGTTTGCTTGCTTTTTGAAAGTTTACGCTATCTTACGTAAGGTAGGTGAAAACTAACTTGTTGATAAAGGGCGAAGAATTGAATCCTGAAGATAGCACAGTATTCTTGGGCTTAACTTTAGATGCTAAGCTTTAGTGAGGCCCACATATAGATAAATTGTCAAAAAAGCTAAGCTCCGCAGCATACGCTGTTAGGAAAATTCGTAACTTAACTAACATAGAGACAGCCCGTTCAGTGTACTTTAGCTATTTTTATAGTGTAATGTCGTGCGGTATTCTGTTGTGGGGAAATGCAGCCGACATTCAGACTATCTTTGTTTTGCAGAAAAGAGCTGTTCGATCCATTTATAAATCAAGTCCGAGACAATCTCAGAGAGAAATTTAAGGAGATTATATGCCCATAAAAATATAAAATTGTTGAAAAAATACACTGATATCCACAATATAAATACATGGAACAAACACAAATTTGTTGAACCTCCAACAAGGCTCAAGAAAATTGGTGGTTCATTCAGGTGTCAATGTATAGGCTTTTATAATAAACTTCCAAGTCACGTTCAATATCTAAGCCTTAATAAATTCAAATCATTCATTAAACGCAAATTGTGTCAGAAAGCTTTTTATACCGTTAAAGATTATATTGAGGACGAAAAGGCTTGGTATTGAGCTGCTCCAAATTTTCTTTTGTATACTGAATGTTGACATGAATTGTTACTTTGTAAAGTATTATATTATTTTATTTTAATTATTGTGAATGTGAAGACTATGTAGGTTATTGCTTTTTTGTTTGTTTTAATTTTTCTCTCAGTTATTTTTAATCATGGTCTGGCAGTTTGAGTAATTTATGCGGTCTACCCAAATGTCCTTTCTTTGGTATTGTTCGTCGAATCGTTGAGCTCCTTAAGTTCTGAGTTGAGCTGCACGATTACTGAGAAACGCGTGCACTGACTGGACAGGTCCTCTCAAACTGAGTGGTTCTTTCCTCAAAAGACCATTTCAGACACCAATCTACAAGGTCTTTACATGAACAGACCAAGATTATGTCTGGACTTTATAAGAGACTGTGACCTCTGAGTATGTTTCAGCCTTTCTTCTCAGAGTAGTCAGATAGGAAACGCCGACCTCATCTAGTTTTTAAAAAAACATGATTGACTTGTAAAAGTGTTTGTACAAACCTACTTACAGAAATAAAATCATTTATCATTTACCATTTTTCGCATAAAGAAATAAACACTACAAAATGAAAAATAAGTTTAATTTCAGAAGTCAGTGACAAAAATCTAAAATTCAGACCCAAAGACATTGACTTCCGAAATTAAAGTTATTTTTCACTTTGTGTTTTTTTGGAAGTCGGTTGTTTTTTTTAATAATTAAGATTTTGAAAGTATGAGAACCAGTTTTACCAATGGATATCGTGTTACCCAGTGATTGGGTTGTGGAGGTCAGATTGGCAGACGCTCCATGTAAAATATACTGTTATTCAGCTGCATGCGAATAACCGCCTAAATATAAATTAAATAGCAATAATTATTGTTAATGTCAATCTCCCTAGCCTTATCCCAACTATGTTGGGGTCGGCTTCCAGTCTAACTGGATAGCAGCTGAATACCAGTGTTGTGCTTTCCGTACTTCACTTAGGCTGTAGGCCTGGGTTCCGTACGGAATCGCGTGGGCAAGAAAACATTTCCATTACAGGTATTATAGAACAGGTACGCATAAAGGTAAACTCAATAATACCATAAAACTTATAACCATGGGTCAACTGTTATTTCTATGCTTGGTTGAGAGATAGATTAGTGACTCGAACTCATTGTCTGCTTCACAAAATTGAGCTATGCTCCGCCAGGGTCTACTTGCGTAGTAACCCAAGGGGTCTACTCACGTATAGAGTGACCCCATTCCAACAGTCTACTAGATGCCCCTTGTGGTGTCCCACTATCTTTTGCTTATGCAAACCATGGGTTAAACCCGGACCATGACACCACACGGGTGTGGAGGCTTTGCCGCCATGGTGACCTCCTCCAACCCCTTAGTCACGCCCCTACGCCGTCAAACTAGTGACCGTTAACCATCCCCAGCATACGTTACCAGAAGAACAACCCGATATGTTAACACTTCCTACCTGACTCCCTAACAGGTAGCAAGGGAGAACGGTAGACCATACGTATAAGGATCTCCGCGCCCCCCGCTTGGCATTTAGCTAGGGAGTCCGCATGCTGAGGATTGCAGACATGACTAAACAATACCTTGGAAAACATTCTAACCAGCTTTCCCCATAGTTACACGTCTTATAGTTTTAACAGTCTATTAAAGTGATGTTATCACTCACCTGGCACCAGGGTAGGAAAGCCTCGGAGATTTTCTCCATCCATCCACGTGCTCCGTACCGCAACGGTCCCGCACCTCACTCGCGCGTTATCGCGTTCGCGCTCTTTTTTCGAGTCACCCTCTAAAAGTGCACATCGACAAAATTAAATCAATGTCAAGCCAGTTCAGTGTTGCCACAGAACAATATATTAATACCAGTGTGCACTTACCCTGTTACTGTGACTGAAATGCCTCGCGTTTCGCGACAACCAGTATTTTACATGGAGCGACTGCCTATCTGACCTCCACAACCCAGTTACTGGGTAATACGATACCCCTTGGTAAGACTGGTTGTCAGACTTTCTGGTTGGCCAGGACCAACGGCTTAACGTGCTTTCCGAGGCACAGAGGAGTCTCGGTATGAAAAGATGGTAACCCATCCACTGACCAACCACGGCAAGCGTAGCTTAACCTGATGGATCGAACCGTGCTGCTTTTATTACTTAGCCACGAGCTCCTCTCCACGTATTACTGCTAATGTATTCACAAATAATAGGTGTACTTCTGTCCAATGTCTTTTTTTATATTGTGTACATACACAATATAAAAAAAGACATTGGACAGAAGTTCTTTATAAACTAAAAGTAATTTCTAACCTAAAACTTTAAAAAATGAGGTTATCAATTCGACACACATAATCCATTAGGGCTTCCAAACCAATATACAAAATTTTATAGGTGTATGTATTTTTATCCACGCATTTCTCCGAAACTTTTAATCAGATCGTGACCATTTTATTTTTATTTGCTTACATTTACTTTAACTTAGAAAACAGTACAAGTTTCATCAAAATCGGTTCAGTAGTTTTCAAGATAATGGACTAATACGTGTAAGTGTGACGGCCTGGCTTATTGATACGAGCTACGGGTGTGGTGTCAAAGGGAAAACATCTCAAAACCGGGGTCAAATTCTAGTGCAATATTTATAACAAAACTATTAACTACTCAAAATCAAAAAATAATTTAATAAAAAAAATTAAATCGACTTCAAAAAGAAATTAACTCAAAATTGTGAAATTAAAGTTATTACACAATTTTGAGTTAATTTCTTTTCGAAGTCGATTTAATTTATTTTTGTTTTTTATTAAACATAAATTGACTTCAGCAAAATATAATGCAACATTACACACATAATTCAAATTTCATTTCATTTTTCATTTATTCGATAACAATTTACATTGTGTCTGAATGTGTTACATGAAAAATGGATAATAAAAATAAAAAAAAACAAGTCGATTAATAAAAAATACCAACATTATCTGAAATTAAATGAAAAAAGCCACTAACTAATACACTAATGTTAATTAATTATATAGACCAACAATGACAAAACAATGATCAATGATAATTGTTTTAAAAAAGAAAATCATAACTTCAATTTCAATTCATCAGTTGTCAAATAATCAAATCATATTACATAAAAACCATTAAGAAAACACGTCATATAAAATTAAAATAAATCAACAATTTTCAATAGTAATTCATTTAAAAAAGAAAAACCACAACTGCAATTGAAATTAATCCGTTGTCAAAATTCAATCATATTACATAAAAACCATTAACGTCATATAAAATAATAAATAATCAACAATGTTCGCTTAAAAAAGAAAAATCATAACTGCAATTTAAATTCATCCGTTGTCAAAGATTCAAATAATATTACATAAAACCATTTAGAAAACACGTCATATAAAATATTATATAATCAATAATGTTAAATATTAATTCATTTAAAAAAGAAAATCATAACTGCAATTTAAAATTCATCCATTGTCAAAAATTATACATGTCATACCAAAAACTCTTAAAACGTCAAAAATTAAAATCTTGTCATAGCAAAAATTAATTTATGTCATTACTTATAAAAATAAAAACAAAAATTTAAACATTTTTCGACTACAAATGAAAAAATCACCGTTACACTATTGTTGAGTCATGAATTCATTCACGGAATAGAAACATTTATCCAGTAAGAAGCTTTTTAGTTTATTTTTAAATAAGGTGGTTTTATATAGCAATTGTTTTATATCCTTAGGCAAGCAATTAAATAATTTAACCGCTTGATACTGTACACAATGTGTTACAATATTTAATTTGGTGTTCACTGTATGCTTCAAATATAGGTTCCTTGTGCTTTCCCTTTTAAGTCTTTCGTCCAGCGTTTCATAATCACTTATGTGTTTTGCTAGGCTAGTCAACATTGTAAGTATGTAAAGGCTAGGTACAATAGTACAGACGCCAGCACATCAAGTTACTACAATATGTCAAATTTCGGTAATAGATTTTCAACTTTATCGCTAAAGTATTAGGTTCACGGTTGATTGGCAAAATATGACAGTTTCGGCTAGCTTGACCTGCTGGCGTCTGTACATAGTTCTACTATAACAGAAATTGTGTGACTAAATGATAAAAATGTCAAGTTTTTTTTTTCAAATACCACTTATAGTATCACTTATGTCCAGGTTTGAATTTAAGTTTTTGTTGGCACGCTGCTCTGCTCAGCAAGCTTCCTGCTTATGGCATCCCAGCTGATTTTTGTAGCTGGATATCAGATTTCCTTAGTGAACGGTCGATTAGAGTAGTTGTTGATGGCTGCTCTTCTGACCTTATGGCTATTGATGCCGGAGTTCCTCAGGGGTCTGTTCTCTCTGCAACTCTTTTCCTGCTGCACATCAATGACCTGCTTCGGCCTGGTATTGTTGGGTACGCAGATGACAGTACAGTTTCAGAGAGATACTTGTCCAGAGCTAAAACCAGCGGGGCCGAAGTTCGTTCCTTGAGAGAGGCCATGGTAGAGCGGACAGATTTGACCTTAAGCTTTGTCTCCCAGTGGGGTGATGATAATCTGGTCTCTTTTAACGCCACCAAAACGCAGGCGTGTCTTTTTACCGCTAAAAAGAGTCGTTTCGCCCAAACTCCTACTTTTCGGGGTACATCTGTTCCTGTAACTGATCGACTTGAGCTCCTAGGCATGGAGTTGACATCTGGTCTCAACTTCGGCACCACCATCGAGTACAAGGCCCAAACTGCGGCCAAGAAACTGGGCGTCCTAAATAGGGTGAAGCGATACTTTACGCCTGGACAGCTTTTAACCCTTTACAAAGCGCAAGTCCGATCCTGCATGGAGTATTGCAGTCACCTTTGGGATGGATCAGCTAAGTACCAACTAGCCGCGCTTGACTCGGTGGAACGCAGAGCTAAGAGGCTCATTGGCGACGTAAAACTGGTGGATGCCAAGCTTCAGAGCTTGGCTCATCGCCGCAAGGTTGCCTGCTTCTACAGATTGTACTTCGGAGAGTGTGCCCGAGAACTCCACGACCTCATTCCACCGGCCCCCTTCTACCACCGGACATCTAGACGCACTGCCAGTTACCATCCCTACCTGGTTGCTATTCCACCAATTCGCACTAAGCGCTTCCAAATGTCTTTTATAATGCGCACAGCAAAAGAGTGGAACTCACTACCTGCGTCTGTGTTTCCGAACGTATACAACCCTAATCTCTTCAAAGTGAGAGTGAACAGGCTTCTTCTGGGTAAGCTCACTCCATCGTCGACTTTGTCTCTGTCACCTCTGACCTAGACTAGAGTCAAGAGCAAACCCATCACAAATAAAAAAATAAAAAAGTTTTTGTTGAGCATATTTATAATGGTCGCCGATATTGGTTCGACAGAATGAAGGACGAAATGTATCTATTAGGACAACACGGGGTCTGTGGAACTGTGATGGAACCCCACCTCTGCTAAGCAATTAACCTTTACATTAAGAATTTAGTGTAAAAATGAAATACTAAGCATTACTCGACGGTCACGGAGAGAAGTCATTTTGAAGAAAGAAACTCCCTGGCTATGGGCATCTATGAGATACCGCGAGTGCAAAACGCCAAGGAGCGCGAGTACAAAACGCCAAGGAGCGCGAGTGCTAAACATCAAGGAGCGTGAGTGCAAAATGCCAAGGAGCGTGAGTGCCAAAACAGCAAGG
This sequence comes from Dicycla oo, assembly GCA_948252095.1. Classification (NCBI taxonomy): domain Eukaryota; kingdom Metazoa; phylum Arthropoda; class Insecta; order Lepidoptera; family Noctuidae; genus Dicycla; species Dicycla oo. The sequence continues at coordinate 18,401,745 of OX411737.1, forward strand.
AGCGCGAGTGCAAAACGCCAAGGAGCGCGAGTGCTAAACATCACGGAGCGTGAGTGCAAAATACCAAGGAGCGTGAGTGCAATACAGCAAGGAGCGCGAGTGCAAAACGGCAAGGAGCGCGAGTGTTAAACATCAAGGAGCGTGAGTGCAAAACGCCAACAGCGTGAGTGCAAAACACCAAGGAGCGCGAGTGCATAATGCCAAGGAGCGCGAGTGTTAAACATCAAGGAGCGTGAGTGCAAAACGCCAAGGAGCGCGAGTGCATAACGCCAAGGAGCGCGAGTGCAAAATGCCAAGGAGCATGAGTGCAAAACAGCAAGGAGCGCGAGTGCAAAACGCCAAGGAGCGCGAGTGCTAAGCATCAAGGAGCGTGAGTGCAAAACGCCAAGCAGCGTGTGTGGAAAACAGCAAGGAGCGCGAGTGCAAAACGCCAAGGAGTGCGAGTGCTAAACATCAAGGAGCGTGAGTGCAAAACGCTAAGCAGCGTGAGTGCAAAACACCAAGGAGCGCGAGTGCATAACACCAAGGAGCGCGAGTGCAAAACGCCAAGGAGCGCGAGTGCAAAATGCCAAGGAGCATGAGTGCAAAACAGCAAGGAGCGCGAGTGCAAAACGCCAAGGAGCGCGAGTGCTAAGCATCAAGGAGCGTGAGTGCAAAACGCCAAGCAGCGTGTGTGGAAAACAGCAAGGAGCGCGAGTGCAAAACGCCAAGGAGTGCGAGTGCTAAACATCAAGGAGCGTGAGTGCAAAACGCTAAGCAGCGTGAGTGCAAAACACCAAGGAGCGCGAGTGCATAACACCAAGGAGCGCGAGTGCAAAACGCCAAGGAGCGCGAGAGCTAAACATCAAGGAGCGTGAGTGCAAAACGCCAAAGAGCGTGTGTGCAAATACCAAGAAGCGCGAGTGCAAAACGCCGAGGAGCGCGAGAGCTAAACATCAAGGAGCGTGAGTGCGAAACGCCGAGGAGCGCGAGTGCAAAACACCAAGGAGCGCGAGTGCTAAACATCAAGGAGCGTGAGTGCAACATTTAAGATCAAAACTGCAGGCAGCACTGTTTATATATACCATATACTGACTGCCGTCGCTTTACATCTTGGAAATAGCTTTATTTGTTAGGAACAATCCTCACTGGTTTCCTCTTTTGTCAGACAATGTCATTGGAAATAGACGAAAAATGTTACTATTATGTAAAAGACTTTTTAATTGATAGTTTCTAATCTATTTGTGTCATATTTTAATTTAGTTATGCCTTTTTGTGTTATATTTCAAGTGTCTATAAATATGTATTTTGTACGCCAATGGTGGCAAAACATTGCTGCTTTGCATGAATACCCGTCGTTATGAATTTGAGTCTTACGTCCATCAAATAAGGACTATTTTGCATTCGCCTGTGTTATAAACCAGTATTTTAAAAAATTTGGTTTGTGCGGGTATTCATGCTAAGCAGCGACATGTTGATCTCAGATTTTCACTGTTACATCCACATTTGCATGTATATGTATAATGTTTATTTTATTTTATTTTATTTTATTTATTAGGGACAAAAAACAGTTACACGCTACAGATTACAGAGAAATACTAAAACTAAGATTTAACAAACATGTAACCCACACCATTGTCCTCATTTTAACTAAAAATTAAACAGCAGTGCTGATAAATGCAAAAAAAAAAAACAAAAAAGGAAAACAACAAAACAATAGTCGCTATAACAATAACGCTGTGTTGCTAAGATTAGCTTAACATAACTTAAATCTTTTCGCCAGTTAAAACATCAACAGCCATTTTCTTAAATAATTGCTTAGATTGAGAGAATATATCCAGTTCCATAAAATACGTATTATAAGTATCAACAAGGCGACGAAGAGGTGCTCGCTCCCCAGCGTTGGTCCTGCATATGTCTGTATGAAACAGTCGTGGGACGCACACCCCCCTTCGAGTAACACTTCTAGGTACCCTGAGACACACTTTGTTTATTAAGTCCATACAATCCAGTTGGTTATTGCATATGCCGTGTAGCGTCATGACATCAAGAAACAGCCGCCTGATTCCCAGATCCTGAACGTCATACCGCTTCAATAGCTGTATGTAAGGTACCTTTGATTGGAAGCACTTATAGTTCATAGACCGTAAGAACTTCTTCTGCACCATTTCTATTCTAGCGCCGTATTTGTTGTAGAATGGGTTCCAGATCGGAACGGCGTATTCTAACTGGGATCGCACCAAGGTCTTATAAAGTGTTAAAAACGTAGAGGGCCGCAAAAAGTCAAAATGTTACACATGTTTTTACAAATAAATATATCTTTATCTTGACCCCAAAAACATTTTTTTTTTCATTTTAACGTATTTAGATATCGATACCCATCACGGCTGCGGAGTTTCGCTAGCTAATTTAATTTGACCCTGTATAGGCAAGAAAGCCGAACGGCCAGCCCATCTGAACGTAAGTGGTAAGGTGGTAACCGTCACCGGACATCTGATCCGTCAGATCCGTCAGAGACATCGCAAATGCGTTGCTATCCTAGATATTGCTATTATACAGGGTTATTGGTAAAACACCAACAACCTCTTAAGGGGTCATTGTACTCATCATTATGAACAACTTTTACTATGGGATCAAACCTGATATCGCGAAAAAAATCAGCTGTTCAGTACATTTATGTTCGCATAATTCGTCAAAATGTACTGAACAGCTGATTTTTTTCGCGATATCAGGTTTGGTCCCATAGTAAAAGTTGTTCATATTTATTGTTATTATGCCGTACCAACCTGCAGAGCGGCTCATCCCACTGTCTCTGGGAAGACGGGTTCTCGGGCTGAACCGTATCCGGGCAAGCCACTTTCCAGGCATTCACCGCGTCGGTCAAACACGGCACTTCAGAGTCAACCTGAGAAGGGGCTAAGATTCTTGTGGTTAACTTTTCGGTGCTGTGGACCGAGGACAGGAACGCCGGTAGGCTTACACTAGAAATTTTGCGGACGCCGAGCCCACCAAAACGGATGGGTAGTGTGGCTTGCAGCCACGCGCGATCGTCCAATGCCACATTTAAAATTGATGATAGGGTATTTCGAATAATATGATCGATTTTGTTTAAAAGTTGTGGCTGCTTCCATAAAGAGGAAGAGAAAATTTGGACCAAAACAGCAATATCTGATAAGGGTGAATGCCGAATGTAAATTAATTTTTGAAAGTCTATCCGAAATATCGTTAAAATGTTTAATTTTGTCGTCGACGAAAGATGAGAAACTGTCTTCTAAAATTGGGGAACCTAGGAGGTGCAATGAACTTTTTTCCAAAACTTTGATATCTGGGGCTATGGAATTGAATTTCTGTATAGTTGATTGTCTGTCGGTATTGTCACAAAGGTAAATTTCGCATTTGGAGTTGTTGAGCTCAAGGCCGATGGATTGGAACTGCTGCTTTACGAATTGAAGATCTTTTAGAACGGTGTCTACGTCACCTCCTAGTGTATATGTATTTAAGTATTATTTATTTATTTATTTGGATATGTATTTAAGTTTTATGCCATCGACTTCTGTAATTAAAGTTATTTTTCTTGTAGTGGTTATTTTTTAAGTCGGTTGGTTTTTTTTTTTGTAAAAAAGTTTTATTTTTCATTTTTTTTTATTGTTAATTGTCGAGGAGTTCTCCTAGGAGGAACCAGGAGAACTGAACCACCACTGAATTTACTGAGTCACTATCACCATATGCATTGTGACGAGCATAAATTGCTTAGCAGCCATATTAAAGTAATCGATTCGCAACCCGTGAAAAACTTAGGTATAATTGAGTGGTCTTCATCATCAGTTCCACTTCACCAAATGGTGCTTTCCAAAAGCAAATGCACGAGTTACTTTAAAAAAATATGCAAATCACTATAGGTGTGTCTATAAAACTTGAGGGTTTCCCTCGATTTCCATGGGATCTTCTCATCAGATTTTGACTCGGTGGCAATGGGACCACTTGAGGTGGTCCCATTGCAAACCATTTCAAACAAAAAAAGAATTTTGCAAATCCGTTTACATATGACAGGCCAGTTGGCGTGGTTGGTTAAGATACCACCTATCATGCCGCAGGTCGTGGGTGATCATCTGTACATACCGAGACTCCTCCGTGCCTCGGAAAGCACGTTAAGCCGTTGGTCCCGCGACATGGAGAGTGCAACTGTCGCAGCCCAGCGCTGGGCACGCCACAATTGCGGCGATAAGTCCCCTCTTTGAGGAGTGGTTAGAGAGGCGCCACGGCGTCCTCACCTTCCGCCTGACGCAGGTCCTCACCGGACACGGTTGTTTCGGGAGGTTCCTGTTTCGCATAAGGCGGGAGGAAACGCCCGGGTGTCACCATTGTGTGGATCGCCCAGAGGACACGGTGGAGCATACAGTGGAGGTCTGCCCGGCTTGGGCAGAGCACCGCCGTGTTCTCACGGAGGCGATCGGCGGCGGCGATCTCTCGCGTCCGAGCCTGGTCCAGGCCATGGTGCGGAGCGAGAGTGCATGGGAGGCCGTCACCTCCTTCTGCGAAGCGGTAATGCTCGCGAAGGAGGAGGCGGAACGCGCGCGTTATAAATCAGATTATAATAATAATAATATCCTGGGACATTATTCACACACGGTCATCTGATCCCAAACTAAGCAGAGCTTGTACTATGGAAACCAGATAACTGATATACTACATACACTACTTTTATTTTGTAAATACATACTTATATAAATAATTACACCCAGACTCAGGACAAACAGACATGTTCATGCACACAAATGTTTGTCCTGGATGGGAATCGAACCCACGACCTGTGGTATGATAGGCGGTATCTTAATCAACCACGCCAGCTGGCCTGTCAAATGACATTGGATTGACAGTGCAGTGGTTCTCGGTGATTTTAATCTAGAAGGAGTTCAGTGGATTACTGAGCCTAATTGTAATTACACAGTTCCTAGCAATTTTAACAGTAGATTGGAATTATCTTTAGTAGATTTTTTAGCTATTAGGTTGGGGAAAAAGTCTTTTCGCATTATAGTATGTATGAACTTGTAATAAAATCTATTTGGCTATACTATTTGTATCTGGCTGGTTTTGGTATCATTGAAAGATTAAATTTTAAAGAACATAATTCCAAATTCAAATTAGGAAAATGTGTGATTTTCATTTGTTTTTCGTACCGTCAAGATGAGTGAATCTAATGAAGAAATCCGATACATTTTAAAATTTTACTACAAAAAAGGTAAAAATGCAACGCAAGCCGCGAAAAAAATTTGCGATGTTTATGGACCTAGTGTAGTGTCTGTGAGAGTAGCACAAATTTGGTTTAAGCGTTTTCAATCCGGAAATTTTGATGTCAAAGATGCACGTCGCTCTGGTCGCCCTATTACGGTTAAAATGGATGCCATTTTTGAAAAAGTGGAGCAAGATCGGCATATCAGTAGTTACGACGTAGCTGAAGAACTGGAAATTGACCACAAAACAGTTTTGGCGCATTTGAAAAAAACTGGGTACACAAAAAAGCTCGACATTTGGGTACCTCAAGAGCTCACTGAAAGAAACCTAATGAACCGTGTAGTCATTTGTGATTCTTTATTACGACGTAATGAAACCGAACCATTTTTGAAGAAGCTGATAACTGGTGATGAAAAGTGGATCACGTATGATAAGAACGTGCGAAAAAGGTCGTGGTCAAAGGCCGGTCAGGCTTCACAGACTGTGGCGAAACCCGGGTTAACTCGCAACAAGGTGATGCTGTGTGTGTGGTGGGATTGGAAGGGCATTATTCATTATGAGCTGTTACCACTAGGCAGGACCATCGATTCTGAACTCTACTGCGAACAACTGATGAGATTAAAGCAAGAAGTTGAGAGAAAGCGGCCGGAATTAATCAACAGAAGGGGTGTGGTTTTTCATCATGATAACGCTAGACCTCACACATCTTTAGCCAGTCAGCAAAAATTAAGAGAGTTTGGCTGGGAGGTGTTAATGCATCCGCCGTATAGTCCTGACCTTGCACCTTCAGATTTCCACCTGTTTCGGTCTCTTCAGAATTCTTTAGGCAGTGTCAGGTTAACATCACGAGAGGACTGCCAAAACCACTTGTCGCGGTATTTTGACCAGAAGTCCCAAAATTTCTATAGCAATGGGATCATGTCCCTACCTACAAGATGGCAAAAAGTTATCGAACAAAATGGTACCTACATACTTTAGTTAAATGTAAATAAACTATATTAAAAAATGTTTTGAATTTTCTTAGAAAATGCGAAGAAACTTTTTCCCCAACCTATTATTAATAATCATTTTGAAGTTAACAATACATGTCGCTGTAAAGACAGAATTTCAGATTTAATTATGAGTAGCATTGAGGACGGCAATGTGTGGAGCTCACTTTTTAGATAGCTGTAAACCACTATTCCAAAAACATAAAATACTGTCTTTACCATGTCTGTATATACTCGAAACATGCATTTTGTTTGTAAAAAAAATTATAATTTTTTTGAAAAAAGTTGTTACAAAATAAATAGTACGACACAAATTACCCCAAATAAAATTAATATTATTTAAAAGAAACGTTTATTGCATGGCAATTATTATATATAACCATTTACCAAATAACATTCAAGACTTGCCATTGTCGCTGTTCAAAAGGGTGTTATTTAGACTGTTATTGGAGAAAAATTATTACAGTGTTAAAGAATATTTAGAGGACAAGTCGTTAGTGACATAAAAATAGGCTTTATTCTACAATATCCAACAGTGACATAATTATTAATTATTAATGACATGATGTAATTATTAATTCAATACAATTTCAATCTTAATAAAATAAATATTTATATTTTATTTATTAATCCATATAATAGATATAGAAATATGTGTACGCCATAGTATGGCAGGATATGCTGGAACCAAAATTGTAACATCTATTGTACCATATTCTGAAAAATAAACATTTTTGATTTGATTTGATTTTGACGGAAAAATACCCTCACACATCTTGCGTAGATTAGACCCGAACCATCTTTCACTTTTGTATTGCAATAACTTCTGTTCTTCCACATTGCACGGCCACGCTATTACTACGTTTTAATTTAGCGTTCTTTCCGACTTTTTTCTTTTTGATCGCCACCTAAGAGTGGATTGGGTCCTCGCGTGATGTTAAATAGCCTTCCTTAAGAATTGGGCTATCAAATGCAAAAATTATTTTTCAAATCCGGCTGCAGTTCCAGAAATTAGCGCGTTCAAACATACAATAAACATTTAAAAAAAAAACAAATTCAGAGTTATTACTAGTATAGATTTAGATAAATAAATATTCAGGCCAATTTGAGATTTAAGATTTTTCAAATAAACTGTGTCCTTCTTCACCACGACAGGGCTTGTTTAAAAAAAATACCGGCCAAGTGCGTGTCGGACTTGAATACGGAATGAAGTTCCGTAATTAGGTTCCGTAGTTGGGATGAATTTATCCCAAGAACAAACTTAACATTGTCGTTGAAAAACATGTTCTCCCATACATTCTAACCGCAAATGTAAGTTTGTACGCACAATATTGAGAGATTTACCATGTTATTTTAAGACCATAGACTTCTTATAAGTTTTCCTGTACTCTATAGGTATAGAATTATTTTCTAAATTTAATTTTTTCAAAATTTTAGACTCAGTAGTTTCGGACATAAGAGGCATTCCCCTTCACTCGTCACTATTCGTCTATTTTCTTAAATATCTTTAAAACAATTTATTTTAAAATTATAAAAAAAGAAACATGTTGGAGGTTCTCACAGTAAACCCTTTCCTTTGATATGTTACACGGTACTGTTTGCACTTTTTTAAAATTTTCTCGTATATATAACTAAGGAAGGATTTCTAGAAATTCCACCCCTCACGGGGTAAAGTAGGGGATGTAAGTTTGTATGAAAGTCCGTCAGTTTCGAAGTTAGGATCTTCAAATTTTGTGTTTAGGCTGACGATTGAAAATTTATTTATACGTGTCTCAGCGTTTTTGACATAATTCCACCCCCGAAGGAATTCTGCCTGGCTCCATAATAAAGACGCCAAGAATTTAAATTATTTTAAAGCAGACTATACAACAATCTAAGGAACTAGAGAACACTGACTGGGAATCAATATTTTCTTGTTATATGACATTGTGTCTGTGTTTTATGAAACTGTAAATGCCACGATAGAGAGCAATGTTCCAAGACACTCACTTAAACAATGTAAATATCCTCGCTGGTTTCCTCTCTTCACTTATTAAAATTAATTGCTGAGAAAAACAAAACCAGGAAACGGTACCGCAAGTTTAACTACCCACGCGACAGAATAGAATTTGCAATATTACGCGAAAGATGGTGTAACCGCTCACGCGACCCGAACGGGCGAAGTCCCAAGTGTTTGATATCTCTCATAAAACTTATAAACGCAAAATAGAACAAGCTGAGAAATAAATGATATATTAAGAGCGTACCGAGTGCGCAGTGCCGCCCTCATCGTTTTAAGGAAAATAGTGGCCACTTTTTTCCGTTTTAAGGATTACAATAAAACTGCTGTTTGTAATAATAATAACGTATAGTCTTGTAGAGCACAACTTAACGTGCTTATTTTCTGCATTTTCATTCTAAAAAAAAAGATACTAGCTGTTGTCTGCGACTTCGTCTGCGATCCAGGATGAATAGTAGCCTTTGTCCTTCTCCAGGTCATGGTCTACCCATGTGCCAAATTACATCCAAAACCGTTCAGCCGTTTTAGCGTGAAAGCGTAATCAATAAATAAACACACTTTCGGATGTATAATATTAGTTAACTATCCTAAGTTAGGAGGATGAGAAACCGGTCTATCGACACTCTAGAAGTCTAGACTCAAAAAACGTATTAGGTACTTACTTAAATTTAAATAAAAAAAAAACAAATCTTAACGCACTACTAAAGTTTATATGATAATATAATTCAATCATGATTCGAAAGACACGTGGCGCCATCTATTATAATTAATAATAATAATAATGTATCTCTACGTTGACGTCGTGGTGGGGCTTGCGTGCTCCAAACTTTAGGTCTGTGCCGGTAGAGTTTGCCGGAACGGGTCTAGGATGAGGAGCCAGACCAAGAGAGATACAAAAACCCGCAGGGCAGCATGTGGCGAGCTGATGGGCAGTAGCGACCCCATGGACCCTATCTCCCGGGAGAAATCTTGTCCTCATCTCTGGCTTGCCTTTATTGGCCGGCTGGAGTGAACACTGACGAGGAACAGCGCTCCCACCTCTTTCTTGCCTTTATTGGCCGGCTTGAGTGGAGATTCGCAAGAGCAAATGTGCTCGGAGGAAGGAAGTATTCCAGTAAGGTGCTGGTAGGGATCTTGACCGTACTTCCGGGATTGTCCTGATAGCCGTGGAATACCTCTCCACTCCTCAAGCACCTCAGGAAGTGTTGCCCCCTTGTCGCTACGTCACTATGTGCTAGCGGCCGTCTCCGAGGGCCCATTATTGAGTGTGCAAGTCACCCCCTGCCATTTTATCCGTGTATAATATATAACATTGGTCAGGCAGGGGACATAGTTCTTCCATAGTTCAAGTTACCCAATCCACTTTAGCCACCCAAACCCATAGCCCAATATGTTTTGTTTCCACGTACAACAATAGTCCTGCACCAACCGGGGGTTGTCTCTGGGTGCACTTGCATAGTGCATACAGGGATAATCGTCGGTTGGCGCCTCCTCATCATTTAAAATTATCTAAGGGGCCTCTGCGAGTTGGCTTCGGCTCCTCGTACGCCTTCCAAAGGTCCGGGACCCCAGGGTCCCGAGAAATATCAAAATAATAATAATAATAACTCCTCTTCCCCATGCCGGTGGATTTCTATTTTTTATATTTTTAAATTTTTTTTTTTAATTCTTATATTTAAAAATATAACTTATATGTAAAAAAAATGAATAAAGGAGATAATAATATCCTAGGACATTGTTCACACACGGTCATCTGATCCCAAACTAAGCAGAGCTTGTACTATGGAAACCAGATATACTACATAAACTACTTTTTTTTGTAAATACATACTTAAATAGATAATTACACCCAGACTCAGGACAAACAGACATGTTCATGCACGCAAATGTTTGTCCTGGATGGGAATCAAACCCACGACCAGCGGCATGGCAGGTGGTATCTTAACCAACCACGCCATCTGGCCTGTCAATTAAGAACGTTATTGTGGTTTTCCTCGGAAACAGTACTGTTTTCGGGATGAAAGGTACCCTATGTCCGTTTCTGTACATCAGACAAAGTATATGCAAAATTTCAGGATGATCGGTTCAGTGGTTTAGGCGTGAAAAGGTAACAAACAAAGAAACAAACTTACTTTACTCACATTTATAATATGAGTAAAGATAATCAAACAAACGATGAGGACGCTACTGTGGGCTATGTACCCTCTTAAGGAAAAACGCAACTCGTACAGCGTATGCATCTTCACGGAATTTTTGGTGAAAATGGTACCAATATTGCCAATTTAATTGCTTCTCACTTTTCCTGTGTATTCCACAAGGGTTCCCAAGCATTCACAGAACCACAGATATGAGTGACTCTTTATTTTGCAATATAAAGTTCACTCCAAGGGAAATATTTGTTAAGCTGAATCAGCTTGATACTAAGGTGCTGGTCCTGATTCAATATATCCTTATTTTTTAAAACGGTGTGCCTATGTACTGGTTGCACCTTTAGACAAAATCTGCAGCTGCTCTCTTGTCGAAGGAATTTTTCCAGAAGATTGGAAGATTTTTTTTTTAAGATGGGTTTGCTCTTGACTCTAGTCTAGGTCGGAGGCGACAGAGACAGAGTCGACGATGGAGTGAGCTTACCCAGAAGAAGCGGGTTCACTCTCAGTATGAAGAGATTAGGGTTGTATACGCTCGGAAACACAGACGCAGGTAGTGAGTTCCACGCTTTTGCTGTGCGCATTATAAAACACATTTGGCAAAGCTTAAAAATCTAGAATTGTACCCGATTATAAAAAGGCGAGCAAGACAATACTAAAAAGTATAGACCCATTGCTATTCTTTCAAACCTGGCAAAAAATGTTGAATTCCTAATTTGTCCTGTTTTATATCGACATGTTAGTAAATGTGGTCGTTCCATTCAAACTAATTTAACATGTTTTATCTCTGATTTATCGAAAGACATTGATGAAGGATATCAAGTTGATGCTATATGCATTGTTTTTTCGAGTGTTTTTGATAAGGTAAACCATCAACTATTATCGCAGGAGCTGGAATCTTAAGAAGGCAAGAAAGGAACTGTGAATACCAATTCACAGTTCCCTTCTTGCTTGGTTTAAATCATATTTGAGCAGAAGGAAACAAGTTGTTTCAGTCGGAGGTAAATCTGGAGTACCGCAGGGCTCACAAGTGGGTCCTCTTCTTTTCATTATATTTGTCAACATAATTCATTTATTTAGATAACAAAGATCCATTGGGTTAGTAACAATAGTCTTAATCTATGTCAGTACTTAACTATTAACACAGACAGTGTACAAGTGTACAGTGTACAGTGTCCTCTCCAACGGGCTGTTGTCTCGTAGAATGCTGCTGGGGCAGCCACGGAGTCTATTTAGCAGCGAGGCCGCTTTCTTACGCCGTACACCATTGAAGTAGTCTGTGCGTGCCTTAGCGTGCGTGTCAACGGTCTTGCGTCTCGAATTAACTGCGACTTGTATTTTTATGCTGATGATCTCAAATCTATAAATCTATTTTCGGGGTGGTTTTGGGATCTACCTCCTAGTGGTCCACCCCGGGCAACGGCACCACAGGCTTGCCTGTGGTACGGCTGAACGATCCCACTTAGCGGTGGTAGGCTCCGCAAGGGGCCGCCTGGCTCGCGACCACCATCCCACCGGAGTCTGGCGCCAAGCAGCTTGCTGTGTTCCGTCGGTGTGTGGGAGTGCCAGTGCCTTTGGGGGAGAAGGAGATTGTCAGTTGCGCTGTTTGGTACCGGTTGTGGTCTCTGAGTCAGCTAGCTGGGTAACTCATTTTGGAGGGTAGCGGGATCCGAAGCACGGTGCCAGCCGTTGGCCGACCGCAGTCAGTAGGGGGCCCAAGTAGCACGCCAGCCACGTGCCAAAGGCTGCCCCGCCAACTCGCGAAAAATCCCGGTATGCTCCACCGTGCCAGCCGGCGACTGGATGGGAGGACCCGGTGGCCATATCCGGGGGGGTTCGGGCGTCCCCGCAGTCTCCAGATGAGTTCCCCGTAGGTTTGGTTGGCTCTAGTGTTCCACTTGGATCACTGAGCGGCGCCTCGACAAGTCGACTTTTTCCCCCAACAACTCCACTCAATATGACACACAAAGCGAAGAAAAATAAGGTAAAACAACGGCTGCACTTCCTCCCACTAAAAGTGCACCTCACTAATATCAGGGGGTTGCACTCCAATCTCGATTCGGTCCATCACCACCTTGAGACCGAGAAGCCGCACCTGTTTTTCCTAACGGAGACGAAGATAACAACCCCGTCGGATGTGGCGTACCTCAACTACCCGGGGTACTCTCTTGAACACAAGTTCAAGAAGCAAGCTGGGGTCTGTGTGTACGTCCGCGATGACATTTGTTGTCGTCGTCTCCGTTGCTTTGAGAAATCGGGTTTCTCTGCCATATGGCTACTTGTGGATACTGGCGTGGAGAAATCTCTCTACATCGGCATTTACCGATCGCATAGTGGTGACCAGGAGACAACAGCGCTCTTTAATTTCCTCGTGGAGTCGACTGACGTAGCCCAGCAACGGTACCCAACGGCGAAGCTCATTTTTCTGGGGGACTTCAACGCCCATCATAAAGAATGGTTGTTCCCATACCAGAAAACTGACCATGCTGGGTTGGAGGCGCGCAATTTTGCTTTAACGCTAGATCTAACCCAGATGGTGAATGTGGCAACGCGGGTACCGGATGTTGACGGCCATACACCCAATTGCTTGGACCTTCTGCTGGCATCTGATCCGGACAGTCATTCAGTATCGGTCTCAGCCCCGCTGGGAACGTCTGACCACTGTCTGGTGAAATCCATATCAACCTGCTCTCCTCCAGATGAGAGCCCTAGAGGCACGAGGCGAGTATGGCGATACGGGTCAGCAGACTGGGATGAGATGCGGCACTTTTTTGCGTCTTATCCATGGCGGCAAGTGTGCTTTTCCTCGGGTGACCCCTCGCGCTGTGCTGACGCGGTTGCGGACGTGATTCGGCAGGGGATGGAATATTTTATTCCATTCTCCGACATCCCGCTCGGTCACAAATCCCGGCCTTGGTATAATGCAGAATGTGCCCACGCTGAGGCCCGAAAAGAGACTGCCTACCAAGCCTGGGTCAAGGCCCGCGACCGCAAAGTTAGAGCGCGCAGGGTTCGCGCGAAGAAGAGAGCCTTTAATTCTGCCGCCAAGTTCTGCAAGCGGGTTTTGCGTAGGGCACGTTTTGACCATGTCGGACATATCGGGGCCAGGCTGGCTTCGCACCCTCCGGGTAGTAAACATTCTGGTCCCTGTCTAAAGCGGTTGAAACGAATTTCTGTCGTCCCACTTTACCTCCTATGATGAAACCTGTTGGGTCGCTGGCTCACTCTGCAACTGAGAAGGCAAATTTATTTGCATCTCTCTTCGCAAGCAATTCACGTCTGGACGCTGGCTCAAAACAACCACCTACTGTACCTCATTGTGACTCCTCGATGCCGGAGATCGCAGTACACATTAAAGAGGTCCGAAGAGTATTGTGCAGTCTAGACGTGAACAAGGCCAGCGGGCCTGACGGCATTCCAGCGAGAGTGTTGAGGCAGTGTGCGCCTGAACTGTCTCCTGTATTGACACGTTTGTTCCGTCTCTCTCTTGAAAAAAGAACGGTGCCGAAATCCTGGAAGCTTGCAAATGTACAACCAGTGCCCAAAAAAGGCGACCGTGCAGACCCTGCCCATTACCGTCCGATCGCCATTACCTCCATTCTGTGCAAAGTTTTTGAAAGGGTACTGAACAATAAGTTGCTGAACTACCTTGAAGACAATAATCTCCTCAGTGACCGTCAATATGGCTTTCGCCGGGGACGGTCAACTGGCGATCTTCTTGTGTATGTCACGCACTGCTTTGGCGAAGCCATCGAGAAACACGGCGAAGCACTGGCTGTATCGCTTGACATCTCGAAGGCCTTTGACAGGGTCTGGCACGCTGCTCTGCTCAGCAAGCTTCTTGTTTATGGCATCCCAGCTGATTTTTGTAGCTGGATATCAGATTTCCTTAGTGAACGGTCGATTAGAGTAGTTGTTGATGGCTGCTCTTCTGACCTTATGGCTATTGATGCCGGAGTTCCTCAGGGGTCTGTTCTCTCTGCGACCCTTTTCTGCTGCACATTAATGACCTGCTTCGGCCTGGTATTGTTGGGTACGCAGATGACAGTATAGTTTCAGAGAGATACTTGTCCAGCGCAAAAACCAGCGGGGCTGAAGTTCGTTCCTTGAGAGAGGCCATGGTAGAGCGGACAGATTTGACCTTAAGCTTTGTCTCCCAGTGGGGTGATGATAATCTGGTCTCTTTTAACGCCACCAAAACGCAGGCGTGTCTTTTTACCGCTAAAAAGAGTCGTTTCGCCCAAACTCCTACTTTTCGGGGTACATCTGTTCCTGTAACTGATCGACTTGAGCTCCTAGGCATGGAGTTGACATCTGGTCTCAACTTCGGCGCCACCATCGAGTACAAGGCCCAAACTGCGGCCAAGAAACTGGGCATCCTAAATAGGGTGAAGCGATACTTTACGCCTGGACAGCTTTTAACCCTTTACAAAGCGCAAGTCCGATCCTGCATGGAGTATTGCAGTCACTTTTGGGATGGATCAGCTAAGTACCAACTAGCCGCGCTTGACTCGGTGGAACGCAGAGCTAAGAGGCTCATTGGCGACGTAAAACTGGTGGATGCCAAGCTTCATTGCTTGGCTCATCGCCGCAAGGTTGCCTGCTTGTCGGTCTTCTACAGATTGTACTTCGGAGAGTGTGCCCGAGAACTCCACGACCTCATTCCACCGGCCCCCTTCTACCACCGGACATCTAGACGCACTGCCAGTTACCATCCCTACCTGGTTGCTATTCCACCAATTCGCACTAAGCGCTTCCAAATGTCTTTTATAATGCGCACAGCAAAAGAGTGGAACTCACTACCTGCGAACTCAGAACCCATCACAAATAAAAAAAAAAAAAAAAAAAAAAAAAAAAGGGCAGAGTCTCCGATAAATGCCAGTCCACTCCAACACGATTCTGATCAAATCAGTATCTGGTGTGAATCTAACGAATGACCTTGAATGCAATGAAAGAAACATTTTTGCAGCCGTTATAGCCGAAAATGACAGCCATTACTTTTCTCTTACAAAATAAACAACATTACTTTGTTGTAAGTTTCTGAAATCCGTAACCTAGTCGTTGTAAAAAAGTTGTAAAAAAGTCCGGTTTCATCAAAATAAATACAAAATCATTTGGGGCCGAACTAAAATGATTGTTTTCAATGCTTTGCTACGATCTCAACTAGAATTTACCAGTATAGCATGGAATCCTATATACGCTGTACATTCGCAGCGTCACGAGAATATCCAGCGTATGTTTACAAGGCATAATTTCTTACGTGTCCCCAGCAAAATCCCACAGATGTCCATATGAACAACGTTTGACTTTCTTTCATATTAAGTCGCTTCAGTATCATCGCACTGTCCATGACTTTATTTTTCTTTATGAAATTGTCAATGGTTTTATTGAATGCGATCAAATACTTGAACGTGCCATGTTGTCAGTACCATATAATCTTCCCAGACAGCCAATATCGAGAGTTTTTGAACCATCCACCTGTAGGCGAAACATTAAGAGACACTCGCCAGTATCTCTTTAGGATGTGTATCTTCTATCTATACGTAGACGTATATAAAAGGCAAAAGTGATTGACTGATGTATCAACGCACAGCCCAAACCGCTGGGTCTAGATATTCCAAATTTGGCACGTAGGTTCCTTATGAGAGGTCTAGAGGTGCACTAAGAAAGTATTTCTCAAAATTCACCCTTCTAAGGGGTTAAAACGGGGGTCCAAAGTTTGTATGGGGCAACACGATTAATTAGACTATTTTATTCGAAACTTTACAGGAGTACTCCTGAGTGTTTCAGGTTTTATTCAGAATTCAACCCCTAAAAGGGGGAAATGGGGTGACAAAGTCTGAAAATCAACATGGGTATCGTTTGTACTATTTATCTGGTCGCGGATTACGAAAACAACAACGATTTTAAAATCCAACGTGGTGGACGTGAAATACCATCATCCTCTGTTGGGATGCGAGGGGGTTGAAATGTCTAAATATAAACATGGGTGTCGTTTTTATGGTTGTTTGGGACGTTAATTTCGAAAATTGCATCTATTTTGAAATTTAATACGGACATGAAAATTCTTGAATGTATGTATGTCAAATTGCAATTCAATCGGTCCAGTAGTTTCGAAGCAAATCGCCTGTAACAGACGGACGGATAGACAGCCACACAAGTGATCCTATAAGGGTTCCATTTTTTCCTTTTGAGGGGAACGAAACCCACGTTATCCTAATAGGATTTTAAATTAGTATTTGGTGCCATCTCGATCTTCGGCGATCGGTAGCTTGGCGAGCGCGGGCGGCGGCGGGAAGAGGACGGAGGAGTAGTCATTGGGAAATTTTCTGCATCCGTAATTAGTGCAATTCAAGGTGCTGCACGAAAGTGGTTGCCTGCTTGCTTTTTATAAGTTCAGGCTTGCTAGAATGCAAAAAATCGTAAGTACCTACATATATGTATATATCTAGTTGCGTTCCTCAATTATTCTTTAGTTAACATGAAATATAATTAATAAATATTATGTACATATACTCTATGTATGCATTAATTAACGTCACAAGATCTTCTTTTGCAGGCAGATAATACATCCATATCTATATATTATATAAAAGGAAACCGTTACTAACACACAGATAGTTTTTATGACGTAAGCGGAGGCTAAGAACGGATTTTTTGAAAATTTGACGTTTAAGGGGGTGAAAAGCTTGATATTGAATGAAAAATCTTCCTTGAGTTAATAAACTTGAAACTTTGTTTAGATACGTATCTAATTAAATGATAAAGTCACTTTGAGTTTTTCTAAACTACCCTCTAAAGGGGGATTGGGGATATCAAAGTTTGTATGGAGGAATTTTAACACGCGGTCCGATTTACTCGAAACTCAGTATTTATACTTGAGACCAAAAGTAAAGAATAACGTGTATGAGGGTTTTTCAAAAATCTACCCCCAGCGGGGTGAAAAGGGGTAGTCAATTTTACAGAGGAGGATTTTACTGCGTTGTTTGATTAACTCAAAAATTGGTATAAATAATCTTTTAGTCAAGTCATGAAAATAGTCCCTTAAAAGGGGTTTAGGGATGTTAAAGTTTGTATGGAAGAATTTTAAAGCGCGGTCAGGTTAACTTGAAACTCAGTATTTATACTTTTGACAGAGAAGAAACAATAATAAGTTTTAGGAATAAATAGACTTTGAGTCAAGTAATGGAAACCTTCCAAAAGTATTTTTAAAATACCACTCCTGTGGGAGTAAAAAGAGGGGATACAGTTTATGTGAATAATCTTATTTCTTAAATTTGAAACTTGGCAATATTTGCCTCAATGAATAATAAAGATTGACACTTTTAGTGTTTTTAAAACAACCCCTCACAGAGGATACCAAGATACAGGCTCAGCCTAGTTTGGCCCCACGGCTATTTCTACTTTGCTTGTTTGTTATTTTCATTGTATTATCTGTGTCTGTATGTTACCTGCCAGTCGATGGTATCTTTTCCGAATAAGGCATCATCTACAAAAAATTGGTTGAGTAAGATGTTTTTAGTTTCCGGGTACTTATCACCTTCGTCCATCGCTAGCTGTTGAAGAGTCTGGAGCACGTAAGATCGGAGCGAAATCCGGCTCGAAGGACCAAAATGTAAGGGCAGGCCCTTACATATAATGTTGAATGTTAATTAAATAAATGTTAATGTTCAAGAAGGTATTTAATGAGAAACTAATAGAAAATGTTATAAAAATGTTACAAAATGTTAGATGTTGCGTGAGCTCGATATAAAACCGAAGACTGACGTACTTACGTACGTGCCGATACTATATTTTATTAATTAACAATATTTGCAGTATTTTTAACTAGGCCAAAGTACAATGTGCGGTTGCTGACCGTACATTACCTAACTAGGGTGTGTGTAAATAAATTATTCTTGTTATTCTTATTATTTAGGGGTCTCAAAGATAGTAAGAAACAATTTTAACGCGCTGTCGGATTAACTGGAAAGTCAGTGCTAATATAGTCTAATTAAAGGTAATTCATATTAATATAATTAAAGGTAATTACTGACAGAGAAACTATTAAATAATATTTTGATGGAAAAACTTATTAATTAAAACATTTTATTTACATATGAGAGTCAACAGAATGACGCATGGTGGTAATTTTTTTTTTGAAAATCTGGTATAACTCGAAAACTATAAGATTTTGCGGAACATATGTTTCGTTATTTTGGGAGGTCTTGACCAAAGCTATCACCACCTACAGTATGTCGGTCGATTTCTGGGGCACCCTGTATATTTTGAAAGGACACTGATTTGAAGACGAGATATGAGGAATTTAAAATTTCTATAAAATTTCTGTACAAAACTTATTTTTCTCATATTTCATGTTTAAATCAATGTTCTTATTTAATATATATTTGGGAACCTAGATATTCTGTAATCAATCGGAATAAATACACAGTACCTTAAGAATATGTTTGATTTACAAATTATTTTGGTATTTCGTAAAGGATAGGCCATGACCAATTTTCATTCGGACAATTTTCATTCCGGTAGTACGTAATTTCCAACTAAAACGCGGGCGAAGCCGCGAGCAAAAGCTAGTTCTATATAACTAACTCAACTCAAAACTACCTGCAGTGCTATTCTGTACTCATCTCACCGTGAAAATTTAGGTGAGGTGAGCGTGGAGTGAGCTGTCAATAGTGTCAATAGTGGAATGACAGCTCACTTCACCTATGTATTCACAGTGAGATTTTTACAGAATAGACCGGCTGATTTGGGTTTATGTTCTTTGGTTCCCTGCCAAAATTTAAAACACTCTTGCGCAGTCATTTGAACAGACATTTAAATGGTCAAAACTGTTTTGTTTTTAACCGACTTCAAAACGGAAGAGGTTCTCAATTCTTCTGTATGTTTTTTTTTGTATGTTTGTTACGCGATTACTCAAAGACGGATGGACGGATTTATAAAATTCTTTTTTTTTTTTTTTTGAAAGGGTCCTAGGTTTAAAATTTATTTAAACCTAGGACCCTTTCAAATTAATTTATTATTAAAATTATTTATTTATTTAATTAATTTATTTATTATTAAAATTTATATGGGACCACCATATAAATTTTATTAACTTTGCTTAGGTATTTTTTTGAGTTAGCTTCAATAATGCGTATTTTTCTCAATTAGTCTATGTGGATGATAGTTTAATAACTTCCTATCACTGTTATTTACATAGCAGGTAGTGGTATTCGAATTCGTGTGAGGTAGGTACCACAACTAAAAAGTGAAAAATAAAAACTTTTTAGCAAAAAATAAAACCGACTTCCAAAACAAAACACTACAAAGTGAAAAATTACTTTAATTTCGGAAGTCGGTGGCAAAAAATGAAAATACAAAACCAAAGACACCAACTGACAGGCCAGTTGGCGTGGTTGGTTAAGATCCCACCTATCACGCCGCAGGTCGTGGGTTCGATTCCCATCCAGGACAAACATTTGTGTGCATGAACATGTCTGTTTGTCCTGAGTCTGGGTGTGATTATCTATATAAGTATGTATTTACAAAAAAAAAAGTAGTGTATGTAGTATATCAGTTATCTGGTTTCCATAGTACAAGCTCTGCTTAGTTTGGGATCAGATGACCGTGTGTGAAAATGTCCCAGGATATTATTATTATTATTTCTTTTATTTCGATTCTTTACATATAAATTATATTTTTAAATATTAGAATACAAAAATAAAAACATTTAAAAATATTAAAATAGAAATCCAACGGCATGGGGAACAGGGTCCAAGCTACCGGTGGTTAGGGCCCCAGAGACAGGAACCTCCTCACAATACGCGCCGTATCAAGGAGGACTGCCTTCTGGATCAGGCCCTTCACCCAGCCACCCAACGAGAGCCTCTTGAGATGTTGGTCGAGGCACTTGGCGTGCACCCAAGGACAACCCCCGGTTGGTGCAGGACTATTGTTGTGCGTGTAAACAAAACATATTGGGCTATGGGTCTGGGTGGCTAAAGTGGATTGGGTAACTTGAACTATGGAAGAACTATGTCCGCTACCTGACCAATGTTAAATATTATACACGGATAAAATGGCAGGGGGTGACTTGCACACTCAATAATGGGCCCCCGGAAACGGCCGCTAGCACATAGTGACGTAGCGACAAGGGGGCAACACTTCCTGAGATGCTTGAGGAGTGGAGAGGTATTCCACGGCTATCAGGACAATCCTGGAAGTACGGTCAAGATCCCTACCAGCACCTTACTGGAATACTTCCTTCCTCCGAGCACGTTTGCTCTTGCGAATCTCCACTCAAGCCGGCCAATAAAGGCAAGAAAGAGGTGGGAGCTCTGTTCCTCGTCAGTATTCACTCCAGCCGGCCAATAAAGGCAAGCCAGAGATGAGGACAAGATTTCTCTCGGGTGATAGGGTCCGTGGGGTCGCTACTGCCCAACAGCTCGCCACATGCTGCCCTACGGGTTTCTGTATCTCTCTTGGTCTGGCTCCACATCCTAGACCCGTTCCGGTAAAGTAAACTCTACCAGCACAGACCTAAAGTTCGGAGCGCGCAAGCCCCACCACGACGTCAACGTAGAGATACAGCGGTGGGGTTATTATTATTAACTACTGAAATCAAAGTTATTTTTCACTTTGTAGTGTTTTGTTTTAAAAGTCGGTTTTATTTTTAGCTATTTTTTTTATTAAATTCATATTTCTTTAATTTTATATAATTTTTAGATGTTGCTTTAATTAAATACCTATGTGAATGTCGTATATTCCTGCAATTGGTTTATACATCACAACTTATACCTATAGCTTTTATTAATTAATGTAAAATGAATATACTGTTGGCGTACCTATTTCAAATACTTAAATATAAATAAATATAAAACCTTATTTAAATACACTATGACGCAATTACTTGGTAACAATATAGTTACTGCAAATATTCATTAGCATATCTTTGGTTTGGTTTCAAAATTATTACTTAAATAAAGTTCATAAATAAAAGATACATATGTACAAATAGTAATAAATACTGCTATTGAAACCTGAATATATTTTGAATTGATTCAAAAGGAAAGAGGCAACGCATTTGCAATGTCTCAGCCGATCCATTCTGTAAAAATCGCACCGTAAATCGTAGGTGAAGGGACCTTGAAGTGAGCTGTCATTTGACCTGACGCTGGGGATTGACATTATTGACAGCTCACTTCACCTAAGTTTTCACCGTGTTATTTACCGTGATTTGAAGCAAATTGCATATCCATTGCTTTATATGTTAGACAAATTTGTGTACTCAGGAATGTAAATAACGCAATGAATGTTATAACGCAAAGAATGTTATTGAACTTTCAAAATGAAACCGATTCCGATAGATAGTGTGTTAAGAAATTGCCCCACATTGGCTGCAGTCTCAACATAGACAGCTCCTAATGGGGTACCTAGACGACGGGTCATGGACAATGTTGGCTGGTCTATCCTTAAATATAATATCACGATGAAAACATAAGTCAAATGGGCTTGAAGTGACCGGCTATTCTACCATTTGGTAGAAAAGCCGGCCTAGGGATTGATACTATTGATAGCTCACTTCAAGCTAACTCTACCTAAATTTTAACAGTAATATATTTTAGTTTTCCTTCTAATTATAAAGAAAAGAAAAAAATAAAGAAAATACGTTCATTTGCGGTAAATATGACGCAAAGAAAGAATACAAACACAGAATAGGACAATTTGGGGGAAAATATGCGTCACATCCACCCGAAACGTCCATTGCTTAGGATAATGCTGCGTCCCTATGCGAGATGCAGCGCTGGTTTTCAGCGACAGCCGGCGTTGTCGTGATGACGTCAAGCGGTGCAGCATCTATTGACAACATGACATCAAGACTGGTTTTCCCTAGGAGTTAGGAAGAGGTGTATCTGTAGTACACCCACATTTCGCCAGTTATGTTTAAGTTCCATGTTATAGGAGGCGAGCCTATTGCCATCTACCGGCACAAAATCCAGACTTCGTGCTGCTACTGAGAAATTCCAGATGGAAAAGTCCAATAACACTTTTCCCGACCCGGGAATCGATCCCAGGACCTCATGACCAGCAGTAGCGCTGGCGACTACTAGGGCGACGAGGCAGCCTTGACTTTTGACAACAATTCCCGGTAAATTGAAAACTAACCAGTATTTTACATGGAGCGACTGCCTATCTGACCTCACTCAACACAGTTACTGGGTAACACGATACCCCTTGGTAAGACTGGTTGTCAGACTATCGGGCTTCTGACGACCCGTAACGACTGTCAAAGATCCACGAATGACAGCTGGGACCCATGGCTTAACGTGCTTTCCGAGGCATGGCGGAGTCTTGATTATATAATCTATATATCCACGAACTGACCGTGGCAAGCGTAGCTTTACCTTCGATTGACCCGTGCGGCTGTTATCATTTAGCCACGACTCCCCCTCGATGTGTCGTTTACAACTCGTAATTTTATATTTGGTAATTATTCAATTGAGGGCATTTTAACATAAGTAAATTTGGTATATAAATTGGTGAGCTAAGTACGTACGTATATTGGCAATATTTATATTAATACAAATATACAGCTGAGCAAATATCTAGCCAATAAATTACTGACTATGTACTTATGACATTCTGTAATTCATGAGACATGTTATTTCACCTGTCTTTGGTGCCGATTCTCTTGTTCAAAGGATATTTTTGCGCTCTATTTAATATTTTTCCGACTAACAGCTGTTTAATTTTCTTACTGCATATAATTTATGATAACCCGTGAAAGAAAAACGTCAAACATTAAAACATCTGTTACAAATTACGAACAGACTAACGGAAATTTTATATATTATTTTTAAAACAAAGAACAATTGTTATGTAAAAATTATATATTTATCTTTGTTAAAATTTTGATTATACGCATGTCTGCGATGTCTGGGTATAAATTGGGTTTACTGGCCTCCAAACTTTCAGTTATACTTCTTTAGCCGCCCTAGACATCACCAAAATGAAGACTGTATTTTTGGTTGGGATTTTGGTAAGAAAACTTTTTGTTATATATTTTTGCCTTTTGCTAAACTCGCCACAAAATAATAGGTTCGTTTTGACAGCCCATATCGTTTCATATGCCAAAGAAAGACAAACGTAGCGGGACAAAGAGGACACCCTCATGTCAAAACGGACCTATTATTTTGTGGCGAGTTTAGTTTGTAACAAACTTCAAAAAATTATGAGGTTCTATGTTGGTATGCTATGTGTTTTAAAAAAATATTTTCATCGACTGGGGACTGTTTTTGAAAATACATTTTAGGGTTTCGTATCCTAAGGGTGCCAAACGGAACCCTATTACTAAGTCTACGCTGTCCGTCCGTCCGTCTGGCTGTCTCCTTAAACTTTTAAGTCACATATAAGGAACGGAACGTGTTTTTGAAACAGGACTATTGTCTGTTTTTTAATCTCCGAGATTAAATTGACAAGTGTAATTTGACCTTTATGATAATGTAATGTAAGTCAGTTTGAAATTTGTACTTGAAATTTAGTCTCCGATTTTAAAAAATGCACCATAGTGGTACGGAACCCACTCGCACTTTGTATTTTCATTTGGTATTTGAAGCTCGCGCGGCAATCCCATATGAGTTTTATTAAATTTGCTTTGGTAGTTTTTGGTAGTTTGGTAGTTTTTGAGTTAGCTTCAATAACACGTATTTTATCCACTTTGTGTATCATGTATATCGATAATGTTACATAACTTCCTGTCGCTGTCGTTTCCATAGCGATATAAGATTTGCGTGGGGTATGTACGACAAATAGTGAAAAATACAATACTCATTTCAATAACTTTAATTTCGGACGTCGGTGTCTTCGGTTTGATATTTTCGTTTTTTGCTACCGACTTCCGAAATTAAAGTTATTTTCACCATATAGTATTTTTTTTTTTGAAGCCGGTTGTTTTTTTTTTTTTTTGTAAAAATATTTTATACGTAGTATCAATGTGGATAGCTATAAGAGTAGGGGAAGACCAAAAAAGCGATGAATGGACTGTGCGACAGATGATATGGCTAGAAAGGGGCTGTCTACTGAGATGACGACTGATAGAGATATACTCGTAGGGAAGAAGAGGACATGCTTCGCCGACTAATGATAAATTGGGATAAAGGCAAAAGAATGATGACAAATATTCTATTACAAGATGGCCTGACGTGTTTGAGATTGAGACACAAAAGGGAAAAATCTCTGTGTCGAAATCAATACGCCTTAAATTTTATGACAGCCGCACGGGTCAATCGTCGATCATCGAGGTTAAGCTACGCTTGCCGGGGTCGGTTCGTGGATGACCATCCATTACGTAATCTAGACTCCTCCACGCCTCGGAAAGCACGTTTAGCCGTTGGTCCCGGCTGTCATTCTTAGATCTTTGACAGTCGTTACGGGTCGTCAGAAGCCCGAAAGTCTGACAACCAGTCTTACCTAGGGGTATCGTATTACCCTGTAACTGGGTTGTGGAGGTCAGATAGGCAGTCGCTCCATGTAAAATACTGGTATTCAGCTGCACCCGGTTACACGGGAAGCCGATCCCAACATAGTTGGGAAAAGGGTAACCTTGGTAAAACTGGTGGTCAGACATTCGAGCTTCTGACGACCCGTAACTACTGTCAAAGATCTAAGAATGACAGCCGGGACCAACGGCTAAACGTGCTTTCCGAGGCGTGGAGGAGTCTCAGTATGTAAAGATAGTCACCCATCCACGGGCCAGCCCCGGCAAGCGTAGCTTAACCTGATGGATCGACCCGTGCAACTGTTATTACTTAGCCACGAGCTCCTCACCGATTTAGCTATTTATTGTTTTAAAATGTTTGTAATAGTTCGAATCAGGTTCTTACGGATAGGAAAATTTCAAAAGGTGCCGGGAAAATTGGTGCATTTTCTACCTTATGTTAATTTTGTATGAATTACTGAAATTTGGCCAGGACAACGTTGGTCAGGTCAGCTAGTACACGTCAGGGTAGCCCGCGAAATTCAAATTTCCTTACGTTTTTTTGCAATTTGCACGTCAGTATTAGGTTGTAAGTAAACCTATGTTGATTAAAGAATGGTTTTCGACCGTAACAAATATGTATTTATAAAACTATAATCATTAAAGTCAGTAATACAACTCCTTAAGTTAGTATAATCCTCAAATGTCAATATGTCATGAAATAGTCATTCAATAGGATTACCTGGTCTTAAACAGTTGCATTGATGATTTAAATTATTATAATTCTGTAAATACATACTTGTTACGGTCGCGAATTATATTTTGATTAACATTAAACCTAATACTGACTTGCAAATTCTAAAAAACGTAACTAAATTGGAATTTCGCGATCCTGGCGCTTTCACCTTTATCCGTATAAAGCGATAGGTTCTTCGTTCCAACCTCCCAAAACCTCTCGACTTTCTATAAAACTTTTTTTGATTGATCAGTGACAATGTGATTGATGTAGTAGGTAATACCCGTCATTTGCCGGTATCCATTGAACAGTTCTAGCACCTTGTAGTTCTATAATTCTTTGGTAAACAATGTTACATATATAATTCTTTTTCACAGGTTAGCAGCGCCCTCTGCCTTCCGTTTGATAGTAAGTAGACTTAATTAATCAAATGTTCACACCACATATCATATTATTTGTCGTGTAAACTCAAAGTAACTGTAATAATATTTTACTGTTTTTAATTATGGCCCGCTGCACGCGTAGAAAGACCACCATAGAAAGGGGTTTTGTCGACGGAAGAATAGACAAAAATGACGTTTCCGTGTAGACTTTTAGACAATAAGACGACAACAAAGTAGAAAGAGTCAACTGCACTTTTGACGAAATTCACTTTTTTACATAATTGACTTAGAATTCTTTGTTTTATCATAGGATTTTTTTTTTCTATTTAATTTTCAATTTTTACTAATATTAAGTCACGAAGATAAAGACAACGACACCAATTTTAAATTACTAAAATTATTTTATTCTTATTTTAAAGTGGTTGTGTTGAAGTCGGTAGATTATTTTATAAAAAGTTTTTGACGGACTTGTGATCGAATGAGAGACTGTTTTTTCGTGAAATTGCCACCGCAGCTGCAGAGGTTGATGTTTGAATTCCATTTTTAGGCTCCCTAGGTGGCGGTCTAGATGGCGGTGCAAGTATAGTCGCAGGAGCAGCCGGGGGGCTAGGTGGCAGCGTTGGCGACCGCAGCTCAGGTGGCAGCAATGACATCAGTAGCACAGGTAAGTTTTGAATGAAAAAAATATTTTTCATTCAAAACTAAAGGAGATCTTCCAATTTTTCAAATCAAACCATCGTGGTTTGTGTTGGTAAATATTGCAAAACTTTAAAGCCAACATTTAACAAGAAATCACCAAATTGGAGCCAGATTAATTCAAAATGCCGTAAAAGGAGCACAAATGTGCCAACTCAGGAGTTAGTTATTTGACGGATATAATTTTATCGACTAAGGGCCTTTTCATAAGTCCCGGTTGCCGCGTAACCGTTGCCAACTGGCCGATAACACATTTAGCTTTCACACGACCCGATTTTGTTCTACTATTAGTATGATATTTTTTTACATATAACTAATATCCTAATGGCCCAGCAGTTAAGGCGTTCTCAAGCATGTGGGTTCAGATTCGGATAAATACTAATGTAAACTGTAATTTCTAAGTTTATCTTGGATATCACAGACGTCGGTAAAGGAAGAACATCGTGAGGAAAGCTGGACAGATAGTTAATATAAGTCTGAAATCGCCAAACTGTCACGAGCAAACGTGGTGATGAGAAGAGGCCTTTGCCGGGGATGTCACCAATGAAAACGCGATCAGCGCTCTAAACCACGCTCAAGAACTAGCAGTGTGGAATATTGAGACCGACAGCTCTTGAAATCCGTTTATAATTATGCTGATCTCGTCCATTTTGATTGGTGAAATTTGCTCTTAGTCATGAGGCTATTATTTGATTTTTTTATTATAATTTTTGAAACAGTGAGAGGTTCTGTTGAAAAATAGGTTCCTCAAACACTGAAAAATCCATGTGAGCCTAAAATAATTACATATCCTGCTAGAGTACCTACAGCAAGTATGCCCTTAGTTCAACCAGTCCTATAGTGTATTGTGTTAATTAATATTGAAGAAATACTGACAATAAACCAAGAACACTGTTACAAGTGCCTTTTGGCGCTCGATGACGTCGGCAAGGGGCGCTGTTGATAAATATTTGTGTAATTGTTTTGTGAAATGTATTGAAAAAAAAAACAAGATGGCGGCATTAGTTCCGATTATCGCCACGCGCCAAAATTACCTTGTGGCTCTATAAAATGATAATATGACGTCACATAACATCACGCCTGTGTTCACTGAAGGGTTAGGCAGAGGAGTATCTATAGTACACACACATTTCGCCAGTTACCTTTAAGTGCCATGTCTAGGGGGCGTATGTAGGCTGATATAATTTGAATTCTAGCAAATAAATCATTCTTTCATTCATTCAGGTAAATCAAATGGATCC
This sequence comes from Dicycla oo, assembly GCA_948252095.1. NCBI lineage: Eukaryota > Metazoa > Arthropoda > Insecta > Lepidoptera > Noctuidae > Dicycla > Dicycla oo. The sequence continues at coordinate 18,429,605 of OX411737.1, forward strand.
AACGGAAGTGAAGACTGTGATAAGTCAAATGATCAACAGCCCGGAAGTAAGTGTTTTGATATATATTTTTTTTTTTAATAAAACACCGATCCCTCACTCTCCTAGTCTGATCGGACGGTTGGCAGAAGAACAACGACTGTACTTGCTCTCCGAGACACGGGGACATTTAAAGCGTGCGGACCAGTTAAAGCGCGATCAGCGCTCTAAACCGCATTCAAGAGCTGTCAGTGTGGAACATTAACACTGACAGCTCTTGAAATCCGTTTAGATATTCTGATCGCGTCCAGTTTCGATGGTAAAATTTGCCCGTAGTCAGGAAGGCTATTATTAAAAATATATATATAACTTAATTTTGAAACTGTCAAAGGTTCTAAATATAAAAAAAAGTTCCTCACACGTTGAAAAATCCGTACGAGCATAAAATAATTACATATCCTGCTAGAACAGCAAGATTGTCCTTAGTTCAACAAGTCCTAAAGTGTGCTGTGTTAATTAATGTTGAAGAAATAATGACAATAAACCAAGAACACTGTTACAAGTGTCTTTTGGCGCTCGATGACGTCGGCAAGGTGCGTTGTTGGTAAACACTTGTGAAATGTATTGAAAAAAGAAAACAAGATGGCGGCATTAGTTCCGATTATGGCCACGCGCCAAAATTACCTTGTGGCGCTATAGAATGATAAAATGACGTCATATAACATCACGCCTGTATTCACTGAAGGGTGCGGCAGAGGTGTATCTATAGTACACACACATTTCGCCAGTTACCTTTAAGTGCCATATCTAGCTGACATAATTTGAATTCTAGAAAATTAATCATTCTTTCATTCATTTCAGGCCAAGTTGATGGAGGAGACCAGGGCAGTTATCGTTCATACGTGGGACCTGTTGTTGTGTTTAAAGATGTTGGAGTACCAAGTGGTGTCCCTGGTGCAGAAAGTAAGTTTTTGGTCCTTTTTATTATTTCGTTTATTCATATTTTCTTTTCTTATAAAATACATTTTTAAATATTTCTTAAAAAAATATTTAAAAAAATATATATAATATAGTAGTCCGCCGGTGTCGGGAGCAGGGTCCAAGGCACCGGTGGTTAGGGCTGCAGAGATAGGAACCTCCTCACGATGCAGGCCGTATCAAGGAGTACTGCCTTCTGAATCTGGCCCTTGATTCAACCGCCTAACGAGAGCCTTGAGAGATGGTGGTCGAGGCTTTCGGCCATCAGGCCATTGGCCGTTACGACAATCGGCACAATGACAGCCGAGCTCACATTCCATATGTCAACAACCTCGTGTGCTAAGTCGAGATATTTTATTTGTTTCTCTTTCTCAGCTTTCATGAGGTTCTCGTCATGTGGAATGGTAACATCGACTATCATTGCGCGGCGCGCTAATCTATCTATCACTACTATGTCAGGCTTATTGGCGACAATAGTCCTGTCAGTAATGATAGACCGATCCCAGTACAACGTCACATGGTCATTTTCGAGAACTGGGTCGGGCACATACTTGTAATATGGTACTTCAGATTCCACAAGTTTATATTTCAAAGCAAGTTGCTGGTGAATAATCCTGGCGACTTGGTTATGCCTGTGCAAGTACTCGCCGTTAGCCAGACGAGAACAACCAGAGATAATATATGTCTGATGGACTCATGGTCCTTTTTATTATTATTATCAGTCGCTTGTATCCTACTGCAGGGCAAAGGTCTCCCTTTGCTCCTTCCAATTATTGTTATCTACTGATATATGTAGCCAATCTTTAAGAAAAGAGTCCAGTTCGTCCCGCCATCTCTTCCCGTGCCTGCCGCATTGCCGTTCGTTGCTGTTTGGGTCTCACAGTGTGGTATTTTAATAATAATAATAATGTTTATTTACTCAAAGCAATACATAGACACAGTGGCAAATACTAAACTTATACTTATTAACATTGTTTGAACAAAAGTTAAAAAGGCGACAAAAATCTATAAGCACATAAATATAAACCCTGTCTCTCAAACTAGGAGGCATGTATTTTAAGAGACAGTGTTCAGCCAGATGGTTTATTTAAGCTTGGCATCCATATTGACTACATCAGAAATTTGTGTTTTAGAACGCAATATCGAGTTTCTTATGCGATCAGCGAGTTTAACTCCTAGGATACTGAATTCTATTGCTCTCTGAAAGACCCCGAGTGTGGACTTTGGTGCACATCCTCTTCCCTCATTCTCATAGTCTGATGTGACGGCAATTCGATACGACCGGGTAGAGATCAGGCGTAGGACCAACGGCTTTACGTGCTCTCGGAGCACGGGAGTGTCACTTTTGCACTGTTATTTCTCCTGCGTACTTGGCTAAGCTTAGTTGACATTGGTCGCCGCGACCAAAATTCGGTCGGTAGGATATAATTTTTAGTTTTTTTTTTTTTATAACTCAGTTTCCAAAACCGTGAGACAGAGTGTACAATTTCTTGTTAAACCATAGAAAGATAGGTACTAAAGTTTAAATTTTGAAACATACAACGTAGGACATATTGAATGAGGGTATTCAATATTTGATTCTCGTTCTAAATATTGAAAACACTTCCGTAAAATAATAAAAATCTGACAATAAACCAAGAACACTGTTACAAGTGTTTTTTGGCACTCGATGACATCGGCAAGGTGCGCTGTTGGTAAACATTTGTGAAATGTATTGAAAAAAAAAACAAGAAGGCGGTATTAGTTCCGATTATGGCCACGTGCCAATATTACCTTGTGGCGCTATAGAATGATAATATGACGTCACATGACATCACGCTTGTATTCACTGAAGGGTAAGGCAGAGGTATATCTATAGTACACACACATTTCGCCAGTTACCCTTAAATGCCATGCCTAGGGGGCGTATGTAGGCTGATATAATTTCTAGCAAATAAAAAATCATTCTTTCATTCATTCAGGCAATGATAATGGATCCAACAAGAGCACTCCTGGTGGATCAAAATCCGTAGGTGAAGACTGTGATGATTCAAATGGTCAACAAACCGGAAGTAAGTGTTTTGGTTTTTTTGTATAAAATACCGGTCCCTCACTCTCATAGTCTGATGGAACCGTTGGCGCAAGAACAACGGCTGCACTTACTCTCCGAGACACAGGGATGTCACTAATAAAAGCGCGAAGAGCTGTCATTGGGGAATATTGACACTGACAGCTCTTGAAATCCGTTTAGATATGCTGATCGCGTCCAGTTTCATTGGTGAAATTTGCCCTTAGTCAAGAGGCTATTATTTAAAAAAAAATATGACTTAGTTTTAGAAACTATGAGAGGTTCTAAATATTGAACAAAAATGTTCCTCAAACACTGAAAAATCCGTGTGAGCATAACATAATTACATATCCTGCTAGAGTACCTACAGCAAGATTGTCCTTAGTTCAACCAGTCCTACAGCGTGCTAATTAATATTGAAGTAATAACCGAGCCCAAAAGTCACTTTTACAAGTGACTTTTGGCGCTCGGTGACGTCGATAGGGGGCGCTGTTAGTAACATTTGCGAAATTGTTTTGTGAAATGTTTTGAAAATACAAGAATTATGTTTAATAATAAGAATAATTTTATTTATTTCAGACTTAGTACTAGTCCATAATTATACACTCATATAAATCAAACTAAAAACAGATAAAACTCGAAAATAAAATTGTGACTAAATAAAATCCAAATAATAATAATAAGAAAAATAATAATAATTAAAAATGTCAACAATTCTACCTGCCCCCAAGCCCGATAAACGGGTGCATGTAAGGCCTGCCAGTGCTGCATGAAAGGCCCGTCCAACCTGTTGGCAACAACGGTAAGAAGACTGTTGCCGCTGCCCCGCACTCTACTCACTATCGAGGTCGCCCTCTTACGCATGCTGGCATAAAAACAGTCTATGCGGACGCTCGCGAACATGCCCGATGCGCTGCAGAAGCGAGGCAGCCGCAGCTTAAGTCCCATGTAGGTAATAAGGGGCGTGTGTAGGCTGATATAATTTAAATTCTAGCAAATAAATCATTATTTCATTCATTCAGGCCAAATTGGTGGACCAAGAACGAGCAGTCCTGTTGGATCTGTGGGACCTGAGGCTGAACAGAAGGGTAATGGAGGACCAAGTGGTGTTCCTGCTGCAGGAAGTAAGTTTTTGATCCTTTTTATTATTATTATCAGTCGTTTGTATCCTACTGCAGGGCAAACGTCTCCCTTTTCTCCTACCAGTTACTCCTATCTACTGATGTATGTAGCCAATCTTTAAGAAAAGAGCCCAGTTCGTCCCGCCATCTCCTTCCATGCCAGCCGCGCCATGCGACAGATGTGGCCAGCCCAGTTCCATTTCAGCTTGGCAGCCATATGACCTACATCACAAATTTGTGTTTTGGAATGCAATATCGAGTTCCTTATGCAATCATTGAGCTTTGGTGCACATCCTCTTTCCTCACTCTCATAGTCTGATGTGACGGCAATCCGATACGGCCGGGGAGAAATCAGGGGCAGGACCAACGGCTTTACGTTCTCTTCGAGACACGGGAGTGTCACTTGGCTAAGATTTGGAAACACTTCTGCAAACGTTTAAAAAACCGCGTGAGCATAAAATAATGATAAAGACCTACAGCAAGTATGTCCTTAGTTCAACCAGTCCTACAGTGTAGTTTGTTATATAATATTGAAGAAATACTGACAATAAACCAAATACACTGATACAAGAATGTTTTGGAGCTCGATGACGTCGGCAGGGGCGCCGTTGGTAAACATTTATGCAATTGTTTTGAGAAATGTATTGAAAAAAAAACAAGAATTATGATTAAGTCCCATGTAGACAAATAAGGGGCGTGTGTAGGCTGATATAATTTGAATTCTAGCAAATAAATCATTATTTCATTCATTCAGGCCAAGTTGGTGGACCAAGCACGAGCAGTCCTGTTGGATCTGTGGCACCTAAGGCTGAACAGAAGAGTAACGAAGGACCAAGTGGTGTTCCTGCTGCAGGAAGTAAGTTTTTGATTCTTTTTATTAATATTCTCAGTCGTTTGTATCCTACTGCAGGGCAAAGGTCTCCCTTTGCTCCTTCCAGTTATTCTTATCTACTGATGTATGTAGCCAATCTTTAAGAAAAGAGTCCAGTTCGTCCCGCCATCATCCGTATGTAGGCTGATACAATTTGAATTCTAGCAAATAAATCATTATTTCATTCATTCAGGCAACGATAATGGATCCAACGGCAGTTCTGGTGAATCAAAACCCGTAGGCGAAGACTCAAATGGTCAAGGAAGCGGCAGTAAGTGTTATGATATTTTTTAAATAAAACAGTGATCCCTAAATCTCGTGGTCTGATGGAATAGTTGGCGGAAGAACAACGGCTGTACTTGCTCGTACTTGCTGTTTAGATATGCTGATCGCTTCCAGTTTCATTGGTAGAATTTGCCCTCAGCCAGGAGGCTATTATTAAAAAAAATGTTAGCTTAGTTTTGGAAACTGTGAAAGATTCTACATATAGAAAAAAAAGTTCCTCAAACATAGAAAAATCTGTGTGAGCATAAAATAATTACATAGACTGCTAGAGTACCTTCAGCAAGTTTGTCCTTAGTTCAACCAGTCCTTCAGTGTGCTAATTAATGTTGAAGAAATATTGACAATAAACCAAGTACCTCTTTTACCAATACCACTTTTACAAGTGACTTTTGGCGCTCGGTGACGTCGGTAATAATCATTCGTGCAATTGTTTTGTGAAATGTATTGAAAACACAAGATTTAGTTTAAGTCCTATGCAGGTAATAAGGGGCGTGTGTAGGCTGATATGATTTAAATTCTAGCAAATAAATTATTATTTCATTAATTCAGGCAAAGTTGTTAAATCAAGCACGAGCAGTGAAACGAAGAATGTTGAATCCGTGGAATCTGCGGGTGTAAAGAAGAGTAATGGAGGTCCTAGTGGTGTCCCTGCTGCAGGAAGTAAGTTTTTGATCCTTTTTTTATTGTTATCAGTCGTTTGTATCCCACTGCAGGGCAAAGGTCTGCCTTTTCTCCTTCCACTTATTCTTATCTACTGATGTATGTGGCCATCTTTATGAAAAGAGACGTTCGTCCCGGCGTCTCCTCCCGTGCCCGCCGCGTTGCCGTTTGCTGCTGTTTGGGTCTCACAGTGTGGTATTTTAAGCCCATAGCTCATTCGACATGCGATGGATGTTGCCAGCCCAGTTCCAATTAAGCTTGGCAGCCATATGACCTTCATCAGGAATTTGTGTTTTGGAACACAATATCGAGTTCCTCACACTCATAGTCTGATATGATGGCAATCCGATACGACCGGGGAGAGATCAGGCGCAGGACCAACGGCTTTACGTGCTCTCGGAGTCACAGAAGTGTCAACCTTTGCACTGTTATTTCTCCTGCGTACTTGGCTAAGCTTTGTTGACATTGGTAGCCGCGACCGTAATTTGGTCGGTAGGATATTATTTTTTGTTTTTTTATAGCTCAGTTTCCAAAACTGTGAGACAGAGTGTACAATTGGCTTGATAAACCATAGAAAGATAGGTACTAAAGTTTAAATTTTTAAACATACAACGTAGGACATATTGAATGAGGGTATTTAATATTCGATTCTCGTTCTAAATATTGAAAACACTTCCGTAAAATAATAAAAATCTGACAATAAACCAAGAACACTGTTACAAGTGTCTTTTGGCGCTCGATGACATCGGCAAGGTGCGCTGTTTGTAAACATTTGTGAAATGTATTGAAAAAAAACAAGATGGCGGCATTAGTTCTGATTATGGCCACGCGCCAAAATTACCTTGTGGCGCTATAGAATGATAATAATATGACGTCACATAACATCACACCTGTATTTCACTGAAGGGTAAAGGCAGGCACTGAGGGGTAAAGGGTAAGGGCAGAGGTGTATTTATAGTACACACACATTTCGCCAGTTACCTTTAAGTGCTATGCCTAGGGGGCGTATGTAGGCTGATATAATTTCTAGCAAATAAATTATTCTTTCATTCATTCAGGCAATGATAATGGATCCAACAAGAGCAGTCCTGGTGGATCAAAATCCGTAGGTGAAGACTGTGATGATTCAAATGGTCAACAAACCGGAAGTAAGTGTTTTGGTTTTTTTTACATAAAATACCGGTCCCTCACTCTCATTGTCTGATGGAACCGTTGGCGCAAGAACAACGGCTGTACTTACTCTCCGAGACACATGGATGTCACCAATAAAAGCGCGATCAGCGCCCTAAACCGCGTTCAAGAGCTGTCATTGGGGAATATTGACATTGACAGCTCTTGAAATCCGTTTAGATATGCTGATCGCGTCCAGTTTTATTGGTGAAATTTGCCCTTAGTCGAGGCTATTATTTAAAAAAATATATGATTTAGTTTTAGAAACTATGAGAGGTTCTAAATATTGAACGAAAACGTTCCTCAAACACTAAAAAATCCGTGTGAGCATAAAATAATATACATATCCTGCTAGAGTACCTACAGCAAGATTGTCCTTAGTTCAACCAGTCCTACAGTGTGCTAATTAATATTAAATTAATATTGAAGTAATACTGACAATAAACCAAGTACACTTTTACAAGTGACTTTTGGCGCTCGGTGACGTCGATAGGGGGCGCTGTTAGTAACATTTGTGAAATTGTTTTGTGAAATGTTTTGAAAATACAAGAATTATGATTAAGTCCCATGTAGACAAATAAGGGGCGTGTGTAGGCTGATATAATTTGAATTCTAGCAAATAAATCATTATTTCATTCATTCAGGCCAAGTTAGTGGACCAAGCACGAGCAGTCCTGTTGGATCCGTGGCACCTAAGGCTGAACAGAAGAGTAATGAAGGACCAAGTGGTGTTCCTGCTGCAGGAAGTAAGTTTTTGATCCTTTTTATTATTATTATCAGTCGTTTGTATCCTACTGCAGGGCAAAGGTCTCCCTTTTCTCCTTCCAGTTATTCGTATCTACAGATGTATGTAGCCAATCTTTAAGAAAAGAGCCTAGTTCGTCCCGCCATCTCCTTCCATGCCTGCCACGCCATGCGACAGATGTGGCCAGCCCAGTTCCATTTCAGCTTGGCAGCCATATGGCCTACATCACAAATTTGTGTTTTGGAATGCAATATCGAGTTCCTTATGCAGGGCAAAGGTCTCCCTTTTCTCCTTCCAATTATTCTTATCTACTAATGTATGTAGCCAATCTTTAAAAAAAGAGGCCACTTCGTCCCGCCATCTCCCTGCCTGCCGCGCCATGCGACAGATTTGGCCAGCCCAGTTTCATTTAAGCTTGGCAGCCATATGACCTACATCACAAATTTGTGTTTTGGAATGCAATATCGAGTTCCTTATGCAATCAGTGAGCTTTGGTGCACATCCTCTTTCCTCACTCTCATAGTCTGATGTGACGGCAAACCGATACGGCCGGGGAGAAATCAGGGGCAGGACCAACGGCTTTACGTTCTCTTCGAGACACGGGAGTGTCACTTGGCTAAGCTTTGGAAACACTTCTGCAAACGTTTAAAAAACCACGTGAGCATAAAATAATGATAAAGACCTACAGCAAGTATGTCCTTAGTACAACCAGTCCTACAGTGCACTTTGTTATATAATATTGAAGAAATACTGACAATAAACCAAATACACTGATACAAGAATGTTTTGGAGCTCGATGACGTCGGCAGGGGGCGCTGTTGGTAAACATTTATGCCATTCTTTTGAGAAATGTATTGAAAAAAAACAAGAATTATGATTAAGTCCCATGTAGACAAATAAGGGGCGTGTGTAGGCTGATATAATTTGAATTCTAGCAAATAAATCATTATTTCATTCATTCAGGCCAAGTTGGTGGACCAAGCACGAGCAGTCCTGTTGGATCTGTGGCACCTAAGGCTGAACAGAAGAGTAACGAAGGACCAAGTGGTGTTCCTGCTGCAGGAAGTAAGTTTTTGATTATTTTTATTGTTATTATCAGTTGTTTGTATCCCACTGTAGGGCAGAGGTCTCCTTTTTCTCCTTCCTCTTATTCTTATCTATGATGTATGTAGCCCATCTTTAACAAAAGAGTCCAGTTTGTCCCGCCATCTCCTCCCGTGCCTGTCGCGTTGCCGTTCGCTGCTGTTTGGGTCTCACAGTGTGGTATTTTAAGCCCATAGCTCATTCAACATGCGATAGATGTTGCCAGCCCAGTTCCAATTAAGCTTGGCAGCCTATGACCTTCATCAGGAATTTGTGTTTTGGAACGCAATATCGAGTTCTATGCGCAATCAATGAGTTAAACTCCTAGAATATTTAGTTCTGTAGCTCTCAGACAGACCCCGAGTGTGGACTTTGGTGCACATTCTCTTCCCTCACTCTCATAGTCTGATGTGACGGCAATCCGATACGACCGAGGAGAGATCAGGCGCAGGACCCACGGCTTTACGTGCTCTCGGAGTCACGGGAGTATCACCACCTTTGCACTGTTATTTCTCCTGCGTACTTGGCTAAGCTTTGTTGACATTGGTCGCCGCGACCGAAATTCGGTCGGTAGGATATTATTTTTAGTTATTTTATAATTCAGTTTCCAAAACTGTGAGACGGAGTGTACAATTGGCTTGTTAAACCATAGAAAGATAGGTACTAAAGTTTAAATTTTTAAACATACAATGTAGGACATATTGAGTGAGGGTATTCAATATTCGATTCTCGTTCTAAATATTGAAAACACTTCCGTAAAATAATAAAAATCTGACAATAAACCAAGAACACTGTTACAAGTGTCTTTTGGCGCTCGATGACGTCGGCAAGGGGCACTGTTGGTAAACATTTGTGCAATTGTTTTGTGAAATGTATTGACAAAACAAGATGGCGGCATTAGTTCCTAATATGGCCACGCGCCAAAATTACCTTGTGGTTCTATAGAATGATAATATGACGTCACATAACATCACGCCTGTGTTCACTGAAGGGTTAGGCAGAGGAGTATCTATAGTACACACACATTTCGCCAGTTACCTTTAAGTGCCATGTCTAGGGGGCGTATGTAGGCTGATACAATTTGAATTCTAGCAAATAAATCATTCTTTCATTCATTCAGGCAACGATAATGGATCCAACGGCAGTTCTGGTGTATCAAAACCCATAGGTGAAGACTCAAATGATCAAGGAACCGGCAGTAAGTGTTATAATATTTTTTAAATAAAACACTGATCCCTAAATCTCGTGGTCTGATGGAATAGTTGGCGGAAGAACAACGGCTGTACTTGCTCGTACTTGCTGTTTAGATATGCTGATTGCTTCCGGTTTCATTGGTAGAATTTGCCCTCAGTCAGGAGGCTATTATTAAAAAAAAAATATTAGCTTAGTTTTGGAAACTGTGAGAGATTCTAAATATTGAAAAAAAAAACTTCCTCAAACAGAAAAATCTGTGTGAGCATAAAATAATTACATAGACTGCTAGAGTACCTTCAGCAATATTTTCCTTAGTTCAACCAGTCCTACAGTGTGCTAATTAATATTGAAGTAATACTGACAATAAACCAAGTACACTTTTACAAGTGACTTTTGGCGCTCGGTGACGTCGATAGTAATCATTCGTGCAATTGTTTTGTGAAATGTATTGAAAACACAAGATTTATGTTTAAGTCCTATGTAGGTAATAAGGGGCGTGTGTAGGCTGATATGATTTAAATTCTAGCAAATAAATTATTATTTCATTAATTCAGGCAAAGTTGTTAAATCAAGCACGAGCAGTGAAACGAAGAATGTTGATTCCGTGGAATCTGCGGGTGTAAAGAAGAGTAATGGAGGTTCTAGTGGTGTCCCTGCTGCAGGAAGTAAGTTTTTGATCCTTTTTTTATTGTTATCAGTCGTTTGTATCCCACTGCAGGGCAAAGGTCTGCCTTTTCTCCTTCCACTTATTCTTATCTACTGATGTATGTGGCCATCTTTATGAAAAGAGACGTTCGTTCCGGCGTCTCCTCCCGTGCCCGCCGCATTGCCGTTTGCTGCTGTTTGGGACTCACGGTGTGGTATTTTAAGCCCATAGCTCATCGACAGATATTGCCAGCCCAGTCCCAATTAAGCTTGGTAGCCATACGACCTTCACCAGAAATTTGTGTTTTGGAACGCAATATCGAGTTCCTTATGCAATCAGTGAGTTAAACTCCTAGAATATTTAGTTCTGTAGCTCTCAGACAGACCGCGAGTGTGGACTTTGATGCACATTCTCTTTCCTCACACTTATAGTCAGATGTGATGGCAATCCGATACGACCGGGGAGAGATCAGACGCAGGACCAACGGCTTTACGTGCTCTCGGAGTCACAGGAGTTGCACCTTTGCGCTGTTATTTCTCCTGCGTACTTGGCTAAGCTTTGTTGACATTGGTCGCCGCGACCGTAATTCGGTCGGTAGGATATTATTTTTTTTTTTTATAGCTCAGTTTCCAAAACCGTGAGACAGAGTGTACAATTGGCTTGTTAAACCATAGAAAGATAGGTACTAAAGTTTAATTTTTTTAAATACAGCGTAGGGCATATTGAGTGAGGGTATTCAATAATCGATTCTCGTTCTAAATATTGAAAACATTCCGTAAAAAATTAAAAATCCGCGTGAGCATAAAATAATTACATATCCTGCTAGAGTACCTACAGCAAGTTTGTCCTTAGTTCAACCAGTCCTACAGAGTACCTACTGCGTTAATTAATGTTGATGAAATACTGACAATAAACCAAGAACACTGTTACAAGTGTCTTTTGGCGCTCGATGACGTCGGCAAGGGGCACTGTTGGTAAACATTTGTGCAATTGTTTTGTGAAATGTATTGAAAAAAACAAGATGGTTCCTAATATGGCCACGTGGCAAAATTACCTTGTGGCTCTATAGAATGATAATATGACATCACATAACATCACGCCTGTATTCACTGAAGGGTAAAGCAGAGGTGTATCTATAGTACACACACATTTCGCCAGTTACCTTTAAGTGCCATATCTGTAGGCTGATACAATTTGAATTCTAGCAAATAAATCATTCTTTCATTCATTCAGGCAACGATAATGGATCCAGCGGCAGTTCTGGTGAATCAAAACCCGTAGGTGAAGACTCAAATGGTCAAGGAACCGGCAGTAAGTGTTATGATATTTTTTTTAAATAAAACAGTGATCCCTAAATCTCGTGGTTTGATGGAATGGTTGGCGGAAGAACAACGGCTGTACTTGCTCGTACTTGCTGTTTAGATAATTATGCTGATTGCTTCCAGTTTCATTCGTAGAATTTGCCCTCAGCCAGGAGGCTATTATTAAAAAAAAATGTTAGCTTAGTTTTGGAAACTGTGAGAGATTCTAAATATAGAAAAAAAAGTTCCTCAAACATAGAAAAATCTGTGTGAGCATAAAATAATTACATATCCTGCTAGAGTACCTACAGCAAGATTGTCCTTAGTTCAACCAGTCCTATAGTGTGCTAATTAATAATAAATTAATAATTAAATTAATATTGAAGTAATACTGACAATAAACCAAGTACACTTTTACAAGTGACTTTTGGCGCTCGGTGACGTCGATAGGGGGCGCTGTTAGTAACATTTGTGAAATTGTTTTGTGAAATGTTTTGAAAATACAAGAATTATGATTAAGTCCCATGTAGACAAATAAGGGGCGTGTGTAGGCTGATATAATTTGAATTCTAGCAAATAAATCATTATTTCATTCATTCAGGCCAAGTTAGTGGACCAAGCACGAGCAGTCCTGTTGGATCCGTGGCACCTAAGGCTGAACAGAAGGGTAATGAAGGACCAAGTGGTGTTCCTGCTGCAGGAAGTAAGTTTTTGATCCTTTTTATTATTATTATCAGTCGTTTGTATCCTACTGCAGGGCAAAGGTCTCCCTTTTCTCCTACCAGTTACTACTATCTACTGATGTATGTAGCTAATCTTTAAGAAAAGAGCCCAGTTTGTCCCGCCATCTCCTTCCATGCCTGCCGCGCCATGCGAGAGTTGTGGCCAGCCCAGTTCCATTTCAGCTTGGCAGCCATATGACCTACATCACAAATTTTTGTTTTGGAATGCAATATCGAGTTCCTTATGCAATCAGTGAGCTTTGGTGCACATCCTCTTTCCTCACTCTCATAGTCTGATGTGACGGCAATCCGATACGGCCGGGGAGAAATCAGGGGGAGGACCAACGGCTTTACGTTCTCTTCGAGACACGGGAGTGTCACTTGGCTAAGCTTTGGAAACACTTCTGCAAACGTTTAAAAAACCGCGTGAGCATAAAATAATGATAAAGACCTACAGCAAGTATGTCCTTAGTACAACCAGTCCTACAGTGTACTTTGTTATATAATATTGAAGAAATACTGACAATAAACCAAATACACTGATACAAGAATGTTTTGGAGCTCGATAACGTCGGCAGGGGGCGCCGTTGGTAAACATTTATGAAATTGTTTTGAGAAATGTATTGAAAAAAAAACAAGAATTATGATTAAGTCCCATGTAGACAAATAAGGGGCGTGTGTAGGCTGATATAATTTGAATTCTAGCAAATAAATCATTATTTCATTCATTCAGGCCAAGTTGGTGGACCAAGCACGAGCAGTCCTGTTGGATCTGTGGCACCTAAGGCTGAACAGAAGAGTAACGAAGGACCAAGTGGTGTTCCTGCTGCAGGAAGTAAGTTTTTAATAAAATATTAACAATAAACCAAGAACACTGTTACAAGTGTCTTTTGGCGCTCGATGACGTCGACAAGTGGCACTGTTGGTAAACATTTGTGCAATTGTTTTGTGAAATGTATTGAAAAAAACAAGATCGCGGCATTAGTTCCTAATATGGCCACGTGCCAAAACTAACTTGTGGCGCTATAGAATGATAATAATATATGACGTCACATAACATCACGCCTGTATTCACTGAAGCGTTAGGCAGAGGAGTATCTATAGTACACACACATTTCGCCAGTTACCTTTAAGTGCCATGTCTAGGGGGCGTATGTAGGCTGATACAATTTGAATTCTAGCAAATAAATCATTCTTTCATTCATTCAGGCAACGATAATGGATCCAACGGCAGTTCTGGTGTATCAAAACCCATAGGTGAAGACTCAAATGATCAAGGAACCGGCAGTAAGTGTTATAATATTTTTTAAATAAAACACTGATCCCTAAATCTCGTGGTCTGATGGAATAGTTGGCGGAAGAACAACGGCTGTACTTGCTCGTACTTGCTGTTTAGATATGCTGATTGCTTCCGGTTTCATTGGTAGAATTTGCCCTCAGTCAGGAGGCTATTATTAAAAAAAAAAATATTAGCTTAGTTTTGGAAACTGTGAGAGATTCTAAATATTGAAAAAAAAAACTTCCTCAAACAGAAAAATCTGTGAGAGCATAAAATAATTACATAGACTGCTAGAGTACCTACAGCAATATTTTCCTTAGTTCAACCAGTCCTACAGTGTGCTAATTAATATTGAAGTAATACTGACAATAAACCAAGTACACTTTTACAAGTGACTTTTGGCGCTCGGTGACGTCGATAGTAATCATTCGTGCAATTGTTTTGTGAAATGTATTGAAAACACAAGATTTATGTTTAAGTCCTATGTAGGTAATAAGGGGCGTGTGTAGGCTGATATGATTTAAATTCTAGCAAATAAATTATTATTTCATTAATTCAGGCAAAGTTGTTAAATCAAGCACGAGCAGTGAAACGAAGAATGTTGATTCCGTGGAATCTGCGGGTGTAAAGAAGAGTAATGGAGGTTCTAGTGGTGTCCCTGCTGCAGGAAGTAAGTTTTTGATCCTTTTTTTATTGTTATCAGTCGTTTGTATCCCACTGCAGGGCAAAGGTCTGCCTTTTCTCCTTCCTCTTATTCTTATTTACTGATGTATGTGGCCATCTTTATGAAAAGAGACGTTCGTCCCGGCGTCTCCTCCCGTGCCTGCTCTCATAGTCTGATGTGATGGCAATCCGATACGACCTGGGAGAGATCAGGCGCAGGACCAACGGCTTTACGTGCTCTCGGAGTCACAGAAGTGTCAACCTTTGCACTGTTATTTCTCCTGCGTACTTGGCTAAGCTCTGTTGACATTGGTAGCCGCGACCGTAATTCGGTCGGTAGGATATTATTTTTAGTTTTTTTATAGCTCAGTTTCCAAAACTGTGAGACAGAGTGTACAATTGGCTTGATAAACCATAGAAAGATAGGTACTAAAGTTTAAATTTTTAAACATACAACGAAGGACATATTGAATGAGGGTATTCAATATTTGATTCTCGTTCTAAATATTGAAAACACTTCCGTAAAATAATAAAAATCTGACAATAAACCAAGAACACTGTTACAAGTGTCTTTTGGCACTCGATGACATCGGCAAGGTGCGCTGTTGGTAAACATTTGTGAAATGTATTGAAAAAAAAAACAAGATGGCGGCATTAGTTCCGATTATGGCCACGCGCCAAAATTACCTTGAGGCGCTATAGAATGATAATAATATGACGTCACATAACATCACACCTGTATTTCACTGAAGGGTAAAGGCAGGCACTGAAGGGTAAAGGGTAAGGGCAGAGGTGTATCTATAGTACACACACATTTCGCCAGTTACCTTTAAGTGCCATGCCTAGGGGGCGTATGTAGGCCGATATAATTTCTAGCAAATAAATTATTCTTTCATTCATTCAGGCAACGATAATGGATCCAAGAGCAGCTCTGGTGATTCAAAACCCGTCGGTGAAGACTGTGAAGACTCAAATGGTCAAGGAAGTGGAAGTAAGTGTTTTGTTTTTATTTATGTATAAAAAAATACCGTTATTTTACGCTCATAGTCTGATGGGACCGTTGGCGCAAGAACAGCAGCTGTACTTACTCTCCGAGACACAGGGATGTCACCAATAAAAGTTTTTTGTTTTTGTTACCAGAAAATGGTAGCGTTTTTATTGAATTTGGTATGTTAATGCACATAATATAGGTACGTATAGCTGTTTTTATCTGTAAACGAGATTCGTCCTCGGTTGAACTAACTTATTAGTATACATAGATCATGGGGCAAAGTAGCTCTAGTAATATAGGTCTAGACACTTTTTTTTTTGCATTACGAATGATTGATCAATCTCCACACAACGATCCGACAGGATAATACCATACCTTAGAGTGGAGGTTACATAGCCGTGGAAAGCCATTATTGGCTTAAAGGGTATATAAAATTATTTATTTTAACACAAATGTCTTTTAAATGATTTTTTACGAGCAAAATTTATCTAAATTTATTCCAAGAAACTTAACAGAGTCAGTTTCATCCAGGACGACCCCTTTTAAGATATATTTAGGGCCAACGGTTTTGATCGATAGGTATGAAATTGCATACATTTTTACTGGAGGATCAAGTGTTGTTGATGATTGTGAAGGAAGTAAGTTTTTGATCTTTTAATATTAATCGTTTGTATCTCACTCCATCTGCGACATAGCCATTTCATACAACACATTTCAAAGAAAGACAGTGCCTAGTTAATTGAATGCAACTTCAGTTGTAGTTTATTTGGTAAACATTACTATACACTTTATACCAGTTCAACAGCCGCACGGGTCGATCCATCAGGTTAAGCTACGCTTGCTGGGGTCCGTGGATGGGTGACCATCTTTACATACCGAGACTCCCCGGTGCCTCGGAACAAACGTTAATCCGTTGGTCCCGGCTGTCATTCGTGGATCTTTGAAAGTCTTTACGCGTATGTAGAAGCCCGAAAATCTGTGAACCAGTCTAGCCAAGGGGTATTGTATTACCCAGTAACTGGGTTGTGGAGGTCAGATAGGCAGTCGCTCCATGTAAAATACTGGTATTCAGCTGCATCCGGTTAGACTGGAATTCGACCCTAACTTAGTTGGAGAATGGTTGTCGGTATTATTAATAATATAGCCTATGTATGTGTACCGAATATGTTACAGCAACATTTTACCAATTATGTTTAGATCCCATGTAATAGCGAACTTATTATTGTCATTTACACCAGGCACAACTCTAGACACCATTCTGTAAACTTAGTTATTCTTATTAGGAATACCAATTACACTTTACCCGACGTAAATATACCAAAGTCTTCATTAGTCACATGTTTATTTATTTATTATTTATATACAATATTTTTTTATTTATTTTGGTTGCATAGATCCAGCCCGTCTTTGCTGCCCTCTCCTAGTGACGCCCTAAGCCGAGATCCGTACCCCATTGGGGTTGCTTAAGCATCTAGTCGCTTAGTTTATAAGGCATCCACAGGAATAAGACCGGTTCAGCAGCCAACCAAACGGTGAAGGAAAACATCGTGAGGGAACCAAACATGTGACATCCACCAACCCGCACTGGGTCAGCGTGGTGGATTACGGCCCACTCCCTCTCGTAGAGAGGTCTGTGTCTCAGCAGTGGAGACATTACAGGCCTGCCAGCCAGTTGACCTGCGGGACGCATAATATTGTATAAAAAATGTTAAATTGCAACTTTTGTTACAGCGGGATCCAAAGGCAGTGATGTTGCTGGAGGGGATGCAGGAGCGGGAGCCGATAAAGTTGCTGGAGGGGGTGTAGGAGGGGGACTCGGTAATTTTATTATTATTACAAGCATAAGACATCACGCTTAAACAATGTGGGGATGACAATACTACAATGAGTTAAAACACTGACAATATATTTATAATTCATAGGAGTAGGTATTTTGAAACTAACATCAGCATCAAAATGAAAAGGGTTATTTTTTATCAAACAAACTAAAAACAAGGTGGGCCAAAAGTAATGTCATAAGGTGAATTGAGTGCCATTTTGTTGATAATTAAAAAAATTGGGCTCTGTTTTCAGGGAAAGATTATTTAAATGTGTATAATTGATGACATTAAGTGAGGAGCTCGTGGCTAAGTAATAACAGCCGCACGGGTCGATCCATCAGGTTAAGCTACGCTTGCCTGGGTTGGTCTATGGATGGGTGACCATCCTTTCATACCGAGACTCTTCCGTGCCTCGGAAAGCACGTTAAGCCGTTGGTCTTTCGTGGATCTTTGACAGTCGTTACGGGTTGTCAGAAGCCCGAAAGTCTAACAACCAGTCTTACCGAGGGGTATAACTGGGTCGTGGAGGTCAGATAGGCAATCGCTCCATGTAAAATACTACTCAGCTGCATCCGGTTAGACTGAAAGCCGACCCCAACATAGTTGGGAAAAGACTAGGCAGATTGATTGAATTGATGACATTAAGTCGAAAAAATTATATCGGTCAAATGACCACCTCCTGAGTTGATGCACAGTTGTGCTCATCTCACGGCGTTTTAAATCAATCTGGCTCCAATTTGGTGAGTTCTTGTTCAATGTTGTCTTTCAAGACTTGCAAGGTTTGTGGTTTGTGTTGGTAAACGCGAGAATTCAAAAAGCCCCAAAGGAAGAAGAAGTCTGGCCCCGTCAGATCTGGCGATCGGGCCGGCTAAAACGGGAGATTTCCCGTTTTAGCGATTTGATATTCCGGGCCGTGTCTCGAAATCTCCGTCATTGCCTGAGTGGTGTGTAGCTTCATTGCATTGTCAACTAATTCTCTATCTGTCTACAACATAAGTGTAATATCACAATGACATTATGACGCCATTTGCAAAAATTATGACACATTCATATTAAGATATTACTTTTGCCCCACCTGGTGGTAGCGAGGTGCCGCTCTTTTGGCCTACTATAGGTTTCGCCAATCTTTGAGTAGCTATAGTGACTAAACTATTGGATATATTTGATTGAATTTTTGTATGCATAGCATACTGGGACTGGGAAATCATTAGATATATGGCGTGTAATTTACTGTCATATTACCGTCTCCGCCTTGTATAAAACAATTTATTTTTTATACAAAAAATAAACAACCGACTTCCAAAAACAACACTACAAAGTGAATTTAACTTTAATTCCGGATGTCGGTGTTTATGTCTTCGTTTTTTTTTCTCACTTTTTAGTAGTGGTACTTTTTTTTGGGAAAAGACGGGGAGTGTGGGATTTTTACCTCACTAAAACCATCCCAGTGGTCACCATCACACATGGAAGGGGCACCATTATCTCTCTAAAGACCTCCGGAACCCCCATCTGTCTGTTAGGGCACATCTCTGGAGAGACTGTAAAGGGGTCTCCCCGAAACCTATGCAAATGTGCAAGCCAGCACGTGACCATTGTGCGCCATTTTCCCTGAGGTCACTCAGTACGCGGACAGACTCCCCACTCTGAGCGCCCGTGACCCCGAACTCCCACCTGCCTTAAAGGATGCAGGTGAGGTTTTGGCGTGTTAGATATCGAGGCGGTTGCCTCCCCGACGCCTTCTTCTCCGAGCTGGATTAGGCCTCTCACGATCCCGCTCGGCAGCCTCCTTCTGAACCATCACAGTCTTACAAAAGGAGGCCATTTCCCTCCAGTTTCCGTATCCGCCAGCATAGACCCAACTACTGCTGGCAGAGATAAACCTGTCTTTCAGAAGTCCATGCAGGGCATTCCCCGAGCGTGTGCTGTGTGGAATCCAGGACGCTTCCACAATGGTGGCAATTTGCCGTGGCCTCTCGCCCAATCTTGTTCAGGTACTCACCGAAGCAACCGTGCCCGGTTAGCACCTGAGTGAGCCTATACTTGTGGTACCCATCCCACACAAATTCGTCTGCTGAGATAGAGGGTTTTAGGCTATAGGTTGATAGATAGGTTGTTTTTTTCTATGTTTGTATCATAGATTATTTATACAATTTAGTTTGAAAATTATTTTCCTGTGTGTCTCAATAATTAAGAACTTTTTCCTTCTTTCTTGTTTTATGCTAATTGTGATATGTTTATCAGGTGGTGGCGCGCAATTAGTAGTCAGTCTTGGAGGCTCGCTTGGAGCTAAAGGCGCAGACGCAGCCGGTACGTAAACATGGATAACTATATCGCACACCTAGATCAAAAGTAGCACAACTCAAAATAGGTGCCTCTTTTTTCAGGCACAGTAAAAAACGTTTTACTCGTTTTCTATTTGATCAATTTAAAATATTTTTGTATGGTGTTGTAATTCATTAATGGAGATTGGTACCCATGTGTCTTTGAAGTCAATCAGTCAATGCAGTTTTCGACGCAGAGTCCGATAATCGCAATAACTCGATTTTGGATTATTTTGAGTTGTGCTACTCTTTATCTAGGTGTGCGATATATATATTTATTTATTTTTGTATACAAGGTTTTGTTTCACACTTTTTACTTGTGGTACCTACCCCACACAAATTCGTATGCTGAGATAGGGGGTTTTTGGCCTCGTACTGGATAATTTTTATACTGTAGTTTTTTTCTATGTTTGTATCTTGATATGATTATACAATTTAGCTTGTAAATTATCTTCCTATGCGAGTCTCAATAACTTTTCCGTTCTTTCTTCTTTTATGCTAATTGTGGTATGTTTAACAGGTGGTGCCGCGCAATTAGCATCCGGTTTAGGCGGTTCGCTTGCAGCTGGTGGAGCAGGCGCAGCCGGTACGTAAACATGTATAATTTTAGTTATTAGTTTTTTTTGTTATTGTATAAAAGTTTTTGTTTCACACTTTTTACTTGTGGTACCTACCCCACACAAATTCGTATGCTGAGATAGGGGATCTTGGCCAAGTACTGTAAAGTAAAAAGTCCTTATTCTTTCTTTCTTCTTTTATGCTAATTGTGATATTATGTCTAACAGATTTAGCAGCCCGTACTGCAGTTGACACCGGATGTGTAGGCGGTACGTAAATATATACCTAATTATAACATATCGCCGGTATTAAAGGAATACCCAGGACCTCACCCTCAGTAGTTGATTTCGCGACCACTAGACCAAAGTCTTATGTTTAATTGCAAAGGTCCGATCCAGCCTGTCCCCTTGCTCCTCCAGCGTCACCTTGAGCGGAGATCCGTACCCCACAGGTGGTGCCCTTAGCGTATAGTCGCTTAGTTTATAAGGCGTCCACGGGAATAAGCCCGGTTAAAACTGTGAAGGAAAAAAAAACATCGTGAGGAAACCGGAATGTCCTAGAATCAAAAATTCATCTACCTGCAGTGGGAACATTATAGGCTGAATCTGCAACAGCTGAGGAGGTCCTCAGTTGAGCTGCGGGATACCAGATATATATAAAAATGTTAAATTGCAACTTTTATTACAGTGGGAGTCGGCGTCGGAACAGCTGACGATGTGGGAGTGGGAACCGGTAATTTTATTATTATCACTAAGATTAAACATCACGCTTAAACAATGTGGGGACGACAATACGATAATGAATTGAATTGACACTGGCAATATTAATGCATAGGAGTAGCTATTTTAAAACTATAAAATAAATCCTAACATCAACAAGGTTTTTTTTTCAAACCAAGTAAATAGTAGGGCCGAGTGAATTAAACTATTGGCTATACCTATTAAATTGCCGATTTATATAGAAAAAAAATGAAACATTTTTTTTTAAAGAAATATTGCCGATGCACTTTTGCCATTGTAATGAAAGTTCCTTCATGCCTCTGCTACACATAGATATCCTGGGAACGGGAATCGATAAATTCTTTAAATGCGCTTTTCACCGCCTCGTTGGATTTGAAATTTTTCCCCAGGGCTCATTGTTGAGATCAAAATTTCCAGAACGGAAGCGATCAGGCCAAAGACGCACCATGCGTTCACTTGTGGTACCTTGTCTATACACGTCGTTAATATTGTGTAGTCTTGTTGCGTTGGTGGTTGTTACGACGGAACTAGTATTCGAAAATAGCGTGCAATTTCGATTTTTCCATGGTTACAGAAACATCGATAACCAAGAATAATCGAACGGCGGGAAAACAAATGAACAACTGATTATTTTTGAAATGTCATGCTATATTATAAAATTAATGTGAATTTGGAATTCTAAACAGAATGAAAGATATTGATCTTCACACTAGCCGGTAACTAAAATCAGCAATTTCATAGGTAAAGACTTGAATAATTGATTGAATTATTGTGTGCTGGCTGGGAAGTCTTTAGATAATATAATCGCAAAAAAAAAACAGCCGTTCCCTACATTTGACGAGTTATGCGAACATAGATGTAGGGAACAGCTGATTTTTTTTCGCGAATTCAGGTTTGGTCCCACAGTAAAAGTTGTTCATAACGATGACTACAATGACCCCTTAAGAAGTTGTTAGTGTTTTAAATTACATCTTGTATATTATGAAGTGTAATTTAGTGTATTGCCGTCTCCACCTTGTATAACACTTTTTTTTTACAATATAAAACAACCGACTTCCAAAAAAAAAAACACTGCAAAGTGAGAAATAACTTTAATTTCGGATGTCATTGTTTTAAATGTTTTTGTTTTGGGCTACCCCCGGCACCGATTTACAAAATTCCGAATCAAAAAATTTGTCCGCATCGCTGTCAACAGGAAAAGTGCCCAAAAGGCGTGGTCTCAAATCACCAACCTGTCTTAGCCATACCCGTCTTAGAAAAGGACCTATTAGATATAGTAGTAAGAGTAAACGAGACAACATAATACATTATCTCTATCTCCTTCGCGCATGCAATTTTTTTTGTCTGGCTCCAATTCGGCTGCCCCATTTCAAAACCTAGTAAAGGACACGTTTTACAAAAATCGTTTTATTCCATAATCTTGCTAACCTAGTAAGTAAGTCCTTACCAAATACAAAAACACAGCGTTAAAAACTCAAAGAAATGGGGCAGCCAAATTGTTAGCCAACAACAGGAGCCGAACAAAACGACTGTTAAATTTCTTTGGAAACTGTTACCATACTACTGGTAGCAATTTATTGTGACTTTGACAATCACGACAGACTCTTGCTATTTCATAGCAAATATCTATGAAATTCTCTATTACGTTATTCATTATTTATTCATTTACAGGTCTTTAAAGATTGAACTGCAAAAAAAATGGTAAATAAGTTTTCTTGAATATTTTTATATTACAGAATCTGCTCTGTTCTAGATAAATGTGTTGCCATCTTTATGTATAAAAATGGGTAGGATTTATTTGTCAAAATAAAGAAACAATTCGATAGATTTAAAGGCTTCTTTATAAAAAAATTCTGCTGCTCATATTTATGAGCAGCAGAATTTTTCCCCATATAATCATAAATCCAGGTAACTTATATAAAACAAAATCACACCTTACCTATAGTACACCCACATTTCGCCAGTTATGTTTAAGTCCCATGTAATAGAGGGCGAGTCTATTGCCTTCAACCGGCACAAATCCAGACTCCTGACTGCTACTGAGAAATTCCAGATGGAAACACCCAATACCCCAGAACCTCATGCTCAGCAGCAGCGCTTACGACCACTAGACCTATAGAAGTCCACTGTTAACTTAACGACATCATTTTGTTACAGATTCCGGACTTGGACAACAGCAAATGAAAATTAAATATTAGAATAACCTAGAAATCTTGTAATAATTGTTACAATAATTGTATTGCGATTCATAAATAAAAAACGTTTGTAAAACATTCCATTTGTCATTATTTTTGTCTGCTATTCATCATCATTTCAGCCGACGTCCTCTGCTGGACACAGAGGCCTATCCCAAGCGTCCCCACAAAGACCAGTCCTATGCTTCGCCCATCCAATGAATTTCGGCAACCTTGTCCAGGTCATCAGCTGTGTGGCTTGCGTTAGTTTAAATATCTAAAGAGCAGCGCATATATGCCCAAACCCTAATCCACTCAACAAGCTCTACAAGTTGGCCCGTCTCGCTCCACCTATCTTGCGAAGGGAAGTCACATGCGCACTTGAGAATAAATAATAAAAAAACATAAACAAGAAGCCGATACCCGACATCCCCTCTACGAACACACTACAGCCCCAGGTAGATATAAGAGCCGGAAGAGTTTCCTCCGCTGTATCCCCCCAGTCCCTTGCTCGGGAATGAAGTGCCAGCTGGTGGCGTAGCTGAGCCAGTAGCTTTAAACTCCCCTGATAATAATAATCACTCCAATTTGATCCAGCATTTTGCTGTCCTCCCCCCAGCGACGCCCTAAGCCGAGGTCCGTTCCCCACAGGGGGAGCCCTTAGCGTGTAGTCGCTTAGTCTGTAAGTTTTATGCCCCTGGCTGGAGGCTTTGAGTTCACTTAAGGCAGCCACAGGATAGTCCGGTTAAGTAGCCGTACGGCCTCTCTAGGCCAACTACGAGATGCCATTTATAAAAAAAAAAACTCTGCTGTACATAGGCTATTCATGATCTAAGGTGAGAAGATACCTGTGGGAAATTTGTATTTCCCACCACTCGACTTCGTTCAGCCCCAGGAGCACCTACCGCCCGGACGTGACCTGCAGTGGCGTATATGGAAGGCAATCAATTGACTGCGGACCCAAGTAGGCCGCTGCAAGCTCAATCTAATGAAATGGGGGATTATTGATCCAACCGACACACAAACCGAATGCGGTGCTCCTGACCAAACCATGCCCCATGTTGGCATGTACAAAGCGTCTTTCGCCGCACTATGAAACGCCACTGATATCGCGACTGGCGTAGCCACCTACTGGGCCCAACTCATTTGTGCTCGGTTCTTATAAACAAAAACGAATGGTTTTGCTTACTAATGGTAGCTTTTTATAGCCAAACTACATTATATACATTTTATTTTACAAGTACAGTGACAGACTACAGACTAAGACATTTCAGTACAGCTATTTCAATATACAGTACCTACATAAATCTGAAGTCCAGTTATCACTGTACACAGCGTTCAATGTCTAATCTGTTTCATTAGTGACAGTTAAGGTTAGCTAGTATAGAGGTTAATAAACGACAAAGTTGTAATTACAATGTATGCAGAGAATTTCTAAATTCTTTAATCAAAATCTAAATCTAGAGTAATTAGGCAGGCCAGTTGGCGTGGTTGGTTAAGATACCGCCTATCATGCCGCAGGTCGTGGGTTCGATTCCCATCCAGGACAAACATTTGTGTGCATGAACATGTCTGTTTGTTCTGAGTTATGTCTGGGTGTAATTATCTATATAAGTATGTAGGTATTTACAACAAAAAAAAAGTAGTGTATGTAGTATATCAGTTATCTGGTTTCCATAGTACAAGCTCTGCTTAGTTAGGGATCAGATGACCGTGTGTGAATAATGTCCCAGGTTATTATTATTATTATTTTTAAGATATTTCTGACATTTCTCGGGACCCTGGTGTCCCAGACCTTTGGAAGGCGTACGAGGAGCCGAAGCCAACTGGCAGAGGCCCCTTAGATAATTTTAAATGATGAGGAGGCACCAACCGACGATTATCCCTGTATGCACTATGCAAGTGCACCCAAGGACGACCCCCGGTTGGTACAGGACTATTGTTGTACGTGGAAACAAAACATATTGGGCTATGGGTCTGGGTGGCTAAAGTGGATTGGGTAACTTGAACTATGGAAGAACTATGTCCCCTGCCTGACCAATGTTATATATTATACACGGATAAAATGGAAGGGGGTGTCTTGCACACTCAATAATGGGCCCCCGGAGACGGCCGCTAGCACATAGTGACGTAGCGACAAGGGGGCAACACTTCCTGAGGTGCTTGAGGAGTGGAGAGGTATTCCACAGCTATCAGGACAATCCCGGAAGTACGGTCAAGATCCCTACCAGCACCTTACTGGAATACTTCCTTCCTCCAAGCACGTTTGCTCTTGCGAATCTCCACTCAAGCCGGCCAATAAAGGCAAGAAAGAGGTGGGAGCTCTGTTCCTCGTCAGTTTTCACTCCAGCCGGCCAATAAAGGCAAGCCAGAGATGAGGACCAGATTTCTCCCGGGAGATAGGGTCCATGGGGTCGCTACTGCCCATCAGCTCGCCACATGCTGCCCTGCGGGTTTTTGTATCTCTCTTGGTCTGGCTCCTCATCCTAGACCCGTTCCGGCAAACTCTACCGGCACAGACCTAAAGTTTGAAGCGTGCAAGCCCCACCACGACGTCAACGTAGAGATACAGCGGTGGGGTTATTATTATTATTATTTTCCATATTTCTCGGGACCCTGGGGTCCCGGACCTTTAGAAGGCGTACGAGGAGCTGAAGCCAACTCGCAGAGGCCCCTTACAAAATTTTAAATGATGAGGAGGCACCAACCGACGATTATCCCTATATGCGCTATGCAAATGCATCCAAGGACAACCCCCGGTTGGTGCAGGACTATTGCTGTACGTGAAAATAAAACATATTATTATTATTAGAAACGCGTCTGATTAATGAAGTAAGTATTCGTTTAATTGTGCCTTTTATAGTAATGATAATCTGTACTTGACTAATTTGTAAAACTTTTCTAACGACGCGACGGCGTTAAACAATAAAAAAAAACTGAAAAGTAAAAAGCACTAGTGCGAAAAAGTGGCACTTACCGCACAATTTGGCTGCTTGGAAAACGCTCGTTTCGAGCACATGCATTAACTTACAACTACAACTCACACACATACACACACACACACACACACACACACACACACACACACACACTCACACACACATACACTCATGCATTGACTTATTGCAACTAAGTGATACTAATATAGTTTTAATTTTTATTTATTATCATAATTGTTATTATATGTGTACTTAGGTTAAGGTATTTATGTAAGGGTCTTTGTACCCTGATAATAAATGGCTTATTATTATTCGTTTATTAATTATTTCTTTCTTTTAAAATACATTTTTAAATATTTCTTAAAAAAATGTCGGAATTCGCTATATGCTTCTTACTTTTTTATTCTTTATTTTCCTATTCATACGTTATCATCACTTGCTAGTTATGAGAAATGGCTACCTGTCTCACTTAAATAAAATCTGGTTTAAACTCCCACTCTCATATTCCTCTTCTCTCAGAACTCCTCAACTTTTCCACTTTCACTCATTCTGATTCCATTGGACGGCCACTACTTAATTCTACTCTCATCCACAGGTCTCTGATGGCAACGTGAAACTCCTGCAACGCTTTGGCAGCACACCATATGTTGGAAGAGTCCTGAGTGTTCACCTGACAGTGAGGTGAATACAACGACGGGCATCATTTAGAGGGCACGCACTCATATTTGCTCTCTTCCAGATTTTTGAAGTCTACGCTTCAACCCGAGCAGCATGTTGGGGATCGAACCCAACACCTTGCGCGTGGTCTGCATGAGCAGGCGGCGTGATCAGCGCGTCATCGGCAAGCTGAGGCGCGGCGAGGCGGTTTCATGGTGGATTGACATCCACCATGAAACCACTCGCTTCCACGGACTCCACCGCGACGGACGATTCTCCCTCCGAATTAAATCATTTTACTCTTTGTCCGGGAAAGATTGCCTATATATTTCATACAATCCACTCTTTGTATTGCTTGCCGCGCTAACACGAGCCGTATGTATCATGAGAACGCGATCGAGTAAGTAGGTATAAAAACTCTCGAACTAGATTCGCGAGTGGTTACCTCGCGCATTTGTATTTTATCAAGACAAACTCAGCGAATTGTGTTAAACAATCTTACTACCTTTTATAAACGTCCATATTTTTCATTAGGTATATAAAAACAAGGAAAAAACGTCTGTTTTGTAGCTAAATTGACTAGACATTATGACAAGAGATTTTTCTATCCAGCAAAGTTAATCTAATCGTATTATTAAAAGCAACTGCATGTCCGCCAGATCTTTAAATAAGATGGTATATCGTTTTTTCAGAATTTTATAACACTGTTTGTTGAATACAAGGTGAGTCCGGTGTTGTATGCTGCGGATTCCCCCGTCATTCATCGGTTCATTTTGTAGGTAGGAGGCATACGAGTACGAACGCAGCATCTTCCTGATGATTGTCACCAACACCCTAATTGCATGACACGCTTTCAATCATAATTCAAGGGTTTTGAGGGAAATTTTTGCTTCATAGGGGATTAGGAATTGATCATCCATCAATTTATCACTTCAATTACGCTTGGTAGACGATCAATTTGCGCGTCAATGTGCATCAATCACGTAAAAATTGACAATTGCAATTGATTGTTTCGGGGACCCTATACAGGGTGAAATTGAATTCATGGGCAATTTTTTTGGGGGTCATTGTACTTATCATTACTTAGTACAAAACTGACCCCCATGTTCAAAAGTCATTTATTTACGTTACACGTAAGTACGTGTTTGGGTAACAGAAATTCATACGTGTACCAAATTTATATTTAATCGGTCTATTAGATTCGGAGCAAATTGGCTGTGACAGACGGACAGACAGAAAGACAGACAGACACACGAGTGATCCTATAAGGGTTCCGTTTTTTCCTTTTGAGGTACGGAATTCTAAAAATATCAATGTATCACTGCATCATTTATAAATCTGCTGTTCTTTTTTTACCGAATTGTTAATAAACTTTCGTTGGTGACCTTAGCTCAATTATTTAATTTATGCCTTGATCACACCGCACACACGTACCGAGTACATGGGCGAGACAGCAAAATGATACTAGGCCGAGAGAGTTGGGAGGAGGAGTGGGTGTTTACACGTCTTTTAACTTGGCACCGAGTCAGTCAGTCAGTTCACAAAAATCGCAGGAAACGGTAGCGTGCTGCAAGCGACGCGAGGGTGCCGAGTGGCGAGATACACCGAGTGCATGTGGGCAAGCGAGTCAGTGCGGGAAAGCGCGGGATTGGGCACTGGGTTTATTAAAGGGATTAAATATAATGATCACCATAAAATACTTTGATACCCTAAGCTTTTTGCACTTCAAATTGTATTCAAACACCAAATGTAGTAAATGATCACCAAATCTTAACGAGCGAATTATTGCGTTAGGTTAGGTTAGGTTTTTTTTTTTTTTATTTGTTTGATTTGCTTTTCATGTTCTTTCTAGGTTAGGTTAATAATGATTAGTTTGTAGTCTAGGATAGCAAGATGTTGAAACATTTTGTTTATAATTTCACAATAAAATGGAGTTTTAACTTTAGTGATCATTTACTATTTTTGGCAGTATTTTACTTTATTTGGTGGTAAGTTAAACATAAGCCTTTATTAAATACGTTCGAGTGACTGTCTCGCCCTTTAACTCGGCAAAGAATTCGGTGAGGTATTTATAGGTACCGAGCACTCGGCCGAGAGCACTGTACTCGGTACGTGTGACCAAAGCATTAAGAGGCTACCGAGCGCACAGTGGCGCCCTCATCGTTTGTTTTATTTCTTTTAATTTAAAAAGAAAATGCATAAAATAAGCACGTTAAGTTGTACTCCACAAGACTATACGTTATTATTATTATAAACAGTAGTTTTATATTGTTAAGTTTTATTGTAATCATTAAAAAGGAAAAAAGTGGCCACCATTTCCCGTTTTAAGGATTACAATAAAACTTATCAATATAAAACTACTGTTTATAATAATAATAACGTATTGTCTTGTGGAGCACAACTTAACGTGCTCATTTGCTGCATTTTCATTCTAAAATAAAAGAAATAACCAAACAAACGATGAGGGCGCCACTGCGCGCTCGGGAGCGTCTTAAGAGGATTGTGAAGCGCCGGTACGCGGCGCGATTTTTAGAGGCAATTGCCTACATTTCATACAATTATTTACATAAATATTGTTTCGGGCGATAACGTTTTTACTCCCCTAAACCTTTACGAAATGAGACAATTTTATCTTATTACATTCAGTGTACTTTAATCTAGGTCTGTACGTTTTTCGTTTTTAGTATTTCAATTTAATTTAATTTAAAAAAATAAAAATGCTCGAGGATGTTTTTATGTCAAAAATATAGATATTTAGATGCTAATAACTTATATTGTATACAATATTTTCTTTATAATAAAAACGCGCGGACCTAGTTTTTCATTATACCAACAACATTTCCAAAAAATATGAAAATGAAACTCTGTTTACGGGGAGAAAAACGTTATCTCTTTTTGTATGAAAATTTACAGCTTCACAATCCTCTTAAGGAAGTAACGTTATAGGTATTGTATTATCTGTGGTTATAGTAACGTGTTTTTCGATAGCTCGGTACATTCGATTCGAGTGGAAGAACAGACGCCAGCACATCAAGCTACTACAATCTGTCAAATTTCTTTAATAGATTTTAGGTTTAAGGTTATTTGGAAAAATTTGACAGTTTCAGGTAGCTTGATCCGAAAAAATTGGTTCTGAATAAAAATAACAAAATACAAAAATCACATCATTTATTTACCACATTGAAACAACAAAAAGAAAAAACTTAAAATTAAATAAATCAAAAATACTTATTTCTAATTGATTCTTAATGAGTTTAAAGGGTTCACACGCTGCAAATGGTAGTCTTTAAAAAAAAAACTCAGCCGCCAAATAGATCAACTGTCAACTATTATTATTTGTCAAGCCACGAATTCTGTTATTCAATTCGATGGTTTTTTGTAGTAATTTTAATCATCCAATCACAACTGCTCAATTTTGAAAGGTCAGAGATTTGAACAGGGTTTCAAAAAGGAACACCCCATTCGCAGTACAATACCTACATATTACAAGGTCAAATTAAATTAGCTAGCGAAACGATATTTATACCAATCATGTCTGCGGAGTTTCGCAAAACATGATAAAACAAAAAAAAAAAAATATTTGAAGTCACTTAAAAATCTTTTTTTGTGTAGGTAAAGTACACAAACGTGATGGGTATCGATATCCCAACACGATAAAAAATATATTATCAACTAACAATACTACCAGCGGTCATTGCCCAAAAAAAAAAAAACAAATCGATTTTGTCTTGTTTTGTTTTGATATCGATACCCATAACGTCTGCGGAGTTTCGCTAGCTAATTTAATTTGACCCTGTTTATACGAGTACATACAAGTAGGAATAGTGGACCTCGTAATAGTCAATTGCTTTACTACTTTTGACAACAACAACTTGAAACTTCATTATGTTTGAAAGAACAAAATAAAGGAAGAAAAATAGGTTTATTTCTCGCAGAAACACTTTTCAGTAAACAGCCTAGCCTTTTTAACTAAACGGCGGCGTTCAAGTAGCGACCTGAATGATATTCAATTATAGGTTAGGTTGGAACTGTAACCAACCACACGCGAGCCGTATTGGTCGCAGTAACTAAGCCAGGACATCCCGATCAAATGGGTTGTTAGGTTAGAACTGATACCAAAAGCGCGCGAGTCGAGCGAACGGTTCCGCGGGAGCGGCCGGCGATCACTACTTTCAAAGGCTAGGCTGCGGCGACACGGGCACGCCACAATTGCGGCGATAAGTCCCCTCTTTGAGGAGTGGTTAGAGAGGCGTCACGGCGTCCTCACCTTCCGCCTGACGCAGGTCCTCACCGGACACGGTTGTTTCGGGAGGTTCCTGTTTCGCATAAGGCGGGAGGAAACGCCCGGGTGTCACCATTGTGTGGATCGCCCAGAGGACACGGTGGAGCATACAGTGGAGGTCTGCCCGGCTTGGGCAGAGCACCGCCGTGTTCTCACGGAGGCGATCGGCGGCGGCGATCTCTCGCGTCCGAGCCTGGTCCAGGCCATGGTGCGGAGCGAGAGTGCATGGGAGGCCGTCACCTCCTTCTGCGAAGCGGTAATGCTCACGAAGGAGGAGGCGGAACGCGTGAGGGAGAGGCAGCCTCACGCTCTCAGTCGCCGCAGGAGACGCCCTGGGCGGCGGGAATCGATAGCCGATTCCCGGCCACCGTAGGCGCGGGCTTGCGGACGGTGAGTAGTGGGTAGCTCGCCGTCCGGTGAGGACCAGGCCCGGGTCGACGGCGCGTTGTGTTCCACGCGCGCCTCAAAGAGATGTCAGCAAAAGATGGGGTCCAATAGGGCCGATGCCGCTGGGGTCGCGGGTTGTTTGAAAAAGATACCGTGGCCCTGGCATAGGCAACTGAAGGAACACGGGTGGGTTTTAGTCAGTAAAAGTCTGACACGCCCTTCCGCTCCACCCAGAGCGGGAGAAGTTATTTGATGATTTCCCATTCACAAAAAAAAAAAAGGCTGCGGCGACACATACAAAAAGACAAATAACTCGAGAGACTTATCTGTCACATAGACATGTCGCCCTTCTTGTTTTACGACGTGCGATAAACACTAACGAAGTTGACTATACAGTGCTGAGTTAGGTGGGTCATATAACTTTAAAACTACGTAAAGTTAAGCTTTGGCTTCCTAGAAGAGCAATGGCCGCCAAATATTGTCCGCAATTTACCGGCGAATACCGTCATTGAAACGCTATTTCTGGCAAGTAAGTTGGTATTTTCCTATATAGCGTTTTATAAACCGGCCGTTATGTGACGGCCACCGCTCTTCTAGAAAACCGTAGCTTTAGCCCGTAAAAACACAACCGATATTAAAAATTAGATGGAAACGACTTACAAAACAGCCCATTTACACGAAAACACCGTCAATAAATATTGTGACTTGCGTATTTAGGATTTACCTAAGTACGTGGTATTGGGCTAACTTATATATTGGCGCGCCACATTGCAAAAATACTCCTAAGTACCTACATACTTTCGTACACATAGATACAGTGATGAAAGGACTCGAGGTTTTTTTAAACCTTTATAGTTAAGACTAGCCTCGATTTTGAAGACTCGAGTCCAAAATTACGACTTGAGGCTTGTTACTAATGTGAAAGAGCTTAGAGTCATTAGAAAAGACTCGTATCAATAAAACGACTCGAGTTCTTTACTAAGAGGTTCAATGCTTAGTCGCGAGTCTTTTAAGTAAAGAACTCGAGTCGTTTAATATGAGACCATTATAAGGTAAACTTCAGTGGTTGTAGCGCGCGTCTCACGACTGGCGACCCGCACGACTCACGAACTGAGTTGTTTACAAAAGTATAAAATAGGAGTATTTTTAAAACGGCAGTCTTACTTTAGGGTTCAGTTTTTAAGGACTCGATTGAGTTACAAGCCGTCATAATCGAGTCGAGTTCTTTTTAAAGACTTAAAAGCCTCGAGTTCTTTCATCACTGCCTAGATATGAACCATCGAACAAAACCGGCCGCACACTAATAATGTGCGGATGTAGTTTATGTTTATTTCTCTTACCTAATTAATGAGTTATAATTAAACTATTTCACGAAAACCTGTTAGTTATTGCAATTTAAACCTTATAATTAACGACATAAAGGCTTCAAGACACGACTTCGTGAAATGGGTTCAACTATAATAGCCTCTTAATAACGCCTTCAGGCGCAGATATATGTCAAAAGCCTTGAGTGGTTAGCTTGCGTTTTTTGTGCTGAGCTCACGCAGCGCGTCGTATGTACAGACGCCAGCAGGTCAACCTACCCGAAACTGTCAGATTTTCCCAATCAACATTGAACCTAATGCTTTAGCAATAAAGTCGAAAATCTATTAAAGAAATCTGACAGATTGTAGTAGCTTGATGTGCTGGCGTCTGTACGTCCAGCCAGTAATAGGACTCGCCCATCAAGGAGCGCTGTCCCAAATTAGTCGCATTATTAATTCATTATAATATAATGAATTAATAATGCGACTAATTTGGGACAGCGCTGTGTTTTAATATAATATATCTTTTATATATTATATAAAAGATATATTATATTAAAACACGTATACTAAAAGAAAAATAATTAGAAAGGTTTTATAAAAATATGCTTGATAGTTTTTGCGTGATTCTCAATTTTTACCCGCGTTAGACATAACTTTTCAAATTACACTATGTAATATAAACACTAAAATCTACACATCTAAAATATTCACATATTAAATTATTAAGAAAATGCAATAATTTAACATATTTTTTTTTCAAATCATTAACTGTTTCTTAACTCCAAGAGTAAATAAATGTGAAATCATTCTTATTATACTAAACAATAGTGATGATGCCTGGGTAAAAATAAAGAAATTCTATTTAGTCCGTCAGTCAGATAATAAAAAAATATTAGACACGTATTTTTTGCTTTATCATATTAATAAAAAATGACTTAGATAACACGCATTAAAGTTCGGGAGTGGGGGCTCGCTACGTCACTTCTACGTATAAAATCTAGCAAGGCGTGACGTCATGCCACATTTTAACTCAATGTATCGCCGTAATCTTTTGATTACGTAGAAAAAGAAAAAATACGTGTCCAATATATTTTAATAATCTACATGACGGACAAAAAATCATTTTTTAGTCATCATCCCTACTCATCATGGCATGTCAATTTTATTTTTGATTTTTTTCAAATTTCATCGTTTAATTTCTCTACTTATGTGCATGCTGTAGTCTCCTGTAATTGAAGGAGCACACGTCAAGGAACCTTTTTATTATTGTAATTTATAATATTGTATATATCCTTTGTTGGAGTTCCCAAATAAATTAATAAACACTACTCGTTTAGGCTCGGCGCAAACGGGCCACCGACCACAGCCACCGGTGGCCAGCGACAGCGACTTAAGAAGCCCCCGAAGCATGCGTAGTTCATACAAACGAAATACCAAAATAATTTATAAATCAAACATATTCTTAAGGTAGTGTGTATTTATTCCGATTGGATTACAGAATATCTAGGTTCCCAAACATATATTTTGAAAGGACACTGATTTGAAGAATTTAAAATTTCTGTAGAAAACTTATTTTCTCATATTTCATGTATAAATCAATGTTCTTATATATATATATGTTTGGGAACCTAGATATTCTGTAATCCAATCGGAATAAATACACACTAAAGAACATGTTGGATTTACAAATTATTTTGGTATTTTTTCGTTTGTATGAACTACGCATGCTTCAGGGGCGTCTTAACACACTTTTTCATATATTTTGCACAGACGCACCGCACATGTGTAGCCGGTGGCGGCCACTCGCTACAGCAGTGTCTTCGACTCGCCACTTGTGGTCGCTGCGGGTCACACAAGACGCTGACACCAGCCACTGTCGTGCTGCACCACCCGGTCACGGGTTATAAAATGTGGCGGCTTCCGAAAAACGGTGGCTGTCGCTCGCTTCTGACATTGCAGCTGTGGTCGGTGGCCCGTATGCGCCGAGCCTTAGACGTGTCTTCAGTTTAAAATCATTAAAAGTAGCTTATCGTTCTTAAGCTCAACGACTCGACGAACAATACCAAAGAACGTTTACTCGGTAAAGCACTGCGCTGCGGGTCTTCTATCAGCTAACCTGACCAGCGCAAATTACAGCGGCGCCGGGCCACAATGGCTCGTATTTCAATACATATAGTTTTTAAATATAATATCCTGTATATTTTGTTTCTTTCCTTGAGGACCTGCACTGTACTCCTTAAGGACGCGTTCTCAAAACAGATAGGTATCGAATAGCATCACTACCCTGACACGGCTCAAACACACATACGCAAGGTTAACTGCGGAATTAATGAGTAATTAACTGATTATGTACTTTAGCAAGTTTAAATATTTTTCTTAGATTATTTTTCATGTTTTTATTTGGACCTACGTAAATATCCAGACACAGACAAAATAAAATAACCCTTAAGAGGATTGTGAAGTGCCAATACGCGGCGCGATTCTTGGAGGCAATTACCTACATTTCATACAATTATTTACATAAATATTGTTTCGGGCGATAACGTTTTCACTCCCTTAAACCTTTACGAAATGAGACAATTTTGGTCTCATTACATTCAGTACACTTTAGACTAGGTCTGTACGTTTTTTGTTTTTAGTAATTCAATTTAATTTAATTTTAAAAAATAAAAATGCTCGAGGATGTTTTTTATGTCAAAAATATAGATATTTACATGCTAATAACTTAAATCGTATGCAATATTTCTTTATAATAAAAAAGTACGGACCTAGTTTTTCATTATACCTACAACACTTCCAAAAAATATGAAAATTAGACTATGTTTACGGGGAGAAAAACGTTATCTCTTTTTGTATGAAAATTTACAGCTTCACAATCCTCTTAATACCACACGTGAAGATTCATGCGTAACAGCAAAATATGTGAAAAATTAGACGATTCGTTTTTTTTTTGAGATTATTTAGAACATTGTTGTGAATATTTTACCCAAAATTTTGAAAATATTATATCTGCTTACCTAGGGTATTTTTTAAGAAACCAAATTATGTACATAGTAACAGAAAAATGATCCCGAACTAAGCCTCATATCGTCAATTTTGTGTAGAGGTAACAGAAAATCGTTTTTACGATATCAAATACCAAATTTTCAAACCAAAAAAACGGTCATTATTTGGAAATAAAGAAGTAACCTATATGTTGTGTTGTGTTAGTTTTGTTTGGTTTAGTTTCATTCATCGCAAACTCTACTGAAAAATAGCTTATTTTTGTCGGATTTGCAAACGCGTCCTTAAGAGGGAAGCGTCTGGGTAGCCCGCGAAATTCAAATTATCTTAAGTTTTTTGCAATTTACAAGTCGGTATTAGATTAAACGCATGTGACTCAGAGTGATGAATATACATGTTGATGGATGGAGAGGGAGAGGAAGGCCGAAGAAAAGATGGATGGAATGTGTAAAGAATGATATGAAAGAGAAGGGAGTGAATGATAGTGTGACGGTTGACAGTGGAGAATGGAAGAAGAAAACATGTTGCGCCGACCCCAAGTAACATGGGATAAGGGCAGGAAGATGATGATGATGAAGTCGGTATTAGATTGTATGTTGATCAAAATATAATTTGCGGCCGTAACAAGTATCTATTTACATAATTAGAATCATTAAAGTGATCAATACAACTCTTCAAGACCAGGTAATCCTAATGAATGACTATTTCATGAAATCTTTACATTTCAGGATTATACTAATTCAAGGAGTTGTATTACTGATTCTAATGATTATAATTCTGTAAGGATTCTGTAATGATTATAATTCTGCAAATATGTATTATATTTGTTACGGCCGCAAATCATACTTTATTTAACATACAACTTAGTACCGACTTGCAAATTGCAAAAAACGTAAGAAAATTTGAATTTCGCGGGCTACCCTGACGCTTCCTCCTTAACACAGGTTATCTTTTAACCTAGCTAGGAATAGAGCACCCCACCCACCATTTTATTGTAGTCTTTGTACACTATAAATAACTGTAAATTATCATCAACTATTATCATCAACTACAATGTTTTTATAAATTAATTAATTAATACTATTATTAATACAAAAAGAGTGCGGTGCTGTCGGTTTTGTCCGATGGTTCATATCTAGGTGTAAAGTGAAGTAACTGGATTTTTACAATGTTTAGCGTTGAGGATGCTGATGATGAAATAAAGGTAAGGTTAACTGCTCATCCCTTTATAAAATTACGGGTCGTTCTTAACGGGCTGTAAGTTATGAAAAACGTAAAATAATGTATGAGATCACTGAATGTGATTTTTAATTGAGATATACACATATTATGCTCGTCCCCTATTACATGGGACTTTTGACATAGCTGACGAATCATCGATATATACGCCTCTACCTACCCCTTCTGGTACCTAATACAGGAGTGATGTTATGTTACATAATTATTCATATTATTATGTAACACAAATATATATGACGGTCGTAAGGCCAATCAGAATCCTGAATGTTTGAGAATTTGGTAACTCAGAAATTAATTGTCATCTGACAGTAGCCCCATGTATAATGTGTTGGTAAGGAAAATAATTGTTAAACAAATTGACACCTTACGTCAATTTTCCGTGGTATAGGCAATACCCATTAGCGTCCGTTCAGATCAAGCAGTGTTAGACAAATCAACAATCTTTTCCATCAATTGATCAATTATCAAATTATGATTGAAGATTTTAGTCATAATCCTGACTAAAACAGTTAGTCAGCAGTAGTCATCGTTAGTTTTAATCATGACTTTACGACTGATGCTTTTGATAAACTTATGTATTGTAACATGTAATGTAACATCATGAGAGTGATGATATGACATGATAGCTTGTCATAATATCTTTAAGTTTACATGTTCAAAGTAGATTAGTTGCCCGAGGTTTTTTCTCGGAAGCTTCGCCGCAAGGTGGCGCTGTATGTTTGTGTAACAAACATACAGAAGTCAATGTTTTTGATAAAGACGTGTGCATTGTGTGGACGATTTTTAAGTATTTGCGTGTTTTTTTTATATGTGTATATGTGTGTTGCTTCACAATGTTTTCAACCTGGCGTATCGCCCAGTTGAAGAAGTTGAAAAAGGCGGAGTATCGCAATAAGGAAGGAAAGCCAAACTTGTCGTAAGGTACATTATATTTAACATGTTATCGACTTCTAGCCGTATTCTGGACATTATGTTTTTATAAGTTATAAAATAAACTTAACTCATTACTTTTTTTTCTTTTTAATGATACTAATGATAAACAAGATGTAAATTTACTTGTTACAAAATGTATGGTTATTTGAAAGGAAACCATTTTTTTTCCACAGGTTGTAAAGCTTTTTTACTATTATTAATAAAAATACAACATTAATAATAATAGGTATGGTACCAACGTGTCATCTAAGACAGATGCACGGAAGTGTCTTATTTTGAGGGTAGTCGAAAATTCCAATCATAAATAATTAATCATGATTACTTGATTAAGATTAAAACTAATCAATCATTAGTCACCAACAACTGATTAATTAAACTAATCAATCGTTAGTCATCAATCATGATTGATGTATTCAATCATTAGTCACACAAAATTTTGCCCAACACTGAGGCCAAGCAGAAAAATTATCGCAGATTTTACTGGCTCCATTGAAAATAGGACCGTATTACCATAGCCTAAAGTATAAAATTGTCAGTCGGCTCGGTGCGAGCGTGTCGATATTCATACAATTTTGTACCTTAGGCTATGGTAATACGGTTCTATTTTCAATGGAGCCAGTAAAGTTCGGCAGGATTTTCCGCTTGGTCTGAACGGCCCTTACATACAACTGCCAAAAAATAACAGTTCCGATTTGAATCTTTGTACAATTTAAGGTAGTATTTGCACAACTATTAATTTCTATACTGTATCTTATAACTTACGCCAGATAAGGGTGCAATAAAAGTCATTAACCCCACTTGTATTAAAAAGTCTCGAAACTTAAATGCGAACAAAAAAACGTGCCACATCACGTGCCGAAGACGCCTCTTACCGCGATACGTCTATTTTGATCGTGTTAGCGACACTGCCTTACATTTTTTCGTATCGTTTTGAAATATTGGTAGAAGGTCAACGACTTTTATTGCAAGGGTATCTGGCGGAAGGTATAGTCGATCGATCTCTTGATTCTAGCTACCCTACTTTTGTATTTGTTACATTTCTAGAGCAAGCGTCAGTCATTGCAAATTAAATATTTTATGCAAAATACAGATATATATTCTATTATATTCTAAATCTTTTGTCAACGACAAAGAAGTGTCATTGCGTGCGCTCATGATTCGCAACACACAAACGGCCATTTTTAACTAAAAATAGTAAAAAAAAAGACTATTGTCAATTGATATTTCATTTTGGGAGTCGATAACAATTTTATTGTAACTAATCCATGACGAACAAGGTAAAATTTAATCATCATAATCAAATATCTCTAATCAATCAATAATAAATCAACGGGCAGGTTGGAATAGACACAGACCCTAACATCGTTGAAAATCTTAGAAATATAATCCAATACATATTGTCAAACGTAAAAATGTTTGTTACAAAATTATTTGAAAGTATTTTAAGGATCATTTACACGAGTAGTTTCTCGAACTATCGAAAGGCGAGAATTTCCATGCGAGACTAGCCGAACGATAATCGAACTGTAATCGCTTATTCAAGGCGAGGAACCCTACTCGTAACTGACCCATAACTCCGTAAGCGTAACTTACGCTTATGGAGTTATGGGTCAGTTAGTCCGGACGAAATTGCGTTATACGCATAAAATAGCAACGATTGCAATGCCTTTTATTTTGACAGTTCTACCACGTTCATTACGTTATTTACGTTGTTAAGCAGACGTGTTTTTCAAATATATGAAGCAATGGATATCAAAATATATTGCAATCGATTGCCTTTTAGTGTGTTACGCAATAACCCCACAGGTAAAATATTCAATGGCGTGGATTCCCTTGTTCTCAAACAAAATTAAATTTTAGTGCATCTTTTTCCTTTTTATTTCATTAAGAAAAGGACAGACGATAAATGTTAGCTTAGTCCTGTCAAATTAGTCAGCGCCTGACGTAAATTGACGTATTTTTACTATACAACTTTTTAATTACGTCTAAACTTGTCTATGGAATCTCTTAATTTGACAGGACTAAACTATAGCCTCCGTCTTTTTATTAACGAAATAGAAAGAAAAAGATGCACTGAACTTAAATTAAGTTTAGTTTGTGAACAAGGGAATCGGCGCCAATATTAGTTTTAGGGCA
Organism: Dicycla oo; assembly: GCA_948252095.1. Taxonomy (NCBI): domain Eukaryota; kingdom Metazoa; phylum Arthropoda; class Insecta; order Lepidoptera; family Noctuidae; genus Dicycla; species Dicycla oo. The sequence continues at coordinate 18,469,833 of OX411737.1, forward strand.
GTGATAGATACTTAATAAGTAAATAGATAAAACATTGGCACTATGTATTTAAAATAAAATGGCTTTTAAGATCAAAGTCTCAAAAGTGTTTTTCATAACGATTATAGCAAGTCTATACTCCAATAGAAATAAGATTAGAAAGGAGACGGAAACGATTACATACAATATTGGGCCTTAATGTAATGAGATGAAAATGATGTGAATTAATAGATTCCAACTTACCATTCCCTCCCTAAAAATTCTGTAAGTTTTGACAATCTGTGAGCTGAGTTATTAGAGATTTAGTAAAAGTAAGGTTATGTTACAATCTTCAACTAACAACTGATTCCTGAAGTGCAAAAGATGTTCTTTAAACACTAATGTTTATTATATTTAGTGAAGAATGTTTGAAAAGTCAGCATGCAGGTAGCTGGTTAGATGAGGTTACGAGTATATTTACTTACAGACTGAAGTGCAAGCCATTGCCGAATCACAGACCGAATTGTTTCATCGTCTAAGGGTCGTCGGCCTAGTGTATTGCAGTGACTAGTTGCTATCCCACAGTTCACACAGCGATCCATAGTCTCAACAATACCAAATCCACAAAGCGGCGGTAAAAACCATAATAATAATTCCTAGTCAAACGTGTGAATGATCTTCGGAGTCTAGTGTGAAAACAAGGGTCGTACAAGGTAGGCAAGGTCAAAATCCGTAAAAACAAAGTAATGGGCGTTAAAAGTGAAAAATAATCGGGAAAACGCATTAGAAAACACTAAACGAGTGAACAAGCAAGAGCTGTCGCCAACTGTCTAGTGTCAATGTCAGTCAGGTGCAATGCCAGTGGCATAGACTAAAAATATAAGACTGATTTTAATCGATATGAAATCGTTAATCACTGACTGTCATTAAATGTACTATATTGTATATAAGTATATGCAATGCATTTGATTACTCTTGAGTTAATTACCTCTTGCTACATTAGGTAATGCGAAGGTTTTATATTTGTAATTGTGTAATCGATTACTCAATTAATCGATAATCTCACGAAAGCTATCTTTCTCATATTTCTCCGCTTTCAGATAGAGAATTGATCCGATTGTTGATATTCTAAGATAAAAAAAAATATAACTAATTGTTTAGATCATATCTCAACTTATTACATTTGGACTCACTGTTTTCCATCTCCTTAAAATCTTTTTTAAATAAACCGTTTTTACAGTCCGTTCAACCGATTTTGTTTTCTATTGCGTTGGTGGCATGACAAATGGCAGCTGCAGTAAACGGTTGGTATTTTAACCGCATTTTTGCTTTTCATTCCATCCTTATTGCATACGGAACAATAGTTAAAATTGGTTGAACAGACAGTAAAATGGTTTAATTAAATTTGTAATCTTATTTCAAATGGAGTATAAAGCTACGGTTTCCTGGAAGAGCGGTGGCCGCCATATAGCGTCACTGAAACGTTATTTATGAAAGATTTGGTGTGTTTTCCTAGAGAGCGTTTTTTGGCACCGTAAAGTCAAACCTCACTGCCATTAATGGAGAAGAAAGCTGTCAAATTAGTTCCGCGTAGATGGCGCTTAGTGTTTGTTACTTTCATTCACTTTTTTTTTACTTTCATTCGCTGTCAATCGAGTTCCTTGCTGAAAACAAGTGTTTTTTGACAACACACAGCGCTCTCTTGCAGTGAAGCTTCCAGGAAACGACCCCATTGCCTCGTTGTCATTTTCATGACAACCATCACTGCGGCCGTTGTGTGACGGCCACTGCTTCTGGGAAACCGTAGCTTCACATTGGTATTAAACTCGCCACAAAATAATAGGTCCGTTTTGACATGAGGGTGTCCCTCTTTGTCCCGAAGAGAGACAAACATATTGTCTCTCTTTGGCATGTGAAACGATATGGGCCGTCAAAACGGACCTATTATTTTGTTGCGAGTTTAAGACACGTTATTTAAAAATAATCAATTCAATCATCATCATCATTTGCCTCTTTTTCCCAACGATGTTGGGGTCGGCTTCCAGTCTAACCAGATGCAGCTGAAAACCAGTATTTTACATGGAGGGACTGCCTATCTGACGTTAACAATCCAGTTACTGGGTACCCCTTTGTAAGACTGGTTGTCAGACTTTCGGGCTTCTTACGATCATTATTGGAACGTTGTCCGTCAAAAATATGACCGATAGCTGATGCCCACGACTTTTTCTGCGTGTGTTTTGAATTTCATCATTTTTTTTATATATAAAAGTCTAGTATGAAAAGTGGCCTATGTCTTTCTGTAGGCCCCAAGGCTACCTAGCTGTCAGATATACAGGGTTATTGGTAACTCGACGTATTCCTTGCAGAACGTCATAGTAGGGTTAAACTGCAACAAATTAAGCCACCACATGTTGAGTATTTATTGAGTTACTTAGATTTTAGTTTTTTTTTTTTTTATGAAAAACCCAATTTAAAACTGATTTACAGCGCGACTATTCTGGAAATTTAATAATCAAGTTCCCAAATGCCTAAACCATTGGAAAAAAAAAACTATTAAATATTTTATTTTTATTATTTCTGTCATACTTCATAAAAAAAAACTTAAAAACTACTGAATTTCGGTAGAACATTTGGTGGCTCAATTTGTTGTAGTTTAACCCTACTATGACGTCATGCAAGGAATAAGTTGCATTTATTACACTATTCTGTACTAGAAAAACAAGATTTCGTTGATAGCCGCGAGAAAAAAAGAGACGCCATCTTCCATACTAAAATCGGCATAGTTTATAACCTGGATGATCACATAGGATACTTTTTTATACCGGTAGTACATTCGTGCGATAATTTCCGCCCTCCACGCGGGCGAAGATATTTTATAATAATATTTAAGTATGGATTGAGAACTTTTAAATTTTCGTGGCATGTGCCAAGATTAAAGTGTATTAAATTAATTGTAAGTGACGTGTCCGAGTGCGGTATTTAGGAAACAGAATCATAGGACATATATCTACACTTTTCCAGATAACGCAACATTTCCGGAAAAAAACCGAAAGAAAAAAAAAATTCCGATCTTTTTTCAGATCAGGTCATATACACTTAAAATCTATTTTTACATCATACTACCCCCATATCGGTGGTAGTACTTATTAACCTAGACTGAACTTTATCAACAGCTTGATAAATGTCTACTTTTGGATCATCACCACTGCTTGACGCTTTATACTCATGTATTGTAAGACTTTCAATCATATAATCAGAATTGTGATGTAGAACCATATGTTCCTTCAAAGAATCAATTAAAAATTGAAAATCACATATTTTGCATTGAATATAAGTTTTTGGGTCTAAAATTTCATGTCTTAGTGTATGCTCTAAACACATGTTATGATCTACAAAGCATACATTGCAGTCAGAGCACTTGTAGTAACAAATTTTATCAATGTCACTGATATTGTCCGTTAATTCACTGTTAGTGTCATCACCGAGTTGTTTAGTGTCAGAAGTATCACTCACATTGACATCACTGACTGCTTTAGTGTCACAAGTATCACTGACATTGACATCACCGAGTTCTTTAGTGTCACAAGCATCATTCAAATTGACATCACCGAGTTGTTTAGTGTCACAAATATCATTCACATGGATATCACTAAGTTGCTTAGTGTCAGAAGTATCACTCACGTTGACATTACTAAGAGCTTTAGTGTCACAAGTATCATTCACATTGCCATCACCGAGTTGTTTAGTGTCACAAATATCATTCACATTGACATCATTGTGTTGCTTAATGTCTGAAATATCACTCACATTGACATCATTGTGTTGCTTAGTGTCTGAAATATCACTCACATTGACATCATTGAGTGCTTTAGTGTGACAAGTATCGTTCAAATTGACATCATCGAGTTCTTTAGTGTCACAAGTATCACTGACATTGACATCACTGAGTTCTTTAGTGTCAGAAGTATCGCTGACATTGATATCACCGAGTACTTTAGTGTAATTTTCAGTCACTTCTGTGTCATCCTGAATTTCAGTAGAAACATCAAGATTTTTCGAGTATTTTTTTAAGTCCTTCTCTCTGCTATAAGCGGAACTTAGTAAAATAACAAAGTCTTCTTTTTTCAAACCCATATGATCGTGATGGACGTACTTATGCCGTGGGAGAGTGTACCTCGAGAACTCAAGCCCACATATATCACATTCGTAATTATCTGGTTTTTCATGGTGGCTGTTAGTTTTAACGTGGTAGTCAAAAGATGCTTCCTTCATATAATGCTGATTGCAATAAATACATTTGAACAGTTCCTTGCTATAACCTTTGACAAGGATTCTGGATTTCAATTTGCTTGATAGACCATTCTTATCTAACGTCTCATTCATTTTGTCAGATGATGTCATTTCAGAGGAGTCAGTGTCAATATCACTGACATAACTGATATTTTCGGTAATATGATCCGATATTTCGTCGGGGACAATAATTTCGCTCGATGTCTCATCAAAATCTAGTCTAGAATCTCTGGATGTAGAAGGATCATCTATGGATTTTCTAAACAACCTTCTAACAGAGAATGGTATATCTATTTCACTGCTCTTTACTTTTTTAACAAAGGCACTGTCTGTTTCTTCCAAATCTTCGCCCCTCCTCTTCCTTGGAGACAATCTCTTCAAATCAGTGTTGCCATCACCTTTATTACCACGATTGCTGCCAGTTACAAAAACAGAATCTCCACTAATCGGATCCATAACCTTTATCTTGAAATCCTCATTGGGAAAGCTGTGTATATTAACATGTTTTCTTAGGGAACAATTAGTGAATTTCAAGCCACAGATATCGCAGGTAGTTGGTGGTTTTTTCAGCATATGATTGATCTCATAACAATGGTATCGGAAGGAGTTCCGTTGCAAATAAGTGATATCGCATTGAGCACATCGATATACCGTAGCCTGTTTCACGACTTTCTTTTTTACTACAGTAACTTTATTTACGTAAGTAATATCTACAGAACTGCACAAATGCTTCGGGTAGCATTTTTTACCGAATGATAATCGACAATTTTTACACTGGGTACCATTTTTCGGGAAACAATTGTCTATATGGGCATTAAAATTGACCATGTTGATGAAGAATAGGGCACAATTGGGGCATTTAAAGAGGTTAGCTCTCGCAATTTTTTCTATTACTATCTTGGTTTCCTTTTGATGGTGATTTATTAAATGTGTAACTAAAACATCAGTTGGGAAGACTAATTTGCACTTGCTACACGTCTCCTTAGAGACATCCAACTCAGGACTGCATCCATCCAAATGTTTTTCCACAGTCTTCATCGACGTAAAATGCAAGCCGCATTTGCACTCGTAAATTTTCGCAATCACCAGCTTTTTCGGTAATACTTTCGCGGAAACCTCTTTTTTCGGTGATTCTTTCGCATTGACGTCTCTTTCAGAGGCCGTTTTGACAGGTTTTGCGCCACCATTAAAGTATACAACGTAGAAACTATCTTTGGTAATATAAGGTTTCTTCTTATGTGCTTCTAAATGCAAAGACGTCTTTTTCGCACAGAAATACTGTTCGCATGTCTCACAGAATCGTTTTTTGTTGCCAGAAACGCACCGATGTCGTTTAATACTACTTTTCAAAGTCACACAAACCTCGCACCGCGCACATTTATACAACTTATAAGTAGCTTTCGAACTATCTGATAATAACAGCTCTCGTAACTGCGACAAAGGAACGTCTTTGGTCGATTTTCTCGACTTCGATTCGATCAAACTCAAATGATTATCAAATTCTTTGTCACATTCGTTGTTGAACGACACAATTGTGTGACGTTTCAGGTCATTTTCATGACTACCCTCGTGTGTCAGAAAATGTTTTAGCGACTTGAATGTGACGTAGCATATGTTGCAGGCTAGTTTGTTGCTTCGTGAACATTTAGATCGAATATGTTGCTTGATGTTGGTGCCATCGACAAAATTGTTGCAATTCATGCAGAAATATTTCGTATTGTCGGTACTTACACTTAACTGGATTTGCATTTTTACACTTCTTGTGAACCTGAAAGAAGAAAACCATTATAAATTAACACATACATTGAAGGAAGACTCGTGGCTAAGTAATAACAGCCGCACGGATCGATCCATCAGGTTAAGCTACGCTAGGTCTGTGAATGGGTGACCATCTTTTCATACCGAGACTCCTCCGTGCCTCGGAAAGCACGTTAAGCCGTTGGTCCCGGCTGTCATTCTTGGATCTTTGACAGTCGTTACGGGTCGTCAGAAGCCCGAAAGTCTGACAACCAGTCTTACCAAGGTGTATCGTATTGCCCAGTAACTGGCTTGTGGAGGTCAGATAGGCAGTCGCTCCATGTGAAATACTGGTATTCACCTGCATCCGGTTAGACTGGAAGCCGACCCCAACATAGTTGGGAAAAGGTTAGGCAGATTGATTGATTGACATTGAAGGGAGACTACCTCGTGGATTCGATTCCCGGGTGGGGTGTATTGTTATTGGGTTTTCCCATTAGGAATTTCTCTGCAATCCGGAGTCTGGATGTGTGCCCAGTAGAAGGCAACTGGCTCACCCCCTATTATGTGGAACTTGAACATAACTGGCGAAATGTGGATGTACAGACGCCAGCACATCAAGCTACTACAATCTGTCAGATTTCTTTAATAGATTTTCGACTTTATTGCCAAAGCATTAGGTTCAAGGTTGATTGGGAAAATTTGACAGTTTCGGATAGGTTGACCTGCTGGCGTCTGTACTATAGGTTCACCTCTGCCTAACCCTTCGGGGATTACAGCGCCAGCAGTCTCGACATAGGTAGCGATCGCTATACGACCGAATTCGGTCGCTAAGTCCTAGAGGCTAACTATACAGTCAAAATTGCTTGACAAACATGTGATTTTTTCGTGTTTGTCATGCAATTTGGACCGTCTAGGGACCCCACTAAGACTTTGCGACCGAATTCGGTCGTATAGCGATCGCTATCTATGTCGAGACTACAGGCTCAGGCGTAGTTATGTTACGTTGAAGGAAAACCTCGTGAGGAAACCTGGACTTCTAAATAAAAGTCTGTAATCGCATGCCTCCTCTGAAACTTTGCCCAGCATATGGGACAACGGTGCCGATTCTGTTGTGCACAAAGTATATACAGGGTTATTTTTAAAACACCAGCAACCTCTTAAGGGGTCATTGTACTCATCATTATGAACAACTTTTACTATGGGACCAATCCAAAAACCCCAAAAAAATTCAGCTGTTCATTTTGACGAATTATGCAAACATAAATGTACTGAACAGCTGATTATTTTTTTTGCGATTTCTGGTTTGGTCCCATAGTAAAAGTTGTTCATACTAATGAGTACAATGACCCCTTAAGAGGTTGCTGGTGTTTTACAAATAACCCTGTATATATATAATATTATTTATATTATATTTCCATATCATATAAATTTAGACGACACGTAAAATCTTGTCAACTAAAAATACGGTGAAGGTTAGGGTATTTTTACACTGTGACCGAGCGAGCGAAGCGTCTCTGCCTCAAGTCTGGCAAAATTTGCTTTCGTCTGTCAGTTTGTTGGTACTCCCTCTACAGGTCGTATTTTACAACCGATCTGGACGAAACTTGGTACCAGGTTTTACGACTATAGAATTTGTTTGTCGTCGGGAATTTTTGACCCCCCCCCCCCCCCCCCCCCCCCCCCCCCCCACCCCCACGTACTTCCTCCAAAACGGGGCCTACAGGATTTCTCCGCCTTATGAGATCCGATTTCGATGATTCTTGTTTTTATTTGAAACTAGCTGACCCGACAAATATTGTCCTGACATTCGAAATATCTTTTCGTTCGCCCCAGTGTTGGCTTCGATTTCACGAAAAAGTGCGATCCCCTTATATTTCGGAGAGTTGTGAAGATATGATATTCAAAAAAGGCTCAAAAGACGCGTATTCACGAGAGCTGTAAGGTGCAAAAAGAATTATTCGAGAAAGTCAAAAACGAAAAAGTTATGGCCGAAATTGTGAAAAAAAAATTTTTTTTCAGAATTTCTGATTTTGGGAGGATATTTTGGAAACGAAGAATGATATCAAAAATTTAAGAAAAACTCCTCTGGACAATTTAGTCAGCTACAAAATTCCCATAGAAAATGCACTTTCAGTTTTCCCGAATTTTCCTAATTTCCCGGCAACTTTTCAAACATTTCCTTTCATACAAACCTTGTCCTGACAATTACAAACACAACAAAAAATAATTAGCCAAATAGGTGCAACCGTTCTGAAGTGATGCGCGTACATACATTCGGCAATTGATTTTTATTTATATATAGAAGTAGTAACTTTTAAGTTGGTCTCATGAAAATTTGGTGAAGATCCGATGAGGACCTTCGGCGTGATGAGCAGAATAGCTCCTCAAAATGCAGTAAATTGCTTTTTAGATTTCTACCAGTGGAATCGGCCCTTTAACTACCAGGTAGGGATTGATGGAGCATCTGGGACTACCTTCTCATCACAAAACTAGAGAATCCTGAAAATAATTATTTGAATTCTCTAAAACGAGGCGTTAAAACCAATATTAATGTTAGTTTTACAATAAGGTCACTAGATGGCGCTACTGTGCACCGCTCTACGCGAGGTCTACTGTTCGCAGAACTACTAGCAATATAGATAAAAAAAAAACTCACCTGTAAATGCTTTTCGACAATATTTGTTGCCTTTGTTGGTTAGGCAATTCTTTAAACAACATCAACCATTCCTTCTTGAACAAATCTTCGTAGTTATACTTCAGTATCTTGAAAGACTCCCTTTCAATACATTCGTTATTTGAATGCAACTTTTCATGTAGGGCAAATTCTTTTTCAGCGATCCTCAAATCACAAACTACACATTGTTTATGTAAATCGCTGATTATATAATTAAGGTGGCCTTGAGAATGGGTGACAGCAGCGTCATAGGTCATTGTCACTAACTCACAGGATACACACATGTACATGATATTCCACATACTATTAATGAGGTTATATTTCTTCATCAATTCCGGCATCAATTTATCAACGGAATGGAAAATTTTGTGGATTTTATACGCTTGGATATTAAATTTTTTTGTGCATAGCTTGCATGTAATATACTTCTCAGTCTTGCAATCATGTAAATTCATTGTACGACGGCATATGAAATGTTTTGAACAGAGACCGCATTCAAAAAATTCAGACATTGGTGGGTCGATAGATTTGCCTGTAGTTAAATTAATAATATTGATATCTTTAAGTGAGAACGACTTTTTTTCATGTAAAACTAAATGGCTCTCAATACTTTTCGCGGTGAAACACAATCCGCACTTTTCGCAGTATTTTTTAGATGTTATGGCCTTACATGATCCGTCTGTATGTCCTTTATAGTTAAGAATATATTGGCAGCAGCCGCAGAATTCACAGTAATAAAGAGTAATTCCACCATCATTTTCTACTGAACCATTCAAAAGCATCCGTTTCTGTCTACGCTTCTCTCTATATAACTTCAATCTTTCTTTCCGATGAATTCTCATGATTTCTGTCTTACTCTCACTATGTACTCTCATATTTTTCTGATCGTAAAATTCAATGACAATAAAGTCTTTTTTTGTTAGTTTTTTTATAGAATGCTTGAGTCTGTGCCGTTTATAACGTAGTGATGATATATTGACATCGCAGTCCTGGCAGTAAGTAGACTTTTTATCAGACTTCTTGCATTTTTGATAGTGCGCCCAAAATGCTAGCTCGTCGAAGCAGGCAAAACATTTTGGGCACTTACATAACACTCTCTCGTATAAACTCTTGTTTATAGTATAAATTTTTAGTTTATCATTATAATTATGCTGTAATTCGTGTGTTTTCACATCTTTCGTCCTAATTTTACGCTTACAAATCCCACATTTATTGAAAATTAACACCTTTTTACAGTATTTTGCATGTTGTGAGGCACTAAAGCACGAAAGAAACCCTATTTGGCAAACATTACATTGGAACAACGTACTTTTTGGCACTAGGGACGAAGCTGCGAAAAATTTCCCGTCTCTTGATAATTTGCTTTTCAATTTAGGCGAAGTCTCTTTATCTAATTCGGGTTCAATATTAACTGCTTTCGGCTCAATTCTTATCTTTTTCGGATGTATCTCTTTCGGCTCAATTTTTATCTTTTTCGGATGCATCTCTTTTGGCTCAATTTTTATCTTTTTCGGATGTATCTTTGTAATGACATGTGAAGTACTTTTTACCTTTTTTGGCCAAGGTAAGGGCGTCGCAATTTTCTTACTCATTTCTTGTTCGTCCTCATCTTTGACTGGAGGAAAGTTATTTAATGGTAGCAGCTCATACAAATGCTTGATCAAAGAAGTATCATCTGGGAAAGTTTTGGAACAATGGTTGCAGTACTTAGAAGTGACCGTACTTTTTCTCGCTGTGTTTTTCTGTGGTGTATCCAAAGCCACGAGATAAGAATGGCTAATCATTTTATGTGCGTCTAATGCGTTAACGGTTGGGAATAGAATCTCGCACGTGTTACAAAAACATGGGCTGTATTTCAGTCTGTCTTCCCAATTTTCTAGGTAGACTATAGGATGGGAGTTTAAAGCTTCTTCATATAATACTTCTAGGTCTGGTGGTGGCTTGGAACCTGAAAATCAAATATTGAAGATTTAGTTTTTTTTGCGCTATATTATGCCACTGCAATGGCAGGCACACGTTAAGTTAGGATTGCTGCCGGGCTGCGAAGGGTGCACAAAATCAAAAGTAAAATAAAAACGACGAGTTCGTGTCTCGCTGAGTGCGTATAAACCCTAGTCAACATTGTGTTGTCGCGAGCTGTAGGCGGGTGAATATTCGACCTTTTAACCGCCGTCATTACCTTCCGCCAAAAGTTGATGAAAGAGAATATATATTTAATGAAATATTTCAGCAATTCCTGATTCTGGTCCTTAAGCAGATTCTGGGAATTGATGAAATATTTCATTAACGATATTCTCCTTCATCAACTTTTGGCGGAAGGTAATGACGGCGGTTAAAAGGTCGAATATTCACCCAGGCACTTATCTCGAGCTGGCCCTGGTGAAACTAATCCCTAAAGTAAACCCTAATCTCTTCAAAGTGAGAGTGAACAGGCTTCTTCTGGGTAAGCTCACTCCATCGTCGACTTTGTCTCTGTCACCTCTGACCTAGACTAGTCAAGAGAAAACCCATCTCAAATAAATAACAGAGCCGACACAAGTTATCCAAATTTCAAAAATTCATACAAAATTCCTATAAAAAAAACCGATTTTTTCACAATTTTCCGGGCTACTTTTTCAAATTTTATTTAAGAGGATTGTGAAGCTGTAAATTTTCATACAAAAAGCGATAACGTTTTTCTTCCCGTGAACATAGTCAAATTCGACTTGTAAATTGCAAAAAACTTAAAATAATTTGAATTTCGCGGGCTACCCAGACGCTTCCCCTTAAGGACGCGTTTGCAAATCCGACAAAAATAAGCTATTTCTCAGTAGAGTTTGCGATGAATGAAACTAAACCAAACAAAACTAACAATTACAACATATAGATTACTTCTTTATTTCCAAATAATGACAGTTTTTTTTGTTTGAAAATTTGGTATTTGATATTGTAAAAACGATTTTCTGTTACCTCTACACACAAAATTGACGATATGAGGCCTTAGTTCGGGATCATTTTTCGGTTATTATGTACATAATTTGGTTTCTTAAAAAATACCCTAGGTAAGCAGATATAATATTTTCAAAATTTTGGGCAAAATATTCACAACAATGTTCTAAAAAATCTCAGAAAAAAAAAAAAAAAAAAGAATCGTCTAATTTTTCACATATTTTGCTGTTACGCACGAATCTTCACGTGTGGTATTAAGAGGATTGTGAAGCTGTAAATTTTCATACAAAAAGATATAACGCTTTTCTCCCCGTGAACATAGTCAAAATGAAAAACTAGGTCCGTACGTTTTAAAGAAATTTTAAAGAAATATTGCATACGATATAAGTTATTAACATCTAAATATCTATATTTTTGACATAAAAACTTCCACGAGCGTTTTTTTTTTTTTTTTTTAATTAAATTAAATTGATTTATTAAAAACAAAAACGTACAGACCTAGATTTAGGTATACTAAATGTAATAAAACCAAAATTGTCTCATTACCTAAAGGTTTAGGGGGGTGAAAACATTATCGCCCGAAACAATATTTATGTAAATAATTGTATGAAATGTAGGTAATTGCTTTCAAGACTCGCGCCGCGTATCGGCACTTCACAATCCTCTTAAAGAAAATTAACCAAATCGGACCAGCCGTACTCCAGTAATGCGCACAGCGTAAGTTTTCCGCTCTGAAAGCAGGCTTCCCGCCGCGCATGGCATGGCGCGCTGCTGTTTTAGTATAGATATTGACAACTGCGCAGTCATTCGTAGCCTACTTCAGAGCGGCAAACCTATATGACGCGAACTATACCAACGAGCAGCATTTCATTTTTATTTATTTTCGTAGCCTACTTCAGAGCGGCAAACCTATATGACGCGAACTATACCAACGAGCAGCATTTCATTTTTATTTATTTAGCTATGTGTAGATATAAAATATGTCCCAGAATTAACGCACAACCTCTAAAGGGCTAATTCTGTAGGTGAAAGCTAAAGGACCTTAGATCACATTTTATAAATTATTCAGTAGAGCTCATTAACACATTCGGTGCGGCAGACACACATGCGCGTTTTCATAACTTTCTTCGAGTGCGGCACGGCGCACATGTGTGTTCGTTGTGCATCTCTACCCTTTTTTTTTTCGATCTTTTCGAAACACGAAAAGATCGAAAAAAAAAAGGGTCGGTAAGGGTGTAGCATAAAGAAGCGATTGCATAAAGAATTCAGCAGAGAATGTGTTAAAGATGTCTATAGGTACCCGAAATTAGATATTAAAATCGACCGTGTATAAAAAGTAAATAGTGTATCGTTGTAGAAAAAAAATATGATTATGAAATTATATTGTGATATTTTTTTGACAAATATTGTTCCTTAAGGCTGTAAAAATAAAAATGGTCCTTTAGCTTTCACCTACAGAATTAAGACCAACATTTTGACGAGTTATGCGAACATAAATGTAGGGAACAGCTGATTTTTTCTTCGCGATTTCAGGTTTGGTCCATAGTAAAAGTTGTTCATAATGACCCCTTAAGATTATATACCCTATCAGGGTCAACATGGCCAGAGATCGCACAACACAGCTTCCCGGTTTGGAAGGAAAAAGGGGAGGCCTTCGTTCAGCAATATGACATTATGTAGGCTAACAAAAAAAAAAAAATCTTACCCAATATAATCTCGTTGTTACAAAAATACGTGGTGTTTTCTTCCTCATACTCCGCATCAGCTTCTTGTGAATGCGTTTCATCCGGTATTTCTTCAGTAGTAGTCCCGAAAATGTGCTCATATTGGTACAGCATTTCCTGAGGTTCCTCTGTTGGTTGTAATGTGCAATATTGCTCTGAAAAATTAAATTGGATATTGTTTTTATTTCTGTATTTGTAATTATAAAGGGAGTCTCAAAAAGGTGTGTTCAAATTTAAGGGTGTAGTACAGACCATCAACCTGAACAACTTTTAGCATGGGATCAACATCCTAAGCGAGAAAACATTATCAGCTTCAATACTAGTAGTAATAGTCGGCTTCCAGTCTAACCGGATGCAGCTGAATATTAATACTTTACATGGAGCGACTGCCTATCTGATCTCCACAACCCAGTTACTGGGTAATATGATACTCCTTGGCAAGACTGGTTGTCAGACTTTCGGTCTTCTGACGACCCGTACCGACTGTCAAAGATCCACGAATGACAGCCGGGACCAACGGCTTAACGTGCTTTCCGAGGCACGGAGGAGTCTCGGTACGTAAAGATGCGGCAAGCGTAGCTTAACCTGATGGATCGACCCGTGCGGTTATTACTTAGCCACGAGCTCCTCTGCCTATTTAAGCTTCAATACCTACTCGATCCAAATGTATGGGACGGCTGATATTTTTTTCTCAATTACGATGTTGGTCCCATGGAGAAAGTTATTCAGGTTGATGGTCTGTACCACACCCTTAGAGGAGATGTTCCAAAATGTATGGACCTTGGGCCAGGTACGTGTACACTATACATAAAAATAGGGAAATATATTTAAAACAGTTCTCAACTGTCCAATTACTTCAAAATGGCTTCGTTTGCTGGTAAACCACAATTAATTACACTTGAAATTGCAACACACAACAAAAACGCGTCATGGGGGTAAGCCGTCATTTTGATTGATTAATGATGTTTGACATCTTTAATACTCAATGAAGTTGTCAAAAAGACGTAGACAGAGAAAACTATAGACACCTAGAAAGCGTGTCGCAGAAAGAGACAAAAATAAATTACGTCACTGTGTTTAGGGTTACCGTGTGAAGAAAAAATTACCCCATAATTTGTGTGATTCTAAATACAAAGGTGTGTAATTAATACACAGTGCAGAATACATATTTCCCATAATAGTGGGTAAAAATATAAATAAAAGTTGGCAACACCAAAGTTCTTAGGTTAGAATTAATAATTGTTATTTTAGTGCTTTGTTATAGATGAATTTACGTCTAGGGTACATTATACACAATGCATGAACACAATAAAATGTTATTGAAAGCCTAGTAACTGACAAAGAATGGTAATTTCGTTCCACTATCACTTTTACACCCTTTAACGCTACAATGCACCATGGCTGTTTTTTAATGTTGAAATATTTATGTGTAAATTGTTCACAACAAAATATAACATACATTATTTAATTTAGAACACTTAAAAAGTGTAATAAAATAAGACAATAGCTAGCTGCACGTTTAACTGTCAAACTTTGTTTATACAAGTACTATGCAAACCTCATCGTTCCGTTTCATTTCTTCACACGACAGCGGCGTAAGTTCCTCTTTTTCTTGTGTGAATGCGACCAAAGATATCAATTTGTCTATAGCATTCTCTGTCTACGTAAAAAGAGGACTGAAGTGACACTGTTGTGACAGCTGACAGTCCTCTTTCTATGATCAGTGGTCGATCTATGGTTTACTGTCATTGTTTTTATGCACAGAGTAACTAAACCGGTGAGACGCCATGTTGAAAGTCGATAAATATACATTCCCTACCACAACAGTATACATTTAAATGAATTATCTGTATTTTTCCCGAATTCTACGGCCTCTCCCAGGCTGCGCCACAACAGTCCTCTCCGCACCCAGTCTGTCCCAGCCACTCTCTTAAGGTCGTCAGTTCAGAGTAGATATGTGCCTTCGTTGAAAACAGACGTGCCTAACCAAATTAAAAATAGCAAATAATCACTCGATAAATTGTGACCTAGTTTAAGAACTGCGTACCAGCGAACTAGTGGACTTGTTTAGTGTTTTAGTTAGTGAATACTGTTAATAGAATGGAAGACAGTCCCTTTAACCGAAGTGCCAGGACTGTGCGCACCCCACCCCCTACGCCCTCACCCTCAACTCGTCCTAAAGAGCCGACCGAAGATGCCCCTGAAATCATCTCCACCCCAAAACTGCAAAGCTGGATGACGTACATTGAGCAGTGTCTCAATGAGGTAGGTATGTACAATTGCTACAGAGGGAAAATTGAACTCGGACCAAAAATTGCGAAAAGTTGGTCACAGTTCATCACAGTTAGTTGCACAGTACCAATCACTAAAGCTGAAAGCCGTACAAACCCATTCAACCGTCCAAACTCTCCAGTGCAATAATAAACTAGCACAGCGTCTCGAAGACCTTAAGTTATCTATTGAAGAATCGACAAAACCTGACAAAAAAAAACATCTGCTGACATAGTCAAGAAAGGTGCTAACGACTTCATTCGCCAATCAATGTTAGCGCGGTAGCCATTTATCCAAAAGACAAGCAAAGGTCAAGCGAAGAGACAAAATCCCTTGTCCAAAACTTTTTAGCAAAAAATAAAACCGACTTCCAAAACAAAACGTGTCTTTGGTTTAGTATTTTCGTTTTTTGCCACCGACTTCCGAAATTAAAGTTATTTTTCACTTAGTAGTGTTTTGTTTTGGAAGTCGGTTTTATTTTTTGCTAAAAAGTTTTTATTTTTCACTTTTTAGTTGTGGAACCTACCCCACACAAATTCGAATACATAATTGACCACAATAATTGTAGATATAGCCATGTAAATAACAGTGATAGGAAGTTATTAAAACATCATCACATCATCCACATAAAATAAGTGGGAAATATACGCATTATTGAAGCTAACTCAAAAACTCCCCAAGCAAAGTTAATAAAATTTATATGGGACCCCCTCGGAAGTATACCCTTTCAATCAAAAAAGAATTTTCCAAATCGGTCCATCCGTCTTTGAGTAATCGCGTAACAAACATACACAAAATTTTTTTAAAAAACATGCAGACGAATTGAGAACCTCCTCTTTTTTGAAGTCGGTTGAAAAATAATCCGATCAGAATACATAAAGCTGCACGTCAGAGGTATTCACAAAACCAATAACCGCGGTGTGATAATTAGAAAAGACACGAAGGAGGACATCGACAAGCTCAAAAATTCTGTTCAGCTCACAAACTCTGACCTGACTTTTGACGACCCTCAGAAACGGAAACCACGTCTAGTGGTAATTGGAGTGCCTTCATCAATGCAAGAAAAAGAAGTTTTTACCTGCCTATTCCGCCAAAATTTTGCCGATCTTCAGGAACTGACACTTGGAATCATTTTTGTCCACAAGTAGATTAAGCCACAAGTCAGATAGAAAGGACGCTGAGACCTGTAACTATATTATAGAAGTGCCAGCAGACATACGTAAGGCCCTAATTAAGAAATAAAGAGTTTTTATTAATTGGTCATCCTGCCCTGTTCGAGACTTCACTCTGGTCACTAGGTGCTATAAATGTCAGCAGTATGGTCGGGAGACCACGTATACCTGTGGCCATTGTGATGATCAAGGTCACTCAATAAACGACTGTACAAAGAAAAATGTAGACCCAAAACGCGCGGCAAACATAGTACAGGAGCTGATGACTGACCGGCGAAAAAAATTGCCGAAATGAGGTACATCAATACTATTGACTATGGATTATGGAAGCGCCTAAGAGCGCCGTAAATTAATATTTTTGTTGACCTTTTAGTTTAGTATTAAAGATAAGTATGATTATAAATCTATTCGGTAGGTATTAAAGTACACCTGACTAATTCATATGCACTGTTAGCAATTTTTCTGTATCTGTGCTGACTGAGTTTAATTTATGTCTTACTTTACGTGTTTGCCAACTATACACTATTGTTTTATTTGTAACTATAAATACGTGATTAATTAATACAGTTTAAACTTAGCCCATATCGCCTGAAACACAGGATTACCTAGTTCAGGCATATGTTTTTTTAAAAATTATTTAAAATCTTTAGAATATTACCTATAAAGTTAGCTATAATCTAAGGACATCACAATAAAAACGAACATAAAATAAAGAGTGTATAACCGGCCAACTCGTGAAGAGACACAAAGAAACAAATATGTAGTCCCTAAAGTGAATAATTATTTTGGTCAAAGGATGCAGCGATGGTTAATTCCAAAATTACTAAATGAATTACCTAGGTACGCAAATTACAACTGAAGCAGTTTCTAAAAATGTCTTAAAAATTACTAAATGAATTACCTACGCAAATTACCAACTGAAGCAGTTTCTAAAAATGTCTTAAAAAATTACTAAATGAATTACCTACGCAAATTACCAACTGAAGCAGTTTCTAAAAATGTCTTAAAAAATTACTAAATGAATTACCTACGCAAATTACCAACTGAAGCAGTTTCTAAAAATGTCTTAAAAAATTACTAAATGAATTACCTACGCAAATTACCAACTGAAGCAGTTTCTAAAAATGTCTTAAAAAATTACTAAATGAATTACCTACGCAAATTACAACTGAAGCAGTTTCTAAAAATGTCTTAAAAAATTACTAAATGAATTACCTACGCAAATTACAACTGAAGCAGTTTCTAAGAATGTCTTGAAAAATGTCCTGCGTAAACATGGCAAATCTCACAATATTGTGCGTACAAACTTACATTTGCAGTTGGAATATATGAGAGAACATGTTTTTCAACTACTATGTTAAGTTTGTTCTTGGGAATAAATTCATCCCAACTACGGAACCCTTCGTTGTGCGTACACGATGTTTTCCTTCACCGTTTTGAGAGCAGCGGTCATGAAATAATGGTTGGTTGGTTTTTCTTTTTTAATAAATCAATTTAATTTAATTAAAAAAAAAAAAAAAAAAAACGCTCGAGGAAGTTTTTATGTCAAACATATAGATATTTAGATCGCCGCAAGGTTGCCTGCTTGTCGGTCTTCTACAGATTGTACTTCGGAGAGTGTGCCCGAGAACTCCACGACCTCATTCCACCGGCCCCCTTCTACCACCGGACATCTAGACGCACTGCCAGTTACCATCCCTACCTGGTTGCTATTCCACCAATTCGCACTAAGCGCTTCCAAATGTCTTTTATAATGCGCACAGCAAAAGAGTGGAACTCACTACCTGCGTCTGTGTTTCCGAACGTATACAACCCTAATCTATTCAAAGTGAGAGTGAACAGGCTTCTTCTGGGTAAGCTCACTCCATCGTCGACTTTGTCTCTGTCACCTCTGACCTAGACTAGAGTCAAGAGCAAACCCATCACAAATAAAAAAAAAAAAAAAAAAAATAAGTACCATCATCAATATCTTCCTCATCAGGTATCTCTAACTTGACGCAGGACAGGTCGGGGAAGATGCTCTTGATCCTCGGGTTGTCCAGGACGTCATGCTCCTCTATGTCTATGTCTTCGTCCATGGTGGCTGGAAAGATAAGAAACTGGATTAAATGAAACTGGGCTGTCCACATATGTCGTTTGCCAGTGGAGCTATGAGCTAAAATAGAATATATAAATAAAGCAATAAAGTTCCATTTACGTCGACTCTTAAGACACAGACGCTTAAGGGGGAAGCGTCAGGGTAGCCCGCGAAATTCAAATTTTCTTACGTTTTTTGCAATTTACAAGTCGGTATTCTATTGTACGTTGATCAAATTATAATTTGCGGTCGTAACGAGTATCTATTTACATAATTAGAATCATTAAAGTGATCAATACAACTCGTTATGACCAGGTAATCCCAAAAAATTACTATTTCATGAAATCTTGACATTTTAGGATTATACTAACTTAAGGAGTTGTATTACTGATTCTATTATTATTTTTATGAAAGTTATTTTGTTCATTTTAGGTTTTTCAAGTCGGTTTTTACGTTTTTAAAGTAATATTTTGCACGGGTACAGTTGTTACTAAAGATGTCTAGTTCTTCACGGTAAAAATGATTTTTTATTAATTTTTAATGTGCTCATTTCGATATAATTAACATTTATTATGATTAAATAATGTAAGTATCCCAAAAAAAAAAAAAATATATTAACATATTAGTAGTTCACATTCAGCCAAAATTTAACCATTTTTTAATTTAATTTAATTTTAATTTATTTTTTTTAAATCAGACACTTGATCCATATGTATGTTAGTAGGTACGTATACTTAAAAATTATGTTAATAACCAAAGATGAAAATATAAGTCATAATAATACTAATAAAACAAAAATAAATAATTAATTGAAGTACATAAAATCAAATTTTAAAATAAATTAAAAGTTAAATCACAATCATCTTTAAATTCATTAATTAATGTCAATTAAAATTAAGAAATTCATTAAAATTATAAACCAAACAAAATATAAAATAAAATGAATAAATAATAAATTAGATTCATTTGATCACATTTAAATAAAACAATAATCACTTAATAAATTAGTTAATATGTTTGACCATTGGTTGAGTTAACTACGGATCAAAAAACCGGCCCTAAGTGCAGAAACCGAAGCCTATAACATAAGAGCTGGTCTAGACGTATGGCTGCCATGGCCAACGCACAATGGTCCACCCGAAGGACTAAGTGCGGAAACCGAACCCTATAACATAGAGCTGGTCTAGAGTGACGGCTGCCATGGCCCACACACAATGGTCCACCTGACAACCAACATCACAAGACAAGACAAGAAACACTAGTTAGAGATACGGGGCGCTCAAGACGTTCGGACAGAGAGGACACGAGCAACCGCAAAACATTTTTATGTATATGTTACTACTAAAAGCCGAAGTGCGTTTACACTAAGTTTTAGCCTACTGCAACCAATTTAATGATTAAGTCTTTAAAACAACCTAACCTAAGCTAGTTGTAGCCTGTTAAGTGTTGTAGCATTTGGATTTTTAACCCTGGCATTTAATGATATGTGGCCTGCACTGATTTGCTGGCAACATTTGTGGCCCTCCACTAGCATAAGGTTGCTGACCCCTGATCTAACCTAACGACTTTCGACAGATTCAAGCGCACAGTTTGAAAAGTCGAGTTATACAATATTTGTCAGTTGCCAAGCAAGTTGTCCAAAAAGTGGGGATGTGCAGTAGTTGATTTATCAGTGCAAGGGCTGACTGGGACTGTCCAGTCACTTGATTGGTGATGTGCCTGTGCAGACTAATCCCTTCTGTGCCAAAAGTTTGACAACTTGTTTGGCGACTACTCTATGTGTAGAAAAAAAAAAACCATGCAAACATAATAAGTAAGTAATGCCAAGCAGCATCTATCTGGCATTATATTATAAAACAGATTCATTTGGCTTTGGCTTAGCTGTGCAGCACAGAGTACAGTAACCGGCCGTAAATATTGCACATGGAATTTTTTGAAATGTGTGATACTTTTCTAATTCTCTATGTGTCATATTAGGTACTTGTTTCATGTGATTTGTAATCCATGTGCAATATTTACAGCCAGTAATTTTAGGCTACTATCTATTTAATTTAAATAAGCAGGTAGTACTCAAAATAAGTTTCTACCATTGTTGTTGATACATTGTGTCAAATAGACTTTATTCTTTCTTACTTATTTAGTTGTATTAAACTAGAACATGAAATTATTGTCAATCAAACATACAAGTGAATGTTTTGTATGATTGTATGATCATATTCAAAGTAAACTAAAGAGTATATTCATAATATGGGAGATGTAAACAATGTTTATTAAATTTTTTGACAAATAGCTAGGAGTAAGACTAGACCAGGGGGGTTTTGATCAAGTTAACCCACTATTACACAGAACTTAAATATAACTGGCTGAATGTGAGTGTACTATATATATAGGTACACATCTGCTTAACGCTTCGGGAAATACAGGCGGTATGTTAGGTTATGTGTGTATTTTTTTATCAAAATATTGTAAGAGGTATTGTATTTACGATTTTATGAACAAAAACATTCTAGCAAACAAAAAAAAACATAGTACTGTACTGTTTATCGCACGGATTGGCTAGGAAATCCAACAGATTGACGAATCAAAAGAATAAACACTCTTCGGTATTGTTTTACTAATGAAATAGCATCAAAAGCCGTTACAGTAAAATAATCAACATTGCATTTTGCAAAATTACGTGGAACTTAGGTTACCTCAAGCGATGTTCTGCTTCAAACAAATCACATATTATTAAGAAATAACTGAATTTAACACACAAACGCAATTGTTTGCTATTATCTGTGATTATTTTATTAACATTAACCTATAAGCATTAGTTTATAGACAAAAATTATGAAAAAAAATTGTTCGTGAACTGAACCTGAAATAGAAAAAATATGTCAAGTGTTACCACAACTGATTTTTAGTTTTACTCTATTTTACTCAGTTTTACTTAGGGTAGGGCTGAATTTTCAATAGTATAGGAGGTAAGAATAAATGACAGTTTGATATTTATTCCTTTTGAACAAGTTATCTGACGATTGAAAAATTAGCCCTTATAATTATGAATAAGAATAACCCAGATTTCTGTTGAAGTAACCCAAAAATATCTACAGTAGTATACTATAGTTTACACCATGTATTCATTTTTTCTTTTAATTCGGTTGAGTTTTATTTATGTCAAAAATTGAACGTATTGTGTAGTAAATAATAAGAACACATTTAGTTATCTTTATATTGTTAAGCCGAATCATTAAACTAGCAAGGGAACTGTTATCGCCAGCGTTATTTTTGACTGAATGGGGCTATGCATACTTACAGTGCGCGTCAAATAACTAGACCCAAGTTGGCGTTGACTGCGCATGTAAAAAAGTAATAATAATAATAATATCTTGGGACATTATTCACACACGTTCATCTGATCTCAAACTAAGCAGAGCTTGTACTATGAAAACCAGATAACTGATATACTACATACACTACTTTTTTTGTTTGTAAATACATACTTATAAAGATAATTACACCCAGACTCAGGACAAGCAGACATGTTCATGCACACAAATGTTTGTCCTGGATGGGAATCGAACCCACGACCTGCGACATGATAGGCGGTATCTTAACCAACCATGCCATCTGGCCTGCGTGAAACTATAAAAAAAAGTTACTGCGCTGGTTCAAATTATTTGACGCGCACTATAAATAACTCCCTTACTTTGTCAATCACCTCTTTATTTTGAATGGAATTTCTAATCTATTGCTTTTTGTTTGAAAAACATTCGTAAGCATATTGATGAATTGTCAAAATGCAAGGGATTGTAAATGTGTGCTACGCAATTAGTCTACTGGGATCGGATACTAAATTTGCCGAATTTATTCAGTCAGACAAAAAGAAGAATTTAAAATCTAACATGGTTAAAAATAGGTTTTACCCGATAAATGGAAATATTCTCAGAAACTGGCAGCATTAAAATTTTAGCTGTAGCACAGAAGATAGCATAATTTGCAATGAACGAATGAATCAGTTGAGTCTATGCAATGAATGATGATCATTTTGAATATTATTTATGCAGGAAACATTTTATTTCCTGTCATATCTAAAAGCTTACATCCATGGAAATAGTATGTATACCTTCATCATTATTCTCTTGTCCTTATCTCAATTCATTTGGGGTCGGAGCAACACACAGACATATAAAGAGTAGTAGACCAATCATTAATCCATAATGGGCATTGTTCATATTTTTTTATATGTTGTAATTGAAAAACCATTTCGAGGAATAGCGTTATTGATCATTACGGACTAATTAATCATGAAAAATATTCATATTTTATTAATATTTTCTATAAAATACGATTGAACTTGTTTGCCCTTCAAATTAGCTTATATAGCTATAGTTAGCTTTGGCCATACAGTTTTGTTTCGTTGCCTCAGAAAATACAAAAGTAAGTGGCAAGTATTGTCTATAGCCTGTCGCATCAATGTCAAAAATATAAACATGTCGGATCCGGTCATTAGTACGGACACAAAACGAATCGCAAGCGCGCCACTGCCGACATCAGATGATCTACCCACACCTCAGACTAAAATATATCCTGTAGACGGAGCCTTTAAGAGAGACGCGTGTCCTTTTCTTGTTAGTGTGCGGCTCTAGAGTAGTATTAGTGTGCGTGACTAGGGAAGGGTCGACGCTTCAAAGCATACTATGGAATCTGTAGTACAGACGCCAGCACGTCAAGCTACTACAATCTGTCAGATTTCTTCAATAGATTTTCGACTTTATTGCTAAAGCATTAGGTTCAAGGTTGATTGGGAAAATCTGACAGTTTCGGGTAGGTTGACCTGCTGGCGTCTGTACATCGATTTTTTGCTTAACGAAAAATGCACAGGAGTGAATCTGCGGATAGAAGCTAGTACCTACCTACTATAATAAAATGTGTGCTTTGTTAAATAAAAATTATGGGCACATAAATATGGTATTATGTAACAATTTATTACCAATTAAGGGTCTAACTTAAATGAATAATCAGACGTATATTTTTACGATTTTATTTATTGTAATATTTACACAGGTAAATATTTATATTGGAGTACAATGAAATAAAATGAAATTGTTTATTTTGCAAATTGGATGTTGGCAATATTCTGGATATCCTTCGAATACTGTTGGCACCAAAACATACTTTAGTTTTTTTTTTTTTTTTTATAGATAAACCCGTTATGAAACAGGATAGCTGTGGCTTTCTTTGGAGCAAAGCCTTGAATATTTCATGTTCCTAGTTCTGACGTCTAACAGCTTTAATCCACTCACTGCTTATTAATTTCACAATATTATGGAAACCTACAACAGTAAGCAAAAATTATTATACCATATCAACAACAAACGTCGATACATTTTATCGATAATATTGTACACATCCCTGCAGTTCACGCCTAAAACAATGCCTAGGTTAAACATTAATTTAGACTATAAAACTTGTTTTTTTTTAGCAATATGATATAAGACAATATTAGTCTAAATATGTAAATCTTCAATGTTTATCAATTTTCTAACAGTTAACCTCTGTAATTAACGGTCATAGACTTACGTGTGAAATGATAATTCTGGGCCTATTACGCCTTCTTTCGTTATTCTTGATGAATAATATACAGCCGCACACAGCATATTTCCACTTTACTAATTTTGTCCTAGCCAAACCACTGATATTATTTAATATTTCGCATTTAAACTGCACCAAGCCGCAATGTTTTGACCGACTAAGTCGGTCACTTGTTGACACGATTTACACAGACAGTGCGACGTTGCCAAACTTACATGTGCTGTACCTTTAATAATAATAATAATAATAATATATTTATTTGCATAAAACATGGTATAAAAAGGTGTTAAAAACTATATAGCACAAACATGTTTAGCTAGGTTATGACAAAGCATGCAAATTTTCAAAGGTAAGCAAGCAGATAAGGAGACATCAACAACGAACAATTTGAAACATTAAAACTTTTTGTCTATGAATTCCTTTAAACTATAAAAACTATGTTCAAGCAACCATTTATAAAATTTAATTTTAAATAAGTTAGAATTTAATGTTTTAAAATGCCTCGGTATTTTATTATAAATTCGCACACACATTGCTAGGCAGTTATTATTATATTTAGCTAATCGAGGCAAATCATTCAGCACTAGTTTGTATGGATCTCGTCTGTTTCGAGGGTTAACATCATTTGCATTCTTAAATAATTGTTTATTTTTTATTACAAACATACATATTTCATAAATATAAAGTGACGGTAACGGTAACAAACCAAGTTTCCTAAATATGGGTTGGCATGATTCATCAGGTTTGAGTCCACAAATTGACCTCATACACTTTTTTTGAGCGATAAATGCTCTTTGGAAGTCGGTGCTATTACCCCACATTACAAGCCCATAACGTAGTAGTGATTCAACATATGCATGGTATGATATTACAGCAGTTTTTACGTTAGTTACATTTTTGACTTGTTTAAGTGCATATACAAATTTATTGATTTTAGTACTAACATTGTGTATGTGTGAACTCTCTGAAATAGACAGAGAGAAGAATACTTTGTTTGACACACGGATACAAGAGCGGCAACAAGTTATAGCTCCGTCTACAGGATACTTAGTCTGAGACCCAAACCTACAGCGTGCTTTTACAGAGTCGTGATGTTTAAGCCCACGGCGAGGAGGACATTCTAGTGTCTGATCGCATCAGAGTTAAGACGTCGCGGAACTGTACTCGATCCGTTGTGCTCAGTTAGTGTGTTAATTATAATTCAGAGTTATTGTGTTAGATTGTGATTTTAATAAACGTCGTGTAACGCACCCAGTGTATTTTCATTGCACGAAACCCATCTTTTGCCCACATGATGTCCGAATCTAACGGAGTAAATCCTGACGATCCTACAAACAAATTATTTACATTAAATTTTTTTACAAAATTCAATATTCTTGCGACTTGCCTCATATTATCTTTTATTATCACAACACATATTGGAAAAGAGTTATGGAATACAGGTAGTGCTTTGTTCCAACTTGCAGCAATAATAGTAATAATAGTGCAAACAAAATGTTTGTTCGTATTAGAGAAGACATGCGAGATAAGTGGTGTCGTGATGTAGGCGTGAATATTACAAGGTTTATACAATGTATTGTTGCGAAGATTACATCTTCCGTTTAAAACTTGCTACTGTTTCGGACGAAATTTCGAAAAATAATATTGTATTTGTAAATAAGAAAACCGGTCAAGAGCGAGTCGGACTCGCGCACCGCGGGTTCCGTACTATCATATATAAAAAAAAAATGCTATTTAGAGACATCGTTTTATTTTTCCTGTAATCTTTACACAAACTTCTAGGGGGGACTTTGGTCGGTATTTTTTTACGTTTTTCATCAAAAGTCGAAAATTATGCGGCCTAAAAAATAAAGAAAACATTTTTGAGAATGTGCAAACGGCACTCTTTTATATGATACCCCACATGCTCTAGTAGCCCCACTTCGAATTCTTAAGACCCCCTTTCAATCCCTGTTGCAAAAAAAATATCTGTATTTTTATTTCAAAATAGTTGGGCAAACGTCATCGACCGAGCCAAGGGAGGCACTTTTTAAGGTTCCGGCAACCTGTACAAACTTATTAAAGTTTGCACCGGTGATTCGGACAGTAAGAATCCTTAATAGTGTCTCTCGGCGTTTGGACATATTTTCTTGCTCTTTGGCGGAATCCCATGAGATATCCAGCTGTGACAGACAGACTGAGTCGCACCATAATGGTTCCTTTATCATTTTGGTACGGAACCCTAATAACATTGATTCGATTTTGTATGACGTCTATTGACACTTTGACAGATGTGAGATGGATGATGTTGTGTTGACAGATTTAAATTTTCAATTGTGTACTAGTGAGGCAACAGCAAAATCTTTTGTGCACCCTGATGACGTCACCTACCTTGAAAATATAAAATAATTAAATATATATTTTTTAAAATAACTATTGAGCCAATCATCAAAATATTCAAATTAGTTTCTCAAAATGCTCTAAATTTTCAAAAAATAAAATAAAATGTAATGGTTAAAAATTTTAGACAATACCCATTATACTTATATAGTTTTTTTTTTTTTCCTTTGGACTTCACACGGTTTGTCCATTTAGACAATGTCAAGTTTATAATTATTTCAGAAACAAAGTTAAGGAAACGAAAATATTACTATGAATAATTAATTGACCATAACGGGATTTAGGATAGGACGGACATAAAATCAGTATATTTATAAAAGTGATGATAGTGAATAATGAGTCACAAAAAAAAAAAAGATAAAGAATCATGTCCAACTGTATAAGTTAATATTAAGTTGTAAATTTTCCAACTTAATATTAACTTATATAGTTAGACATGATTCTTTATATTTTTTTTTTTTTTGCTTAGCGACATGTCGTAATAGTATCTCGTTCACCTGTTGTGGTTGTCACACTGACTCATACATAAACATAAACGACGCGAAGCCTGTCTATCCTGCGCCACCATATTGATAAGCAACTAAAGCAACATCAATGGGGAAGGAAACTGTCAAATTAGTTTCGCGTTTATGGCGCTAAGTGTTTTTTACAAACAAGCTGCCAAACTAAAGAAATTAAACAATATTTTATTTTTTCGTGTCTTATATCAATATAATGGGTCGTTTTGTCGCCTTTGGATGCAAACAAATAGACGTTACAAATTCCCAGGTAATTTTCACGTCAAAAGAAAGTGGGAAGAGGCACTGAAATTTAAAAAAATCAAATCAAGTGATTTATTGAGGCTATATGGGAAATTTTTCAAAGAAACAGACTACGAGACCACTTCTAAGACGACGGGTTGGTACGTAACCTATTGCGTAATAGCTACGCAATTTGTAGCGAATGTTTGGTATCTACTATTTATATCACTGTGGCGCTGGCGCAACATGTATTTTCATGTTTATTGTTCTTCCATAACTATTCTATACTAAAAGCCTATAGTTCAAACAAAAATCGTAATTGTTAAAACAAAGTAAAAAAGATTTGCAGATATTTTTGACTTTGACAGTTGGTTGACAAATGACAACAAAAAATATTTCCGATATTTCGCGCGTTTTCTGAGCAATTATGTGATGATATCTGAAAATCTGAAGTTGTAATGAAATCAAATTAAGATTATTGTGTTATTTGAATGTGTGTATAAACAAATAAACGTGCTTTTGACAAAAGAACAGGAATATGGCTCGAACAAAGGCGTCTGTTGGGTCGAAAGGTGAGTTTACAACTTTATTCTTTGGTACATTGGCGTCACCACCGTAATCCAAGATCTGAAAGAATTTGCACGAAGAATTATAATAGTTGTTGTTTAGTCCATTATCGTGTTTTCTTAAGTGAAGGAGCTCGTTCGTCGAAGTATGACTACTATATAATATCACTTATTTCTGTTGCCAAACTATTGCAGTGCTTCGATTGTAAGGGCATCTGGCCATGAGTGCCGGAGTGTATACAGCTACATGAGGCATTTCTGCTATGTCTCAGTGATGGAAACGCATCTGCGATGCTTCTTGTACCACAGCAGGTATCCATAGGCAGCAATGACCACCACAATCAGGTGTATTTTGTTAAATTGACGCATTCTCGGAAGATACTGACTTTTCAAATTATACGGTAGGGCAGTAGCGTGCGAGGATTCCCTAGAAAACACCCACAGTCAGTGCATTGTCTTAGGGGCGGAGTTATACATATATTTTTTATATATTTTCAATGTGTATGCATTCAAATGCTTATACATATCGGCTGTTCAGAATCAAAACCTAGTAACTCATAATTTCAAAAATGTCCAGGAAAAGCCAAAAACATGTTTGCATCCTTAATCGTCTGCCCTATTTGAACCATTAGAGTTAGGGTTATGAATGTTAGACCAAAATGTGTGTAATAAAATCAGCTACACTTATCAATTGTCTTTTACTCAAGAAGGCGTTCAGTACAGCTTAGAACCTCCTTACTATTTAATAATTTGATCAAATATACCAATTATTAAATAAGGAACCAAATCATAACACAGTAAGTATACTTACTAGGTTTTAAAATTGCGTCTGATTTGTAAACGTGATTATCTTTTAAAGTTCAAAAGATAGTATCTCCTATACTACAGAAATTAAAACACATAATACAAAATAATAAGTAAATGTATTTATTATTATTCATACAAGTACAGTTGACTACCTCACAATAACTTTTACATAAATAACGTTGATCAACTGCAACAAAAAATAATCGGAATGCGATCGAAAAATCGAATATAAATAGATGAATAAATTAACACGATATTTTAAGAAATAGTCTGTATTATTTCCAAGTAATAATTTCTTACAATATCTGAATAATTTACTCATCATTAGTTATTTGTCCATCAGATATTAAATCAATAGATCGGTCATTAATTGGTAACTGTAACCAAAACTCTCTTCGACTAATGGGCATTAGTGGTACTAGTTTAGAAACTATACCATCTTTTTTTGAAGATTTTATTCCACGTGGAATGTTATTTGATAAAGGTGGAAGCTTTGATACATCGAATTTATTAATAAGAAAATCGAGTTCTTTGTAAGGGTCCCCAAAATCAGTCTTGTACAAAAGATTACGTGATCCTGCTGTGAACTTAGCCTCGACTAATGGACCTAGTAAAAAATTATCCAGAGGATCATCTTTTGCATTCCGACGAGCAACGCGCTTTTTCTTTGGCCATTGGTATGATTGTTGCACCTCAATCACATTAATATTTTTTCTGCAATGCGCAATCACATCTTTAAAGTCCTCGTAGTCGTAAACTCCGTTTCGCCGATTGAAGTCTCTTTCGATGTTACCATGAACACCGTCCGCTGACATATGGGTGTGCCCCTTCGTAAGATATTTAAATGCAATAGTTTCAACATCAAAAGACTGACAGTTTACTATAGTAACAAGAGCTGTGAATAAAAACCAATTTTTATTTTGGCCCGCACAGTTGTCACATCACAGTATTAAATGTTTAACATTTCTCTCGCTACGAAGAAACGCAACTAAAGCGTCGACTATGTTATTGGCGTCTCTACCCATCAATGCTTCGTGCCAAACAACACATTTAGAGTGTATGTCTGTGTCTTTCTTTATCGGTGCAAATGTTAAATTAAATGCGATTAATCTGCTGAGGAAAACTTCTTTATTACTCTCTATGGTATTAGATCTGAAAGAAAATGAAAAGCAAGCTGTTGGTAAGCAAGTCCCCAGAAGCAGTTATGATTGATAAAAAAAGATAAAAAATTAAAGCAAAATGAATAGGGACGCAACACATAGTTATTATGTGATATATAGTTTTAAAGATATAAGCATACAGACAGAGCCGGACAGCGACATTGTTTTATACTATGTAGTGATGAGGTACTAGACCGAATACTAATACTAGACCTAGAACTGGACCTGCAGTAGAAAATCACTACACATCACTACTTCAAGCAGCGAGATGTTTGTCCCCGCACTAGCTTTTACTTTGACAGTTCATGTTGGCAGGAGAATGAGTATGCTGACGATATTATTGCTAATATTTTGTAATAGTTCAATAATAATTTAAACCCTTAACAATGTAAAGTATAATTCGTTTTAATACTACCGCTAATAAGTAAAAAGAACTGGCTATCGTACTTTATAACATTCACAGAATTATAGGTACTCAGTACTTTTAAAACACTAGATACCAGGGTTTCAAGCTAATGAAATGCTAATAAAAAGAAAGAAGATGCGTATGTAAGTGGATTTCAGTAATAACTGGGCATTATAAAGCTTTACTTATAAACAGAATCCCATAAAAGAACCAACAATGAAATATTTTGAGGTTAATTTCATGCTACGACCAAATTTATATAAAATTTAATAAAACTATGTGAAGGTTTGTACTTACCTAGTTTCTTCTGCATTTTTCATAGCATTAAAAATGAGTTTGGACCGGTAAAACTGTTGACGTCTCATTTTAAACAATATTGAACACGGTGTAAAAAGTTTTTGCGCCCGCGTAAACTGACTTACTGGAACGAATGACCGACGAACGAATGAATGGCACAATTTCAAAACAAAGTAACAGTGAGTATCAAAATTAAAACCTAGTAACTGACTGACTTACTAGGTTTTTGAAATTGTTTTCTGAGTTACTACGTAATGAATTTGTTATTTTAGGGAAACTAGACATGGATTACAAATTAGCTTGACTTGCTCAATATTTTTTTAAATTTATCTTATGAAAATGGCTGTTTTAAGCACCTGGTCACAAGGACCTATACCTAGTAAGTCAGAAAATTGAATAAAACGAATTTCCCAAAAATCTGAGATACTAGGTTATGAATTTGAACAGCCGATATGAGAGACTGATCTGATAAATCAGTAAAAACGGTTTTCCTTGTTCCTCTATTCTATTTATAAGAAAATTTTACTGTATTAACCATAACTCAGTTCAGAAGTGCTTAAGGGGGAAGCGTCAGAGTAACCCGCGAAATTCAAATTTTCTTACGTTTTTTGCAATTTACAAGTCGGTATTATATTGTATGTTGATCAAATTATAATTTACGGTCATAACAAGTATCTATTTACTTAATTAGAATCATTAAAGTGATCAATACAACTCTTTAAGACCAGGTAATCCCAAAAAATTTACTATTTCATGAAATCTTGACATTTTAGGATTATACTAACTTAAAGAGTTGTATTTACTGATTATGTTGTATATAATTCTGTAAAAACATATTTGTTACGGCCGCAAATCATACTTTATTTAACATACTTGATATTTGACAGGCCAGATGGCGTGGTTGGTGAAGATACCGCCTATTATGCCGCTGGTCGTGGGTTCGATTCCCATCCAGGACAAACATTTGTGTGCATGAACATGTCTGTTTGTCCTGAGTCTGGCTGTAATTATCTATATAAGTATGTATTTACAAAAAAAAAGAAGTAGTTTATGTAATATATCAGTTATCTGGTTTCCATAGTACAAGCTCTGCTTAGTTTGGGATCAGATGACCGTGTGTGAACAATGCCCTAGGATATTATTATTATTATTATTCTGATATATCAGTCATGTTTTCCTTTTATACAACTTAATACTGACTTGCAAATTGCAAAAAACGTAAGAAAATTTGAATTTCACGGGCTACCCTGACGCATCCTCCTTAAACTTTTATGTTGGTGCCTGTACTGCCATTTTCAAACTTCGAAAAATCTACAGCCGATACAGTGGATCCGGCAATGTGTTAATTATTCTATGTTCTATGTTATTGGGTTTGGTTTCCGCACTTAGTCCTTCCATTGGACGTTTGTACGTGATGTGTTAATTATTGTATTTTGTTTTGTTTTAGTGGCTGCTGGTAAAAGCAGTAAAGCAAGATGCAGTGTAGCACCAACACCAAGCAGTTCTGGGACTTCGGGTAAGGAATATTTAGTCATTCTAGCAATTTAGCAAAATTATACTGCCATCATTTGGTAAAAAAGCCTTAGTTCAAAGTAAATCAACACTGAACAAGACATAGTAGAAGATTTATTATTATGATGTATATAACTGTTTAGTGTCCTTGAAAGCGTTAACAGATACATACATACGTAACTGTGGCTACAAACAAATTAGAGCTTTATCACCTAGACACAAAGATACAGAATTTCACGCTGAATCTGACCCTATATTTAATTAGGGTTCCGTACCTCAAAAGGAAAAACGGAGCCCTTAGGTAAGATAGGTAAAACGGGCTTGTATCCGCAACTCCATGTCAATGCGCGTAATTTGTGAAAGGTTGGGAGCGCCTTAGTGTTACTGATAACCTCACGGAGGGTACCTGGATTACCGAAGTAAGACCACCGGGCAGTTTAGAAGCACTTGAGCTGATGTCTCGTCGTCCTCCAAACATGCCCTGCACAGCGGACTGTTTGTGACTGGAATAACAAAGAGGTGTTTGTTAAATGACACGTGGCCAGTTATAGCTGCTGTAACTATACCCAGCTCTTGTTTGGTTAGTATGAGAACTTGTTTCATGAGGACGCTATCAATATAGATAAATTCTTTATTTCACCTAAAGCTCTTCACAATATACAACAAAAGTAACACATAAAAGGCTTAATTACAAGGGTCAGTTATTAAATACTCTGACTCCTAAACTAGGTGTAAGTTCCTGTGACTTAGGAGTCGGTGATTCTCCGTAGCAACTTAGAGCCATTTTCAGTAATTTGGAATAGTTTTAACAATTAATGGTAGAAAACAGAATTATTATATATATAAAGATAAAGATAAAATAATAAAATAAATAAGAGAAATGATACATGGTTATGTGTGTATGATGAAGCGTATGTGTAGTTTGTAAGTGTAACTGTAGGTGAACGTGTAGTGTATATGTAAGGTGTGTGCGTGTGTGTGTGTGTGTGTGTGTAGTGTATGGGTGTGCATGTAAAGATTTATAATTAGGTATCACTGTAAATTACCCAGTAGTAGATTGTAGGAGGGTGCTTCCTTGGCCTGCCTACACTCACTTTGGTCCGACCATAGCTTGTGATGCTGATCCTTGGTACGTTTCCTTACCAGAGTGCGTAAATACCCAAAGACGAGCGGCACGATGGGTTCAAGCCCCACCGGTGTCATGCTCGACCCCCTTCTGACAAGTTAGTCAGCCGCGTCGTTACCTAGTGAACCGTTGTGTCCTTTGATCCATTGAATGGTTGTATTATTGAGTCTTCCCACCTGGTTGAGGCGCTGCTGGCATTCGTATATTAGCGCAGAGTCAACTGAGTGACTGCTTAGCGCTTGCAGGACCGCCATGCTTTCTGAGAGTATGCGTATCGAGTGGTCCTTAACTTCCTTGGCCATTATGGCTGAGGCGGTCAGAGAAATTCGCATGCATTCAGCCTGGAACACCTAGCGGTGTGGCTATTTGTATGTTGAAGTCCTCCGAGAAGATTCCAGCACCCGTGTCACTACCTGTTTTAGAACCATCCGTGAAGATGCGTAGCGCTGCGGGGCACAAACCCTCGCATCGGCGATCCTCATGAAGTTGGATTTTGTATTTTTTATCAAAGATAATTTTTTTTGGGTACCCGGTCGATTATGGCTTTCGTAACAGGGAAGGCCGAGGGCACACGATGCGTTGCGGCGCCGCACCGTAAAGATTTCGCCGTACATTGGCGGTCACGTGTGACTACCAATGGCGGAATTGGTACGGCGAAATCTTTGCGGTGCGGCGCCACAACGCGCCGTGTGCACTGGCTCGAAGTCCTTGTTTAATCCCCCAAGCAGTGTATACTATGGTGTGTCACTCTTACTCCAGAGATTTACTGCGTTGAGACGTACCGCCGCCATCGTTGCTTCCTTCTGTATGAACAAGTGTACACGAACGTGTAACGTAAATAAATGAATATTGAATATGGGGGTCACTTTTGGGCGGCAAATAAGAAAAAAAAAAGTTTTGCAGACTGTACCGTTTGTCATTTATCAAATGAAAGGGTTTATTGTGAGGGTCTCAAATAGAGAATCCATCGATGGGTGACCATCTTAACATACCGAGATGGTCTTGGCTGTCATTCCTGGATCTTTGACAGTCGGTACAGGTCGTCAGAAGCCCGAAAGTGTGACAACCAGTCTTACCAAGGAGTATTGTACTGCCCAGTAGCCCACTGGATTGTGGAGGCCAGATAGACAGATTAATTGCTTGCTACTGCAGATTCTGACTTAAAGTAGGTAGGAATACTGTGATAGGCTCAGCTCTAATCCCCTTCGATGGGTTCCCGCATTGTCGAGGAGGGGGGGCTCAGCAGCCGAGGCGGGAGAGGGGTGCCGGTATTGGGGTGAGCCGCTCTCCTTACCTTCCGCGCCCTTGACAGGGTCGCCACCGTCTGATGGCGGAGCGGTGGGGCCGCAGGGGAACTCCTCTGCGGCTGGAACACTGACCTGACCGGTCGCATGGGTACCAAGGGTATCTAGACACGGGGTCGGTTAGGTTGGTTTGGTCCATGGGGTGGTCACGGCGTGCACCATGGAGTTTTAGTGGGTTGGAGTCCCACATAACTGTTCTCCACGCAAAAAATAAAACAAGGTTTAGCTTTACTTCAATATTGGTTGCTAAGTAATTTATGCTCGTCACAATGCTTATGGTGATGTGGAGTTCAACAATTAAGGTCCCTGCATCAGGAAAAGAAATATTTTGTAAAAGGTGATGACCGGTATTGTAACTTAGATAAACTACAAATTGACCCACTAAAAAGTGAAAAATAAAAACTTTCTTCCAAAAAAACCAACCGACTTTCAAAAAAAAACACCACAAAGTTAAAAGTAACTTTAATTTCGGAAGTCGGTGGCAAAAAAGTAAAATACAGATCCAAAGACACCGACTTCCAAAATTAATGTTATTTTTCAGCATGGGGTTTTTTTTTTGGAAGTTGGTTGATTTTTTTTGGAAAAAAGTGTTTTTATTAGAATGGTTTATCTATACTCGAGTTTCGCCGTATTTTAAGGAAGACAAGCCTTAACTGTGTTCAAATTCTTTTCAAGACATGTTTTTTTTTTGTTTGTAAAAGAAATGAAGTTGTATTTCTCTTATTATATTTCTTCTCCATAGGTAGTTCAGCAGGTTCTTCTAAGAGCAGCTCTGGTGGAAACCCAGTCTGTCCTAGGGAGACTCCTAAATGGCAGAAACCAATCACCAACTTCTTTATAAACAAGGATGAGCCGAGCCGGGATGATGAGGTGGATGTGGAGGATAAAGATGAGAAGGAGGGTAAGGAGGACCTTTATTTAGTGGTAAAATAAAAAGCACTATATTTTCTAGGTGGTCCAATAACCTGGCGAAGGCCATCCGCTGGATGCGAGAAGCACAGAACTGATCGACGTGGCGGTGCTTGGAGGAGGCCTATACCCAGCAATAATAATTATAATATCCTGGGACATTTCACACACGGTCATCTGATCCCAAACTAAGCAGAGCTTGTACTATGGAAACCAGATAACTGATATACTACATACACTACTTTTTTTTTTTAAATCCATACTTATACAGGACTATTTTTAAATCACTAGCTAAATTTTCACAGGGTGTTCTACCCATGAATATGAACAACTTTCACTATGGGACCAACTCTGAAATCACGAAAAAAAAAATCTGCTGTTTCATACGAAAGTTCCAAAATGTATGAAACAGCTGATTATTATTTTTTTTCGTGATTTCAGAGTTGGTCCCATAGTGAAAGTTGTTCATATTCATGGGTAGAACACCCTGTGAAAATTTAGCTAGTGATTTAAAAAATAGCCCTGTATAGATAATTACACCCAGACTCAGAACAAAAAGACGTTTTCATGCACACAAATGTTTGTCCTGGATGGGAATCGAACCCACGACCTGCGGCATGATAGGTGGTATCTTAACCAACCACGCCAACTGGCCTGTCAATGTAGACGGCGCCGATTCCCTTGTTTACAAACTAAACTAAATTTAAGTTCAGTTCAGAAAAGGACAGTTGATAAATATTAGTTTAGACCTGTCAAATTAAGATACTCCATAGACAATTTTAGACGTGATTAAAAAATTGGCAACTAAAAATACGTAAATTTACGTCATGTGCTGACTAATTTGACAGGTCTAAACTAATAGTTATCTTCTGTCCTATTCTTAATGAAATTGAAAGAAAAAGATGCACTGAGCTTGAAATTAGTTTAGTTT
Organism: Dicycla oo; assembly: GCA_948252095.1. Classification (NCBI taxonomy): domain Eukaryota; kingdom Metazoa; phylum Arthropoda; class Insecta; order Lepidoptera; family Noctuidae; genus Dicycla; species Dicycla oo. The sequence goes on from OX411737.1 coordinate 18,506,381, forward strand.
GTGAACAGACAGTTGTGCTACTGGGGAGTTTGTTGCGCCACTTCTTCTCCCCAGCTAAAGCACTAGGAAGTGGTGAAGGGCGGGCGTGCCGGGGGACTGTCTTATGTAATTTTGACGTTCAAAAAGTGCTGATTCTCAGCCTCGTTTGAATAAATGACTTTTGATTTTGATTTGGAATCGGCGCCGACGTGTGTCGGCTGAAATGATGAGTTTGACCTCACCGTTGTTCCGCGCCTTAGGTATGCGCGACTCATGGGACGGCAGTGCAGGCCGCTCATTTGTCCACGCTCAAGGCGTCCCGTCCCCTGCCTCGCCGCGCATACCTAAGGCGCTGTACAGCGGTGATTGGGAGCTTCTATCAAAAACACTGTCTTTTAAGAACAGCTTACTATACCCATTCTTGACTAATCAATACTAAGTAGGAACGCAAAATACTACACATAAACAAAATCCTCATAACACCAACACACACACACACATACACTCACTAACAGGTACACACACACACCTCTCCCATTCACACACCCACTCTTCCTCCACACCTGCATCCTTGCTCAAATAAATAAATCTAAAATAACTTACTCAGCTGACTTACATTTTTTGTATTTATGGTAGAATAACATCGACACTCGAAACCTCAGGTCCAACGCCAATTTACTGTTCAGCTCGGTCGAATCACTGTCTCCTAAGATACAGGCCATCCCTAGTTTAGGAGACAGGATTCAGTTTTTTGTTAATATAGACTATTATTTTTCTCCCTTTGTGTCCATTATTAGTTGATTAAGTCTTAGCATGTAACTGGTATACAACTCTATGTCTATGTATATCTTAGGATCTATAAATTATTTATTATTATTCTTTACATTTCTCGGGACCCTGGGAAGGCATACGAGGGGCTGAAGCCAACTCGCAGAGGCCCCTTAGACAATTTTAAATGATGAGTTATTATTATTAATATTATTCTAACTTAAAAAAAAAACCGGCCAAGTGCGTGACGGACTACGCACAATGAAGGGTTCCGTAGTTGGGATGAATCTCAAGAACAAACTTAACATTGTAGTTGAAAAACATGTTCTTCCATACATTCCAACTGCAAAATGTTGGTTTGTATGCACAATATTGAGAGATTTACCATGTTGTTTTAAGACCATAGACTTCTTATAGGTTTTTCTGTAATCTATACTATAGGTATTGAACTAATTTGTATTTTTTTTCAAAATTTTAGGCTCAGTACTTTCGGAGATAAGGGGGAGTTTTCGTCTATTTTCTTAAATAACTTTAAAATTATTTATTTTAAAATTATTAAAAAAAAATATTGGAGGTCCTCACAGTAAGACCTTTCATTTGATATGTCACACGGTACAGTTTGCACAACTTTTTTTTAAATTTTCTTATTTGCCCCCTAAAAGTGACCCCCATATTCAAAATTCATTTATTTACGTTACACGTCCGTGTTTAGCTCATAGAAATACTGTGTACCCAAATTTCAACTCAATCGGTCCATTAGATTCGGAGCAAATTGGCTGTGACAGACAGATAGACAGACACATGAGTGATCCTATAAGGGTTCCGCTTTTCCTTTTTAGGTACGGAGACCTAAAAAATTATCACATATGATATCGTATTTACAAAAGCTATTTAGACGGATACAGTATTAATCATTATAGTTTGACCAAGACCGCTGTACCGCGCCTTAGGAATGCGCGGCGAGGCGGGGTGCAGCGCTGGCGAATGAGCAGTCTGACGCCGTGAGCGTTGACGAATGAGCGGCCTGCACTGCCCCCCGTCTCGTCGCGCACATACCTACAGCGCGGTACAGCGGTTATGGTCAAACTATATCAAATTAACGTTAGTTACCTTAAGCATTTCATACACATTATAATAGCCCTTTACACCACACAATTTAAATGAACAACAAAATGAATCATAAAATGCACTGCATGACTGTGTTTTAATCGAGTTCGTGGATTGAACTATTTTACTAAGCAAATGAAATGAAAAATATATAATAATATCTCTTTAATAGTGCTTTAGTTCATAGCGGCCTCGGAATTTTGAAATATGTATGGAATACTTATTTATTACCAAATTATGCTAGATTGATACACAATGCGATGCGTCGCCGTGTTTCAATATACCTAATCTGTCAGAACACAGTTTTGTGATAGGCCTCTGAGTCCCATGTAATAGGGGGCGAGCCTATTGCCTTCAACCGGGCATAAGTCCAGACTCCGGGGTGCTACTGAGAAATTCTACATAGAAAATCCCCATAGTACTTTGCCCAACCTGGGAATCGAACCCAGGACCTCATGCTAGTAGCGCTTGCGACCATTTGACCAGCGTCAATCAATCTGCCTAGCCTTTTCCCAACTATGTTGGGGTCGGCTTCCAGTTTACCAGTATTTTACATGGAGCGACTTCCTATCTGACCTCCACAACCCAGTTACTGGGTAATACAATACCCCTTGGTAAGACTGGTTGTCAGACTTTCGGGCTTTTTACAACCCGTAACGACTGTCAAAGATCCACGAATGACAGCCGGGACCAACGGCTTAACGTGCTTTCCGAGGCACGGAGGAGTCTCGGTATGAAAAGATGGTCACCCATCCACAGACCAACCCCGGCAAGCGTAGCTTAACCTGATTGATCGACCCGTGCGGCTGTTATTACTTAGCCACGAGCTCCTCAGCGTGGCAGTAGAAAATAAAAATTAATTTAAATTATATTTCTTCCACAGCTGGCACTTCAAAACCAAAACAAAAAAAATCCAACGTAATCGACTCGGACACGGAAGAAGAAATATTGACAGAAAAACCAAAAAACACAGATTTAGATGACAGCATTAATCTAGAACCTTTAAACGGAGAAGATAGTCATAAAATTGAGGAGTATTACTCCAAAGGCCTCAAGGGTAAGGGAATAGGTAAGAAAACGAAGGGTAAAGAGAATAAGAGGGCTAGGGAAGAAGATGTAGTTGAGAATTCAAATAAAAGGGTGAAAGTTAACTGAATATTTTTGTTTTTTAAAATCATAATTTGTTCAGTTAATTGATGACTCTGGACCGCACATAGGCGTAATATCCAATACTATCCTTTCGGGTGTCGACCTCTGTCGACCTCCGTACACGCACATTACGTAAATGTCAACGCTTTTACGAGTAAGGTAATAACTTTAGGTAGGCCTAAGATTATACTGTTAAATCGATAATAACAAATTCCCGTAATCCTCATTAGTTTTCCTATCTAATAAAACAGCTACGTAGTGAAATAAAACTGACCTGACATTGCAGTGACGTGATATGTTTATGTCTTATGTCGAACTGTGTAACATAAGACATTCGAGAGGCTATTAAAACAAAAATATTTGTAGGTATATTGTAGCCACGTTCTCGAAAACTAAAAAGTTGCAATATAGGGGTTTACGGGGGCGAAAAATCGATAGCCTAGGTCTCATTTCTGGGGAAAAAAAATCGTTTTCTCTATTTTCACCCGAGCAAAGCTCGGTCGCCCAGCGGAGCAATTGCGTAACACACTATCCATCGGAATCTGAATCGATCGAATCGATTCATCAATCTGCCTAGCCTTTTCCCAACTACGTTGGGGTCGGCTTCCAGTCTAACCGGATGTAGCTGAATACCAGTATTTCACAAGGAGCGACTGCCTATCTGACCTCCACAACCCAGTTACTGGGTAATACGATACCCCTTGGTAAGACTGGTTGTCAGACTTTTGAGCTTCTGACGACCCGTAACGACTGTCAAAGATCCACGAAGGCACGGAGGAGTCTCGGTATCAAGAGATGGTCACCCATCCACGGACCAACCCCGGCAAGCGTAGCTTAACCTGATGGATCGACCCGTGCGACTGTTATTACTTAGCCACGAGCTCCTCTCAATCCATTGCTTCATATGTTCCAAAATCTCTGCTCCACAACGTAAATAACGCAATGAATGTTGTTGAACTGTCAAAATGAAACCGATTCCGATTGATAGTGTGTTACCCAATTAGGGTACTACAGGAACTACCTACAATAAAACTGCTATTGTGCCTTGTTCAGTGTCCGCCAACCGATTAAGTATTTGTCTTTATATACAGAAAAATAATCTAAACATAAATTATGTTGAAAATAAAAATGAAATGACTGTAATATCTTACGACTGACGTATTGGCTTGGTTGGGTTCGATACCTAAATGGATTTTTTAAATAGGAAAGTAAAAATTATTGTCTGTAAAATAAACTGAACAATAAAAGTTTTGAAGACTCGTTCAATTTCATCTCTTGCTGAATATCACATTAAATTAAATGTTTGGTTGATGCTAAATTAAAGCCAACGAGACGAGATAAATTTCATGCTTTGGGATTAAAAATTTTAACTTAATAGCGTATAGTTTAGTTTCCATTGCGACTAAAATTACTTCATGACCTTATTGATAACTTTTTCATATAAAAATCAACTAAAAATCGTAACTAATGGATGTGTTTGCCAAAATACCATTAGTTTATTCAGGTTAACTCATTGATGTTCAAAAATAATAACTAATGGCATTATGCTTGATTTTAAAGTTGCAATTGTATGTATTTATCTCGTATCTTTGGCCTGTGTTTATTTCTGTAAACGAATCACTACCAACATTGAGATTGTGACAAAAGATTTTTTTGTTAATCAAATAATCTTTTAGAAGCTAAAGTGATAATCATGGGATCTTGACCGTTATAATATAATCCTAGTGTATGAAATACAGGGCTAAAAACTTTGTTTGATAAAATATTATTTTTCTTTTTGGGTCGATGGTACTTGTTTGTTGTTATCCGAGGTGCAGGTGAATTGACTTAGGACACACTCCAGCAAGTGGGTCTGTTCAGAAGCACCGCACTGGGTGTTGGATGGTTTAGTATTCCCCCACTTCTACAAATTGTGCCTTTTGGGGGCTAATTTTTCAATAGTCAAATAATTTTTATTTATGGAATAAATATGGCCGTTTGACAGCTTTTGTATAGAAAATTAATGTCAAATTCACATATTTATTGTTCAGAAGTTATCTGACGATTGAAAAATCAGCCCTATGTTGTATTTTTTTTATTAATTAACTCCGGGACACTGAACGAAACACAATAGATGTACTTATTATTGTTACGTCAATATGGCGACGATAAACGACTTTTTCGAACACGTTAATGATTTAGAAAAAATATATGTTAAATTAGAGGATTTTCTTAATAACTTAATCTGTGAATATTTTAGATTGTATTTATATTACATAGTGTAATTAATTTGTAAAGTTATGTCTAACGCGGATAAAAAGCTGAGAATCACGCATAAACTATCCAAGATTATTTTTATGAAACCTTCACCTTTTTAAGAGATAATTTAATAATTTATCTTTTAGTATACGTGTTTTAATATAACACCTTTTGTTCCATGTACCTATAATAAATTAATAGTGCGTCTAATTTGATAGGCGAGTCCTATTCTACCGTCATAAGGAAAAAGGACGTTTCTTATATTAATATTTTTTTTCTCCATTTCAATATTTCTGTAATATTGAAATGGATAAAAAAAATATTTTGTCCTTTTTAAAATACAAAAGCAGGTGCGTCATAATTTAATAGTAAGAATTATTAGGGTGTTTTTTTTGCTGATTCTGAAAAAATAAATAATAAAATTGTATTTCGAAAAAAATGTCACGTCTTTTTTTCTTATGACGGCAACATTGCTGGGTGGACGACGACGTGTTGTGTGAGCTCAGCATAGAACACACAGCTGCTCACTCAAGGCTATTGACATATATGTGCCTGTTAAGAACGTCTGTCTGTCGGAATAAACTTCTAAATACAAAAACTGGCTCGGAGATTAAAAACGGTAAATGGCTCACCCGAGGTGAATACGCCAGGGTAGCCAGCGAAATTTTTTTTTTTCCGTTTTTTGAATTTGCAGGTCAGTATCAGGTTGTATATTGATCTGAATACGATTTGCGACCGTAACAAATCTGTATATATACAGGGTTATTGGTAAAACACCAACAACCTCTTAAGGGGTCATTGTACTCATCATTATGAACAACTTTTACTATGGGACCAAAACTGAAATTGCGTAAAAAAAATCTGCTGTTCAGTTCATTTATGTTCGCATAATTCGTCAAAATGTACTGAACAGCTGATTGTTTTTTACGCGATTTCAGGTTTGGTCCCATAGTAAAAGTTGTTCATAATGATGAGTACAATGACCCCTTAAGAGTTTGTTGGTGTTTTACCAATAACCCTGTATAATTATAATAATTAAAATCATTAATACATCTCTCTAAGTTCATATTACCCTATTGAATGAGTATTTCATGAAATCTTGACATTTGAGGTCAATTGTATCAGGAGTTTTATCACTGATTCTAAGGATTATAATTCTGTTAATACATACTTGTTAAGGCCTCGAATCATACTTTAATCAGACACTGAGCTGCAAATCACAAAAATCTTAAGAAACTTTAATTAATATCTAATAATTTAAAAATGATTTCAGGTTTGGTCCCGTAGTAAAAGTTGTTCATAATGATGAGTACAATGACCCCTTAAGAGGTTGTTGGTGTTTTACCAATAACCCTGTATA